>CM032446.1:40352407-40384907 GCA_019049505.1 Pachyrhynchus sulphureomaculatus
TTTTGATGAAGTTAGACACCAAAAAGGCTTCAGGCGCTGACGGAATACCTGCCATAGTTCTCAAGAACTGTGCGAGGGAACTAACACCAGTTTTTCTGTAGACTTTTCAACCTATCCTACAGAAAGGGAATATTTCCTTCCTGCTGGAAATGTGCCACAGTTCAGCCGATACCTAAAAAAGGCAAGAAGACCTTGCCAAATAACTACCGACCAATCGCACTACTCTCAATAATATCGAAAGTCATGGAAAAGGCTATCAATCAGCATCTCCTAAAATATCTTGAAGGATTCAACATTATTAGTGATCACCAATATGGCTTTCGTAAAAATAGATCAACAGGAGATCTTCTGACTTATGTAACACATGTTTGGAACAACGCAATTGAACACTTTGGAGAATCTCGAGCGGTTGCTCTTGACATATCCAAGGCATTTGACCGTGTTTGGCACGATGGGCTGTTGGCTAAGCTACGTTCTTATGGTATGTCTGAAAAGTTCTGTTTGTGGCTCTCATGTTTCCTCAGAGAGCGTTCTTTACGAGTGGCAGTCGACGGATTTCTTTCTAACACCTTCACTATCAACGCCGGTGTGCCCCAAGGTTCCATACTGTCTCCTACTCTCTTCCTCATTTATATCAATGATCTGCTGGAAAAGACCGAGAATCCAATCTACAGCTTTGCAGATGACAGTACACTTATCTCTTCATTCACTTTGAACGCTCGGACATCGACTACTCAGACGAATATCCGCAGACAGCAGGAAGTCATTCAACTTAACAAAGACCTGGAAGAAATTCTATCTTGGGGTGACAGTAACCAAGTGGAATTTAACGCTACAAAAACCCAGGCGGCAGTTTTTTCTAAAAAAGTTAACGTTGCAGAACCCGACATAGTTATGTCGGGGCACTCCATCCCCCTAACATCGTCACTCAATCTGTTAGGCGTTAATTTGGGAGTAAATATGTCCTGGCATGACCATGTTGCAGGCATAGCAAGGAGAGCTTCTCAAAAGTTGAGAATATTGTTTCGAACCAGAAAGCTTTACACTCCACAACAACTGTTAATTCTTTACAAAGCTCAAATTCGACCAACTATGGAATACTGCTCCCACGTTTGGAGCTTCGCTCCCAAACATACACTACAGTTGTTGGATTATATCCAGAGAAGAGCTATTCGTCTGATTGGACACCCGGAACTGACCGACGGCCTTGATTCGCTGGAACATCGAAGAACGGTTGGCGACTTGAGCCTATTCTACAAGTACTTTCATGGAAAGTGTTCGAAGGATGTGGCCCGTTTAATTCCTCCCAGAGCGGTGCATATTAGAAGTACACGTCGCGCTAATACTTCACATCCGTATGAGGTTCAGCTTGTTACTCCTGCTCCTCGTACAACGCTTTTCAAGCAGTCTTTTATATGGAGAATATCATACCTTTGGAATAGTTTGCCCAGGACTGTGTTTCCCATCGAGTACAATCTACAGCGATTCAAGAACAACGTGAATCGCTTTCTCCGCACACGTGTCGCTCCTGTAGCGCTTTAGGGACTTCCCTGTAGCACGTGTGCTACACCCATAAACAAAAAAAAAAAAAAAATTCCTGAAAAAACAAAATTCTGATACGACCGAACTAGAAAACAAAATGTAAAATCCTGAATTCCTCGCTGATCTCGCGTTTTTAACCGACATGACACAACACTTGAACCAAATGAATTTGAAGTTACAAGGTAAACAACACATCATAGCGAACTTATATGGAAATGTAAATGGGTTTAAAATCAACTGAAATTGTTCAAAATGTCACTAGAAAAGAGATATGTTTCCTTTTTTCCAAGTTGCAAAGAACCTTGAGATGGAAAATTTCGAAGGATCCAACTTTTCCGACCACATTAAGTACATTGACTATGTAATTTTAGAGTTTAAGCAGCGATTTGTGGATTTCAAAGAATTAGAGAACGATTTGTCACTTTTTACTTATCCATCTATCCAACTTTCAAGTGAAGTTATCTGATCTACATTCCAACCTCTTTTACAAGGGCCGCACTGAAGCAGGGTTAGATTTTTTAAGCTCCTCGGTGATCGTTTTCCCAAATTTAGCTTAAAAATGGGTTCCATGATGGACAGTACTTACCTATGGGAAAGTGCTTACTACGCAATGAATTTTATATCGGATAAGTCACTTGTTCATGCACTGCGTCTGACAACGAGTAATATTGAAGTTGATATTGACAGATTTGTAAAAGAGAAATTAATGAAAAAACAATAAAAAATTGTATGAATAATATTCCTTGTATTTTTTTATTTGCCTTTAATTGAAGACTGATAATATTTAGTTTCTTCGGTCCGCCAGTCCATGTCGTAATTTGTATTGACCCGTAAACGTCTCTGGACTGGACAGCCCTGCCCTAGAAGGATTAAAATGAAAGATTGTAGTAATTAATCAAAAAACTAAAACAATAAAAATAAAAGACAATAAATTTGACTTTAACTATTAATTTAACTTCAAATGTTATAATAGAAAATAATAAATATTCACATTACAAATGTATTCGATAAAATTGTTTTTTTCTGCATGTCTATTATACAGGTTATTTTATTATTGATCATACGATTAAGTCACATAGCATGTGTGCCCGATTTAGGAACATTGACTCATCTCAGATATGTTTAGCTATCATAAGACTTCAGCTGCGAGGGAGTTGTGCCCTAGGCGAAGTTATGTATTTCGCACAAATTGTCGGACATTTCGTGCAGTTGCTTATATCAATGTTAATATAGTTTAGAATATTGATGTTTGATATGAGACTTTTTTCGTATAATGCTCATTGATGATAGAGATTTTAGGAACCTTCTATTTTTTTTTTTTTTAATTTTCCAGTGACTTCCTATTTTTTCTTTTATAATCTTGTATTTTGGCAATATTCTCATATTATTATCTATATCTATTAACATTGTTATTTGGGATGGCGATATCAATCAAAGTAATTTGCCTTGAAGATTTATCCAGTAACACATTGCTTGTGAGCCAGTTCTGTTCACACACAAAGATTAGCTCTGGACCGCATTTGTAACAAGACATCATTTCCACTTATAACTTTCGCTTGCTTTCGGTGGGATATCTACAACTACACCATTTCTTTCCTAATACTCTAATGCTACTCTAAATGTTTAGCAGCTTTCCCTCACATGCTGGATATTCTCCAATGCTTGACATTCATACACTCTTTATTCTCTATAGAAGGCAAACTACCAAGGATGTGTTTCAAATACTTTTTGTTTAGAATAATCTGGCCCTGTTAGTAAAAAAACTTTCTGTTTTGGATACGTCTATCACTACGTCAGTCAGCGATCGCATCTGGTTTTCATCGGTGAAGAGGATTTCCTATTCAGGTTTCTAGTTCGATGTATCTTAAATGCTTTTAAAAGTTTTTAATAGATGTCTTCTCTGTCCTAATCTAAAATCAAAAGATATATTTTTTTTTTTGGGATCTTTCGGATAACTATAAATATTTAAGTCAACAGGTGCTACCAGGAATCTGCTCAGTTACATACGTAAATAATTAAGAATAATTACATTATAATAATTATTGTTAATATCATGATTATTATTATTGTGTGCTATTTCATTCCTAACCAATTTTCTGAAAATTTATAGATTTGTACCTTGCTTTTGAATTTTTAATGATTGTAAATGTTTCTTATTATGCAGATATTAAAAACGCATCCAAAAAAGCTGATGATATCCCAGCAGAAGTAACAACAAATATTATTTTGGAAACTTCTGAAGGCGTAGATAATGACGCAGTGGAATTTGAGAAAAACAAGGAAAAAAATCCAAAACCTGATAAAACTACTAAGGTAATTCAATTTAGAATTAAACACATAAAATTATAAAGAGAAGTTGTTTTAAAAACAACTCATAAATAACGCCGTAATAGTTATTTACATAACAAGTCCGGAAAAAGCTATACAATTTTTTTTATTACCCACCATGTTAACGTATGTAATCGATACTTATTTTATTTACAGATTACTCTAGTAACACCAACAATGGAAACCAAACTTTCCATTTTAGAAACGGCTATATCTTTAGTCACCGAGGAATCAACATCGACAGTATCAACACAATTAAACGAAGAAGAAATAATATCACCAACGAATGTTACCAAAGAAGCAATTACTTCTACTGAAACCACTAACTCTACTGTAATAATGGAAAGCAGTAATGAAACAACAACTACTAATTTACCAGCAGTACATAATGTTATAACCGATTCTCGAATCATCTATTCAAGAATTGGCTGGTTCAACCCAAAAAGATGAAACTTCTACTACTAGTTTAAGTAGTACTGCTACTCAAGAGCTGCCATCTGTTACTAAGACTGATAGTGTTAATAAGACTGTCATTGAACTGCTTAATAATTCTTCGACAGTACTAGGTAAGTTAGTACCCTATCTTAAACATTAGAAATTTATTTGGACGAATCACTCAAGTTCAAACAATATGGATACATAATATGTAATGCTGAAATTATCATAAGGACGACGATAAAAAAAGTTTCTTGTTTCAGTTTCATCTTCATCGAACAAACAAACGAGTCAACTTCAACGTCATTTCCATACAATCCATATAGACCTCGACCAGGAATAGTTCTTGACGATACAGAATACAAACCAGGAGGAGTTAATCGACAGCCCATTATAACCAGGCCAGCTATTGGTGATATCTTTGATGTTACTGTTTCAGCAATTCAAGGGGCAACAGGAGGAGAGACGACTGCTGGACAAGGGCAGCCATATGTTATACCAGGTAAACACATCATATATTGAAATAATACAACATTTACTTACAAAATGGAAAGAAAAGAATAAAACAACCAAGCATAAGGTTTAACTGTCCGTTCTACGGAAACAAGTAACAATACTTTCTACACCACTGTTTAGTTTAGATTGTTTCTTGTCATTATCTATTTTAAATGTTTTAGTTGACATTGAGAATATCAACTCTGATATCCTAACATCTCCAGTGGGTGACGAAGGTTTCGTCTCTATAGATGGCAAGAGAACATACCTCAACTTATTCGGAGATACTCCAGCTACTACGTCAGTAAGTGCAGTAGGAATTAAACCAAGTGCTCCATCAAGTAACCACGTTGTTCAGGGAACTAGCTATGTTGAACCCGAAAAACCAACAAAACCTAATTACGGTTCAGTTAAGCCAGCTCAAAGGAGACCTCTTTATGGGAGACCAAGACCTAGTCAACCACCAGTGAGGTATGATAATGATCTTATTTAGAAATGTATATATATATATATATATATATATATATATATATATATATATATATATATATATATATATATATATACTAAATATCTCAACGATAAAAGTCTCTGTCGATTTCATCTATAATGATTTCATTTATCCATATTTTCTTTTAGGATTGATACTTGTATTGTTGGTGACGACTCTACATGTGATGTTTCTCAACATGAATTTTGTAAAACAGAATCAGGTGTAAGTGCTTGTCACTGTCGACCTGGAACAGCTAGAAGACAACATAGAGATCCCTGTAGAAAAATTGTATCAGTGCTTGTTTCTTTAAGAGTCGACAGAATATACGAGCGAAGAGTTGTTTGGGCCAATGAATTATTACAGAAAAATAGTGAGAGCTATGAACAGTTGTCTTTTGAAGCTGAAAAAGCGGTAAGAGATACAAAAATGATATAAAAAGCATTACACGAGATATTACACAGAATTTCTTCTTAAATATATGAATAAAAAATTGTTGTGCAGTCTCAATTTTAGCACTGTCTTATATAGGATTCAAGCACAAGTTTGTAATAATATTCGTAAGAGTGTAATATTTCATTTAATTAATTGTCATATGTAAATAATGATAATAATTCTGAAAATTGACTATAAAGTATTACTTGAGTATGAATGAATATACAAGTGCTTGTAATAGAAAGTTAAAAACTACCAATTTTTTGGTATATTATCATAAAAATGATTCCAAATGGCTTATTTTACACTTTGAGGTAACGATAACTGAAAAATTTATCATGATAACGCCCTTTTAAATACAAACTTGGTTCTAACTTGCTTCAAGCCTTCTTAGTATTATTAGTTAGCTTATATCCACAAGATACATTTCATTCCTTTCAGCTCGAATCTGCTATGTCTATGACACCATTCAGTGACGAATATCTTGGTGCCAAAGTAAACAACATTTATAAAGGTGATCGTTCACAAGGTCAGGCAGGTGTCTTTATAAATATAACCTTACAACTCGAAGAAAATGCTGATACATCTAGGCCGACAGTAAGAAGCGATATACAGAGACATCTTTTGGGTGTCATTCAAAGAAGAAGTAATAATGTAGGCAATAGTGCTTTGTGGGTAGACAGTCCACCTGGAGCAGTATCCAGCTTGCAAGGTAAGAAATTACCTTCTTAGCATCTTAAATTAGGTACCTTGTATATCTTTTGTTATTTACATCACATTTTACTTTATTGGCCTTCCGTGTCAAAAAATGTTCTTATCACTCTGTTAGGCTTTTCTGTAACAATGTGTTTTTTTTTCTCGATTTAGCATTTCCGTACTCCTGACTCTGTATTTAATACTTATCTTCACATTGTATGTATCTAAACTCCTTGTTTTCTATCACATTAGTATACGTGTTCGCTTTATTCACTCCACTATATTTCGTACTTCTGGCGATTGTCTTGTTCTGTTTCATTCTGTCGCCAGTTTTTGATATGTTTCATTTTCTCTGTTTTTTAGTGTTCCGTACGGAACACTTATAAGATCACTTCGGTGTCTGTCTGTCTGTCCATCTGTCTGTCACACCCGATTTTCTCCGAAACGATTTGTCATAGAAAGTTGAAATTTGGTAATAATATAGGAATTGATGGCCTCATCAGAGCCATGTAGTTTTGAAAGTTAAATTTTGACTTAAGGGGTTAGTTTTGGGGGTGAAATCGGAAATTAAAAAAAAAAAAAAGTTACTAGGTAATCGAGTGTGGTGTCAAATGAAAGCTTGTGAAAACACTAGTAAAAAATATAAATATAATGTAATACTTGCGCGCACTTTTCTTTGTATTATTTTTAAAAAATCGCGAAAAATCGCTGTCCACCCGCCGCCTTATCTCGAAAAATACTGATCAAAAAATTTTGAAAAAATTCTGGAATATTCTCCAGAGGGTGTAGATTGAACGAAAATTATCACGAGTTGCATTACCTTTAATAATTTCTCTGGTATATATATATAAAAAAAAAATTCAAGGTCATCAATTTTCAGTAAAGATTGGAAACAAACTTTGTTGAAAACTCATTTGGGGTGTGTTTTGTGAAGTCATTGATCATTTTATACCACCGTAACAACATTTCTTATTTTAAAAGCAATCAACGTACGGAACACTAATTGTGCAAGTTCAACTTGCACTTGACCGGTTTTTTATTATTTGTCTTCATTTGGAAGTTCGAAATAACTGTTGGATATTTTGTATTTTTCACATTCCCTTAAAATCCTTTTGTCATTGGCAAACGTGAAAATTGTTTCACCTTGCTGAGGTTCCTTTTCTAGTTAACTAACCTGATTACGTTAGTAGAATTATCAGGCGGGTTGTAGATTACTAGGTTTTCATTTAACCTTTATGTCGTTTAAACCCTTTTAACGAGACCACAAACATGGGACTGGGAGAAGGAGAAATTAGACAGAGATAGGTTAAGATTCTTCGCTAAATTATACTGGGGTAGGAGTTCGAGGGGTTAGAAGGTTAAAATAGTGGTGAAGACCTGTCTATACGGAGCCGTACAGATTATTGGAAGATAAATAAAAATATCGTTTGTTCGTAGATGAATACAAGACAAATTAATTAATAATTTTTTTTTTTTAAATACTTATCGGAACACGTGTCTGTCCGTCCGTCTCTCATACCCGGTTGTCTCCGAAACTATTTGACATAGAAAGTTGAAATTTGAGATAAATATAGGAATTAATGGTCCGTTTAGAATCGTATAGTTCTCAAAGTTAAATTTTTACTTAAGGGAAGTATAAAACATTTTTTTAGCAGGTCATATAGTGGGGTGTCAAATGAAAGCTTCTGAAAATGCAAGTTCAAAAGTACATATGATGTAATACTTTCGCGCACTTTTCTTTGTGTTATTTTTAAAAAAATTGACAAAAAAAAATCGATATCCCTCCCCTGATCTCAAAAAGTACTGATCAGAAAATTGTGCATTACGTTTGATAATGTATCTGGTATAAAAAAAAAAACTATGTTTTTTGACGTATGGTGGGGGTAACTGTAACCGAGTGGCGAGTCGTTCTTGTACCAAGATATAATTTTGATTTATTTAAAAACAATCACTGTATGGAATATTAATTGCGTAAGTCCGACTTGCACTTGGCCGGTTTTTTTTTAGTTAATTGAATAAACAAAGTTTTAAGAAAATTTAAATCTAAAATGGGATAATTTTTAGATTTGGATGAATGTTCATCTCCTGAACTTCATGACTGTCATGCCAACGCTAAATGTATAAACATTTTTGGAAGTTTCAAATGCGAATGTTCCCAAGGGTTCCGCGATCCTTGGGCTGATAATAGACATAGAGCTGGAAGGCAATGTGAACAATGTTCAACATCACATTGTAATAACAGAGGAGAATGCAAGTACCATAATGGACAAGAGACATGCGTGTAAGTACAAATTATTTTAACCGTAGTTTTGTGAAATTTTAACTAAAGGGTCTTCCATTTGGGACTTGACAACTTGGAAATTTCACTATGAACGCACCCTTAAGCCAATCACCGAACTGTCAACGTCAAAACATTCAGTAAAGGCAACATTTTCATCATGGTGAAGTACACGAACGAACAACGTTTACAAATAAATAAAATTTACTACCAAAATTTGGAGTCGGTGACTGCAACTTTGAGAGCGTTAACGCCAATTTTTGGTCGTAATTCTCGTCCCAGTAGACAAGCAATTTATAGTCTAGTGAAAAAATTTGAGTTAACATATTCGCTGCTGGATGTTCCCGTGCCAGTGAGACAACGGGTTGGTCGAAGTGGCCAGAATATTGCTGCCGTTCAAGCATCCATCTCAAATGAACCAAAACAGTCGATTTCACGGCGTTTCTCAAGAATTGGGCATCGCTCAGACCACAATATGGCGAATTTTGCGAAAGGATCTTGGCCTGCACCCTTATAAGTTAAAGTTAACTCAAGAACTAAAGCCACTCGATCATATGAAGCGACGTACCTTCTCGAATTGGGCTCTAGAAATGTTGGAAGAAGATGACCAATTTCATCGCAAAATCTGCTTGAAGAAACATCACTTCATCCACAAAAAATTACTGTTTGGTGCGGTTTTCATGCCGGTGGTGTCATTGGGCCGTTCTTTTTCGTTGATGAAAATAACCGTCACGTTACAGTCAATGGAGATCGCTACAGAGGCATGTTGCAACGTTATTTCTTTGATCAATTGCATGGGCTAGACATTAATGACATGTAGTTTCAACAAGACGGCCCCACAAGCCACACAGCGGGTGTAACAATCGACTTACTGCAATCTAAATTCGGTGAACGTGTTATATCGAGAAATGGTCCCGTCGAATGGCCGCCTAGATCGCGTGATTTAACACGTCTAGACTTCTTTTTATGGGGGTACGTTGGTCTATGCTAACGAGCCTGCGTCGTTAGAGGAGCTCAGAGCCAATATTGAAATAGAGATAGCGGCCGTTTCTGTCGAAATGTGTGGCCGAGTCATCGAAAATTGGGTTCAACGAATCGACCGCTGCAAATGTGCCCGTGGTGGACATATGAATGAAGTCGAATTCCATACATAAATGTTTTGATTGTACTTCAAGCCGATAGTAAAATTTTCGAAATGTCTCAAATGAGTTGCGTTTTATTTCAAAAAAAGTTGTCAAGTCCTTAATGGAAGACCCGATAGTAGCGTAAATTGCAACAACCTTGAACATATCGATCTAATATTAAGAGTCTCTTTGTAGGATATTAATATCCTACGAAAACATTGTTACGCCAACACGGCAACGTTTCTGCTACTGATATTGTGATCTAATGGGGGCCACACACTTACCGGCAAGCCTGTCAATTATACCTGATTAGTCCACCGAAGATCAGCGGCTGGAACGTGGGTCGGCTCCGGCTTGCCTGTAAGAGACGACTTAACCGGTGGCCGGAAAACGACCAAAAATACGTTGGTCCAACCGGCCGACCTGAAAAGAGCACAGGTAATCAGGTTCGTGAGTGGGGTGAGACCAAATGGTACAGGTCGGCCGTCACTCAGTTTCCATATGTCCTCTTGTTTGGTAATGAGCGTGTGCATATTCATCATTGGGGAACAGTTTGAGTCGACTGCTTGCCGGTCTGGATTCAACTGCAGGTGTATGGGGTTTTCAGTCCAACAGGGCGCCGGTTTTCTGTGAACTGTTCAGGCATAACTGACAGGCTTGCTGGTATGTGTATGGCCCCCATAATAGGTCATTAGATGCGTTTTACCCATGTTAAAATGTCACAGGGATGTTTTGGTGCTAGCTTTAAAATATTAATACTATTTTTATGTATTATGTTAGGTGAAGAAGTATTTAACACAGATATGTTTTTTTTAGCTGTACCGGAAATTATTATGGAAATCAATGTGAACTTGATGGCGAAGTTCTTGGTGTTGCCATAGGAGCCAGTGTTGCCGCTATTATAATTATAGGATTAACTTTAGTTTGCCTTGTTATGTGGAGGTAAGAACGATCATCAATATAAAACAGACAGGAATATGGAAAATTAAAACAAAGTCTTTAAACTTTTCTATTATTTTTTTATTTAGCGGTACCGTGATTGATAAGTTTATTTTAGCCGCAAATGGAGTCGCGAACAAAAAGCAGCAGTTGGAAGTCCTGTGTTTGGATACATGGCAACTGCCAGTAATACTGTCAAGACTCCAGTAGTTGGTGCTCCACCCTACCAATTAACCCTTGAAGACAGAATGCGGTGGGCTCAAATTGCTGATGTCATGGCACAAGCAAATCATTACGCTGTAAGATATGTTACTGATAATAATTTAAACAAATATATATAATAAGGACTTCTACAACATACATATAATAGGAACCTCCACAAGAATGTAACTTATTCTTAACAAGTTTTGTGTCGTGTCTAAGATAAGTTAGCGAAGAATGTTATGTATGGAAAAGTTTTCTATTTTATCAAATTGTTATCGACTTTCAACCCTTCATACATTCTTTGGTGTTACGTCAATGATGTCAGAGATTACTACAAGGTTACCAACTAGCATCTAGCAGTTTAGAGCCTCGACAAATAATGTGTTTTTATTTTCCTTTATTTTAATAAAAAAACCCTTTCCAAGCAATTTTAAGAACGTAGCAAATTTTGTCTTGTACCTAGACCTATTAATATATCTCATAACAAAAATTTAGTGGACAATCCCATTTTATAAAAATTATTTGAGAGTTTGCCTGATATGCAACCGAGAAAGGAGACTAAGATACAAGATAGTGTGCAATCGCAGAAACAGATTTAGCGCAGATATATACGACTCCAGTCGAAGTGTGTGATATCTACTATGTCACCATTAACTTCAAAAAGTATCGTCACCATCATCATCATCAACATACAGCCCTCTTTCAAGTCCACTACTGGGCACAGGCCTCCTCAAAACGTCTCCAGTTCTATCTTTAGCTGTCGCAACCCAATTCGTTGACATTCTCTTCAGGTCATTCGTCCATCGTGTGGGGAGTCTATTTAGGCTGCACTTCTCAGCTCTTGGTCTCCCCTCTAGAAGTTTCTTTGTCTATCTTCCGTTTACCATTCTGGCGATGTGTCCTGCCCATCTCTACTTCCGTTTTGCGTTCGTCTTCGTATATCTTCATTTCTTACTCGATCTTTTAAGATCAGCCCAAGCATCGATATTTCCATTTGCTTTTGCGCCGCTCTTAGTTTTTCTGCAGTTGTTTTGGTCAGAGTTAGGGTTTCTTTGGCATAGATAAGGACAAGCAAAATACATTAATCAAATGCTATCGTTTCACGGGAATTGGGATGTCTGCCCTAAAGATTTCTCTATAAGCCGCCCATTCTGAGGTAATCTGTTTCGTTATCTTTGATCTTTACTTATTTTGATTTCATGGCCTAGATATTTGTCCCTAGTTCTATGCTTTGAGTCCTATATATTGCGTTATTTTAAATGGTTGAAAAAGTTAGTTCCTATACATCATAGTATTTTAAATGGTCGTACTAATTCTGAAGCAATGAAAAATTATCGGGTAATTTGAAAAATATAATTTCTCCAATAAGAGAAAAACTAGTAGTTTATCAGACAAAGATTATTAATGGTTATTCTATCACAGTAGACCTATTGCTCTGATTGGAGCTCGTCAGCGGAATTTAGACAATGCACGATCGAGCGTTGTGCAACAACAAAATAATGGTAATGAGATTTTAAACATAATCTAACTCCTAACTCACCCACATTCTATTTATTATAGTTCAAACTTAATATGAAAGTAAATATATTTTAGCCGGAACCTGGTTTAGCACCAACTCGTCCATCTTCAGCAATATTTGGATATCCTACTCTGCCAATAAACAACACGCTACAACGACATCCTGGTTCGATATATGGAGGTACCACTACAGGAACATTACCACCTGTACCTTTACCGAGACTGAATTTGCAGGTAGAGATTTGTTATTTAACATAGCTAAAAAAAATTATATCTATGCAAGGAAATACAGGGTGTCCCATAAATAAGTCCAAATTTATTTATTACGCGAAGGAACGGAACGGCTGGAAGGAGCAAAGTGTAGGTAAAGAGCATAACTTTGGTCCTTGGAAATTGGGTACTATGATGCGTTCCAACGAAGTGGAGCGTTCTTTTAAGTGGCGAAATTTTACCAAAACAATAATTCTATGATTATCGTTATTATTCCAGTGACTCAGAAATGGGTGCCAAAACTTGAGGAAACTAGTTCGGCTTTAAGTAAACTTCAGGAGGATAATTAAAGACATTAACAAACGATGCCAACTATAAATTTTTGTAGATAATAAAAAACCATTTCTTCTTCTTCTTTCTTCTATGGTGTGTCATATAAGTAGACATACTGCCTGAATTATCCCCATTAAGTCTCTTCCGATGTGGACGTCCATTCTTCCTTCCACCTTTTCAGAGGTCTGCCCCTAGTTTTTTTACCGCAAGTTTTATTGAGTTTGGCTCTTTCTTCCAGTCTGTTGTCGTCCATCTAATCTACGTGTTTATTCCATTGTTTTCTTCTTGTTCTTGTAGATCTTTGTTGCGGATTCTGCCGTGGATGGTTTTTCCATGTATGTCTCTAATTACCTTCATTTCTGTTGTCCTCATCATTTGTGCAGCATATATGAGAACCGGTTTCACAGTTGTCTGTATATTCTTATTTTACTTTCCACTATGAGGTATCTGGGGGCACAGCAGTGCCCCCGCCAAGTCGAGCAGAAAGCACAGTCGTACCATCTTTTTCTCGAAGCCACTCACGGCACTTTCGACCCCCCTGTAACTTCGTTGTGGATAAAGCTAGAAGCCTGAATTTTCAGTGACCAAGAGGACATACTAGACTAGTTATATTCCTAAATTACCTACTATTTATACCTTATAGTTTATGAACTATCGCCAGTCGAAGTTCTTTAATTTTGTCACTGGCACAGTCACCGATCATCAAAATTCTAAGGCACTTCTAGCAGACACACAAACTTCAAATTTTGAATTTAGTTAGTGTTTAGCCTATACTCGTAAAGGAAGGAAAAACTGAAACATCTCGAAATTTCGGTCCCGTTTTCTAAATTGTATTGTACAGTCACTTAAGCCAAAAAAAGGGCCAACCTCGGAATGAGAGATAATAAGCTGTAAACTTGCAAAAGTCTCATAAAATCTCGTGTCGGCGTCTTAATATATTCAAGGTCAAAGGTCACAAAAATCGGTTTTTTTCGCAAATATCTCGCTTCCTATGGTTTCAATGATATTTGTATCTATTATGAAAATTGTAGAGCATAAAATTCTCTACTAATTTTGTACTAAACATTTTTTTATACGCTTAACCGTTTTTTGAAGATAGAGCGCGGAGAGCGCGCAGCGCTCAACCATACATATCATAATGCAAGGTCAACCGTGAGTTCCGGTAAATAATACGTCATATAAAGTTAATTTAGCACTAAAAAATCCATAATTATGAATAATTTGTATTATTTATTAATTAATATATTATATTTAATAATATTCCTCGTTTATCAAATATATTCGTTTAATAATACTTACCTACTTCGTGTAATTAAAAAATTGTTAAGTGAAATATACTTAAAGTATATTTTAATTATAAAAAAATATGAAGATGATGCTTCCATGACAGCAAGGCTAGAAGAGAATATAGTTATTAAAATAGGAGCAAAAGTCACGTTAAGACGAAATATTGACGTGAGTCTTGGCTTAGTCAACGGTTCCATCGGTATAGTACAAGGAGTAAAGGTTGATCCTGAAAATACAAATAAAATAAAAAAAAATACATATTACATTTAATAATGAACATCTTTATGAGCTTGGTCCAGTCAAAACTAAATTTGAAATTATTAAAAGAGCTTATGTTCATCGCGAACAGTTTCCGATATGTATAGCCTATGCTATTACCATACACAAAAGTTAGGGGCTAAGTTTAAACAGTGCACGGATGGCCATCGATTCTTCAGTGTTCACATGCGGTCAAGCATACATGGCACTTTCGAGACTGACAAGTCTGGGCGGATTACATCTAATTAATGTCGACTTTGGTAGTATCAAAGCTCAGGAGTGCGCAATCGTTGAATATAATCGACTTAGAAGCACTTATCGTCCAGACTTGTCAAAAATTGTTACATCATAGTCTCTGAGAAAAACCAATAGAGACAGGGGGTGGGCTTTAAGAAAATCCATAGCTGAAGTACAAGAAATATTACCAGAGAAGAAAAAAAAAGAGGACTACCTACAAAAAGAAATTAGATCCCATCAAAAACATAAAATGTAAAAAAAAGTCTCGCAACGCAGTCCTTCCACCACAAAAAGTTGTAAGACCTTATGTAAAACCAAGTCAGTTATTTCAGTTAGTATCTGTGGAAGCACCTATTCAACACCTTTGTCATAAATTGTTATCTATTTAGTTACCTACCAACATTTATAGTGACCGTATCAATATTAGACATCTTTATTTCTATAATAAATATAATGACTTGGCCATCACACGATAACATAATCACATAAGAATAATCTACTATTTCGATTGCTAAGTGAGTCTAAACAGTGCACTTAAGAATAAAGTATTTTAAATAGTAGATTATTCTTATGTGATTATGTTGCCGTGCGATTGCCAAGTCATTATATTTATTATAGAAATAAAGATGTCTAATATTGATACGGTCACTATAAATGTTGGTAGGTAACTAAATAGATAACAATTTATGACAAAGTTGTTGAGTAGGTGCTTCCATAAATACTAACTAAAATAACTGACTTGATTTTACATGAGATCTCACAACTTTTTGTGGTGGAAGGACTGCGTTGCGAGACTTGGCATTTTTTTTACATTTTATGTTTTTGATGGGATTTATTTTTTCATACTCTATCCGTCAAGCAATCTGCTATTAGTAGACTGTTGTTTTACTTCCCTGTTTAAGTCTCCATAGCTTGTTATCATTGTTCTCAGGTACTTAAAATTATTAACCTATTCAATATTACTTCCTTCGATCTCCAGTTTGCATCCTAATATTTCTTTTGAAGCTACCATACATTTTGTCTTAGTTATGTTAATAATCATGTTTAGTTTTCTCGTTTCCAAAGTGTGTGTTGCCCATTTTGTATCCTCTATTTTTTGGAAAATTCTCCATTATTCTGTCCATGACGAGGTTAAAGATAAAGGGACTAAGTGAATCACCTTATCTTATTCCGGCGTTTATTTTTACTTCCTTGCTCAATAGACGTCCCATTTTTATATTTGTTCTGCATTTTGTATTAATGTCATGTATGATTTTTATTAGCTTCTAGTTTGTCTGCTTTTCTTGTAATATTTTTATAATTTCTGTTAATTACACTCTGTCGAAGGTTTGAGTTATGGCGACGAAACACATATATGCAGGTTTGTTAAATTCTTGAGCTTTTTCTAATATCTGCTTCACAATAAATATGGCATCTATGGTCGATCGATTTTTGCGGAATTCCTGTTGTTCTTCTCTTATTTGAATATGCTTGCTCATTTCTTGCAGTATGATTTTTGTTAATACTTCTAAGGTAGTATTTAGGAGCCTTATTCCGCGGTAGTTTTCGGGTGATGTTTTTTGCCCGTTTTTGAATATTAGGATTGTTATGCTAGTTTTTCAATCTGTAGGTATTTGTCCATTTTTTACGATGTTTATAAAGAGCTGTGCTAGTTGCTGATGTAGGTTTTCTCCTCCATTTTTAGCATCTTATTTGTAATGTCGTCCGGTCCTGAGGTTTTTAAAAAATTTAATTGGGGATCTGTAAGTAATAAGTTACATATTCCATACTGTTATCCAATACTTGTCATATATAATTTATAATTTACACAAAATTATGCAATTGGAACGTCCAATGTAATATTAAGTAGAGATAAAATAAAATATAACAGTAAAAAATAATATTAAAGTAACAGTATTAAAAATAAATAAAAATAGATAATAATACATAAAATACAATAAAAATAAAAATACAAAGAATTCTATACTACTCAGTAGATCTCACCACAACACCAAATACTTTATTTTTGCGCTCGACGCGCGTTTTGCTAACCATGTTAGCTTCATCAGGAGCGATGATTGACTGCATCATCGGCGCAACAGTCAATCATCGCTCCTGATGAAGCTATCATGGTTAGCGAATCGCGCGTCGACTGCAAAAATAAAGTGTTTGGTGTAGTGGTGATATACATTGAGTAGTGTCATTTTGCCAAAGATTCCACATTCCCAACTTAGTAAAGAATTCTTTGTATCTGTTGTCAATTAATTATCCTAAAACTTAAGTTGATAAATAAAAATAAATATAATAAAACAGTAGAAAGGACAAACAAAAACAGAACAGAACATTAAATGTGGTTTCTTATTACTCATGTGTAACTACTCGTTCTTTTTCTCTGTAACCTTTTAACTACTTTTTTCCAGAATCAATTAGCGAGTAGAGCAGCTATTAACCAAGGCATGAGACCATTAGATAACAGTAGCTCGAGCGATGAGGAGGATAAGGCTGATTTATTAGGAAGAAATTTTCATGTTCCAAGACCTAAAAGTAGAAGTAATGCATCGATAGCGGTAAGTATGAAAAAATATAGAGCAAAATAATCCCACTAATCTTGAAAGAGACACAAAATTAGTGACTACAAGGTATTGTGTAGACATGGAGAAACAACACCAAGTTGTTATGTTGCGCGAGAAATTTGGAAAAACAATAATTTAAAAATGTTAAGAATATCTACTGGTTTTTGAAAAACAGCGTTTTATTTATTTTACTGTTTTTTTTCTTTAGAATCAAAGTGGAATTTACTACGATGTCGACTACGAACAAAATGAAGGATACAAACCTAGCGGAATACCGATGAGTACGTATGGAAGAGCACCGTATTTTAGAAATTCGTAATTTCACATAATTTGATGCACATATTTTTGTATATATTCTTTCCTTCAAAAAGACTACTAATTGGAGATTTTGTATCTTTAGAGGTATTGACTGGAATAGGTGGAAATAAGCTAAGTAAGAAGGGTGACGATTTTTGGTTCTACGATGATTTTAAGTCTGACCGAAAACGATCGAACAGTCCAACGACATCGTTATGACAATTTAGGAAATTTAAATTTTGAATTGAGAATTTACAGTAAATCTTAAACGAAAACTTTAAACTAATTTTGTATAAACTGTGTAATTATAAATTGGTAAAACCATAATTTGTTTAGAATACAGGGTGCGTCACTAAAATACGGAAAAATCAAACGACTTTCTTAACGGCATCTTTTTTAATGAGAAATGAAGTTTAAAAAAAAATCGTTTCACATAGCACATAGGCCCTCAATGTTAATAAAAATCATTCAATGTATCCTTTACTGGCTTGAATAACGGCCTCCATTCTGGGTCTGAAGCGTCGACACATTCTCTGTAATTCCGGGCTGTTCATATTGGCGAACGCAGCTTCAATAGCGGCCATTACTAATGTCATATTGGGAAACTTGTTTGTGACCCTTTCAACTACGCCCTATCCGTAATAGTCTATTAGGAGGCCAGAGTTTCTTGGACCTTAACTTCAGGGGTCCTCACGGTACATTCTTTCAAGTGGCGCTTCCTCGCCGGCATACTAGGGCATTGGGTGAACTGTTCTTGTCCCTCGTAGTTGACTACAACGTTATAAATAGTTGATTTCGAGTATTCAAAAAACCGGATTAATGCCCACTAGCTGACCGGTCAGCGCGAAGGCCTTTGATGATCGTAGCACTTCGATTATACTCCGCACTGGTTTTCAATATGCGACAATTTTGAGCATTATATTATTTACTTCAGTCAGTTTGCTACTCGGGCACCAACGGCGACCTCTAGCGGAAGCACAATATAGCAGAAGATTTCAATTGACATTTGTCCGGATTTTGGTGACGCACTCTGTACATTTCAAAACGCATTTCGCAACCCGTATATCAATGTATTAGGAGAACGTTTCAACCCTTATTTCATTTGAAGCGAAATTTTTATCTACATACGTCAATTTATCGTCGTAGTATCGTCAATCCAATGCCAAAACTACCAATGTGTGTTTATAAATTTTGTACACAAATTTTTAAAATATATTGTAAATAGTTAAAAGGCCCAATTTAGTAAAATATATATCAGCATGGGTCTTACCCAAATAAATTCATATATTCTAATTTTGTATTTAGAATTCACTCTAAGAAGTATGAATAACAGGTTTCAGCAAACCTTTTGATAAAATTAAATACTATTTGTTCTTAAAAAGATTGGCTGTGGTGGTTACGGATGCTGTTGACCTGTATTAGTTCAAGCGTTACTTCCTTAACAGGGAGCAGCTCATTGAGGTTGCTGGTATTAGCTTAGATGTTTTTACTTTAATATCAGGTTTACACGTAAATAATAAATAATTATAATATCGATGGATATTTTTAAGGAAATAGTCAGGCGAGAGTCAGTGAGGTTCTCTTAAATCCGAAATTTTTGTTTGATATTCACATAGACAATATGGGAAATATGGTAGTGCCTTTAGAATGCTAGATTTGTTATTTGATATGTAAAAGTTAGTTGTGAATGCTTATATATTTAAAACCATTAATTGTACAATTAACGCCTGTAATCTCCCGATCTTCGAACAAAATGGGTGCTAAGAGTCAGCAAGAAAAGAATTATCATAACACCTAAGAATGCTGTTCAGTATTTGGGTGTTTACTTGTCAATAAATATGAGTTGGGAGTATCGTATAAACAAGATTGTCGGATGCATATCATTTGGTCAACTTTGTAATGAGGAACTTAAAACAAGCCAGATCCGAGGCTAAAATAAAGACCTATTTAACTTTAGTGAAATCTCTATTGGAATAGTGTTGCTCAATTTGACATCCGGTGAAAGTAGGGTGGACTACACAGATAAAGAAGGTTGAAAGGAAAGCTCCAAGGTGGGTATTCTTGGCGTTCCATAGGGAATCTAGTCCATCTCGAGCAATTAGGGACTTAAATTGGAATACTCTCTCTCTGTGTGTATAAAATTACCAATAATACCCAATTTTATTGTGAAATAAGTGACACACTTGGGCCCCTTACTTATATGGCTAGGGGATACCAACACTTTAGAATCAGATTGTCCCTGTTAAGAACTATAAGTCTACATTCTCATGTCGTTGTCGGTGTCAAGATCTGGGTTAACGTACACATAGTATTTCTTGTGGCATAAAATGCGAGACTGGTGTAATATATAACGAACATGAGATCGTTCAAAAGTGTTAGCAGAACCAATGACAGTATTACCTGCCACCATCTACCAGTTTTGGTGTTAGTTTTGGTTGAACATTTTACATTGAATGCACTGAAAGAAGAAATAATGAATTGTTGGTCCCATTTCAGCTTTTGTGCGAAAAATTTCTCTGTAGGTGCTCTGGGTCAACAGATTATTTTGCTCGTTTCGTATCACTCTATGAAATTGTTTTTGGTCGTGAGAAAATAAGGTAAGGCGAAGCATACTTAAACTCAGTTTCATTTATATTCGAGGTATAGGAGTGTTAGGCCATGAATCAGTTTAAAGATAAAAAAGATTCTTGGAAATTTATTGTAGTTTTATAAATCCATTTCGGAGTGACTCACGCCTGTAAGTGCATTAATGAGATATCAACGCTTTTATCGGTGAATCGAGTAAAATTGCGACTGATTTTTATACAGTTTAAAAATCGCGCATTAAGAGGAGAGATTTTGGGTGGCAGCAAATCGCTAAGTTGCGATAGAGTATCGATACAATCATCGACACGCGCGTGGAAATTTGCGATAAAATCGGAAATAAATGATCATAATTATTTAAGATATTAAGAAGTAATGGGTTGCTAAATGTTCTATAGAAGTTCTTGCATTTTTCACTAACATGTTTTCTTCTCTAATACAAAAAAGCTAAAATTGCATAAATAAAAATAAGGTCAGCAATTGGTACATAACCAAGTAAATTTTTAAAATATTCAGTATAATGTTAATTAAGGTTTTGTATAAAACAATACTTGTATAGTATCAATTTATTATTAACTGTACGTTTATGCCATTTATTGATATGGCGTAAACAAGTTATGTTAGCGAAAAATACAAGAACTTCTTATAAATTTAATAATGTAGTACGTACACTCTCATCTTTATAGAATTTTTGTACTTGTCTTACTAAGATTAAATAATTTTTTTGTTTAAGTTTACTAAGAAAACTCGGTTTAATGACTTTTTCACAAACAACGAATGCTTTATAGAATAGAGTATGTATAGTATACACATTGAAAAATATGAAACACGCGGTAGTTATATTACAGCTAATCAGATAATGCTTCAAATTACCATGTGTGCCGTTGCTGGAATCTCGTAAACTTTAAAATTCAACTCAAATCTACGAAAGTTATAAGCAAACCTGCTTGAAGTAGTAAGTTTTATATTTCTTTTTAAATTTGTAAAATATTGTTAGCAAATAACGGAAAAATAATTACAGTATGTTATATTTAAGGTGAACAGGGAGATTTTGCTAGCAGTTAATGTAACTGTTTAAAAATAAAATTTTAAAAATACAGTTTTGTGGTAATAATTGCACAACTGTGTTCACTAGTGAAACAGAAATTCTGTTGTTAAAATTCAATGTTGTTTTTGAGATTTTTACATTGTAAAACTTTTGCAAAGCTGTGAGCAAAATCTCCATGTCTTATTTTTAAAAAGTTATTTCTATGGACTGTATTATCTTGTAAATATTTATTTTTATATGAAGGATTAGTATTAGTTTATTTATAAGATATATTTAATCTTATTTAAAAAATAAATTAAATTACAATAACTTGGTCAGTTTAATTTTACCCAGAAATTGAATGGAAGACTTAATAATTCATCTTAATGACGAACTGTCTAGGTAATTACCTAATTCTCTGAACTATATTTTTTTTATCGCTCACCTGTCTGCCTCAATAGGGATTTTACCCTTCCTTTATATCTCTAGGATATCGGCGATGATGTTATACTCGTCAACGTTGTCCAAGTGCCGAAACATACATTTTTGTATTTCACGGCACCTTTTAAACAACGAACGTTATTTACATTTCTACAAATAACTCTTTACCACCTATCTACGTGGCCAGGCCAAATACACTTAAATAAATTAATAAATAAGTATACGGACCTGCGGGATTGAACTCTCGACCTTCTACACAGTAATAAAGTACTATGCCACCGAGCCCCAGTCAGCCACACATTAAGTGACTGTGCGACTTGTCAGGAATACGTTCTTCTCTTAACGATATACAAAATATTGTTTAAAGGATCGTATCTGTATTCTATTCTGCTTTTATTTCAATGTCTCATGCAGGAGCAATCGATATCCTGCACTATTTTATCTACCCACTCCCAGAACCTCATTAAATTGGTCTCTAATATGCCAAATGTGTTCCTGTGTGTCCCAAGAAGGAATATAAAATTAAAAAATACTTCGTATAAGGCAATGAAAGCAGAGATATATTTTTTTATTTGTTTGTTTATTTTTCTTTTGGGTTCTCCTTTGATTTTCTTTCTTTTTTAGTATTAGTTTATATAATATTGTTTATGTTTTGTTTTTTTTTGTCAGTCTTGTAGGTGCTTTTATTTAAATTTGTAAGACAGGTCTTCTTAATAAATAAATAAAAAAAAATAAATAAAGATATGAAACAAATATAGGGCGTGTCAACGATACAGTAAAGTTCATTATCTCATTTGTTTCGGGAATGACGAAAAATGTTAAATACTTAAAAATTAGGGAATGTTAAGGGGCACAGTTTAAAATTATTTCTGAGTACTCCAAAAAAGTGTGGCAGATATAACATATGTTTTTTTTAAATGGAACATCCTATTTTCTAATTTATTTTTAAATTCTGCGTAAAATTTTATAACTTTTTTATTAATAATGTTATATACCTAAGAAATTTGAGTTAGATGCTACAGGGTGTTCAAAATAAATTTATGAATTTCGACTATTTTAAATTGAAAAATCTCAAATTTTTAAAACCCTCCAACTTTTATTAAGTATGTCGTATACCTGTTTCTAATAGTTTCCGATTTATTTTGAATTTTTCAATTTTTACCTTTGTTTTTAATACACTTACGCTATAACATTATAGTTGCTAAGGCAAAACAAAAATGTAGGCATTATCAAATTTTGACATGTCTATTAAGCAAGTAAAAATAGTTTAATTTGTAGTAAGTGACGTATAGAGGTAATAGTTATAGATTTTTCTAAAAATGAATTAATTGATATGGTTTATATACTGGGCGAGCCGGGAAAAAATTATCTTTTTGCAGTAAGGCTTTACGGAGCAAAGTACCCTAAGAGACGTATACCATCTAGAAAATCTTTTCAGTGCTTAATGGAACGGCTTGATGGTAGTGGTAGCGTTGAGTATACGAAACGGAAAGTAGTAAACCAGAATGCTACCAATGAGGAAAAAGAAATGGAGATTTTACTTCATGTTAAAGATAATACCCAGGTCAGCAGTCGTCAAAGCTGACTTATCTGACATATCCCAATCTACGGCTAATCGCACCACGAGAAAATACAGGTATCATCCCTTTCATATGGAACTACACCAAGAACTTCAAGACCGTGATTTTGAACGACGAGTAAACTTTGTACCAACATGAATGGAGCAATAGAGGCCGATCCAAAGTAATGTTTTCTGATGAAGCTATTTTTCGCAATAATGGAGCAGTTGCATGCATTATTATTCAACAGTTAATCCATTTTGGGTCCGGGAAGATCAATATCAAAACCATTGGTTGCTTAATGTATGGTGTAGAATATTAAATTTTCGAATTATTTGTCCATATTTTTTCCGCGAACCGCTTAACGGGCCTAGATATCTAAATTTTTTGTAAAACCAATTACTCCAGCTTCTTGAAAAAGTTGATAACTTTGAAAGGGAACAAATGTGGATTCAACAAGATGGAGCTCCTGCTCATTACCACCGGGAAGTTCGGGAATTTTTTAAACGATCGTTACCCACAAAAATTGATCGGTAGGGATGGATTCATTCAGTGGCCCCCACGATCATGTGACTTAACACCTTTAGACTTCTTTTTGTGGGACTACATTAAAGATCGTGTTTATGTGAATCTCCCTACAACACCAGTAGATACGGGATGCGTGCAGGACAATAACGCCCTTTATGCTAAGGAAAGTGAAGGAAAATATAGTAAAACGACTTAACATGTCTATTCAAGTAGACGAGCATATTTTTGAACATTTATTACGTCATAATAATTATTCATTAGATAAGTTAAACTATATTAAAATTATTATTGACTATTTGTTTATGTTTTCACACACGTAAGTGTATTAAAAACAAGGGTAAAAATTGAAAAATTCAAAATAAATCGAAAACTATTAGAAATAGGTATATGACATACTGAATAAAAGTTGGAGGATTTTGTAAAATCTATCAAAAAAAAAAAAAAATAATAATATATATAGGGTGTACCGTTTTTACTATGGTCAGTACTATGTGTCTATATGTCGTTAGGCTGTCACCGGAAAGGTCATTTAGTTGATAAGAATAAAGCTGAAATGACGTTGTCAGTATGTCTTACATTGTCTAAGTTAATGTTATCATTAATCTGTTTACAAATTGGCTCCCGTAGCAATTTTTATGGCTTTGATCCTCAAGAAGTGTCCCTACAGCAAGGCTTGTGGAGATGTCCATTCTTTTTGTCCGTTCATACAGTCACTATTAGCCAAGAGCAGGTTTACTTGCCTGGATAATCCTGGATGTCGGAGGGGAATAGGTCCATTTAAAGCTACTTCCTTCATTTTTTAATACAGCTCAGATAAATTTCTAAGGTGGCAATGAAGAACTTTTTTTTAAATTGTGGCCATTCATAAAGGAAGTAGCAGTAGGCTTGGTATGAGCTGGTAAAAGATATATAGATGTCTCGGGTTCTTGACTACATAGCCTGGATATAGTATCTTAAACTTCAGCAGTAAGTACGTTCGAGTGATAACTCAATACTGACAATTTATCAGGAGCGCTTTGGTTTCGTGACAATGCTCCATCACATACGGCAAAACCAGTTCGCGACACGTCGGAAGCACTCAGCGGGGAAGTTCTACCCCATGCCGCTTACTCGCCAGACTTGGCTTCTTCCGATTACCACTTGTTTGCATCGATGGGTCACGCACTTGCTGAACAGCGCTTTGGTTCGTACGAAGATGTGAAAAAATGGCTCGATGAATGGTTCGCAGCAAAAGGGGAAGGACGTGGTATTCACAAATTGCCCGATAGATGGGAAAAATGTATAACAAGCCATGGAGCATACTTTGAATAAAGCACTATTTATCATTCTTCCGAATTTAATATGTTTTTTTTAGAAAAAAAAATCCGCATTTCATACTTGTATACCTGGTATCACTTTGGTGACTGTCTGTCTCTCTATCGTATGTCCGTCTGCCACGCCCGATTTTCTTCGGAACTATTTGACATAGAAAGTTGAAATTTGGCACAAATATAAGAACTGATAGCTCCATCAGAACCGTGTAGTTTAGAAAGTTAAATTTTGACTTAAGGGGTCAGTTTTGGGAGGTGAAATAAGAGGTGAAAAAAAAAATGTTTTACCAGGTCATCGATTGAGGTGTCAAATGAAAGCTTGTAAAAACTTGAGTTTAAAAATATATATGATGTAATACTTGCGTACCCTTTTCTTTGCATTATTTTTAAATAATTGCCAAAAATCGCTGTCCTTCCTTATCTCGAAAATTATTCTGGAATATTCTCCACGAGGTGTAGAATAAACGAAAAATATCACGAGTGCATTACCTTTGATAATTTGTCTGGTATATAAAAAAAAAACAAAAATTTCAAGATCATAAGTTTTCTACAAATATCGGAAACAAATTTTGTAACAAAATTTTTTATTTTAAAAGCAATCACCGCACGGAACACTAACTGCGAAAGTCTGACTTGCACTTGACCGGTTTTTTTTTATGTGGTCATCCTCAGGTTTCTTCTGATAGTCGAATATTCAGTTTGAGAAAAAATGTGACTGCTTATGTTTAAGACATCAAGTTATTAGGACTGAACGACTATTAACTTAAAAAATTAAAATTTAATTTTATCCTGTATTAAATTTTGTTATGTATGTGGAGAACTGACTGTTCCAAATTAATGGCGAAATTTTACGCCTTTAATTAACAAATGCGTTTTTAACTATTTCGGTTTTCCTGTCTCGCATCAGCACCATTCTTGAGTCTCTCATGTCTGCTGTATAACGTATGGCAGACTTCTTACAGGATTGGCTAAGGGATCTGCACGCATGTCCTTTACTGTGCCAATGATTTGAATGGAAATTATAGATCACAGACCTATTGCCTGTAAAAAGGCCAGTCCTTCAAAGCGCTGAATCATCTGTGCCACCTAGTCCAACGTCTTGTATAGTAGATCTTTAGAAATCTAAGAATGGTTTATCATCCATCCAACTTATGGACTAAGTACCTCTGCACTTTATTTATTAACACAAGCAGACCTTAATGTCGCGGTAAGTGACATAAATTTATACAAAAAACATACGGAGCTCTTAGGATATCACTTAAAGGGCTGGAATTTACTAGCACGTGATACGATGTCTTTATGAATGAAGTCATTTTATATAATTAAATGACTTTTGCAAAAAGTTTGGCTTAGTTCAGTACTCATTCTTTGCAACCTAAAACGGGAAAGCCATTAGATTAATTTTTAAGCTACCTAACGATAAACTAAATAGTTATGTACAAGTTTGTTCAGTTGCAATAATATGGTTGATTTTAATTAGTACCAACGAAGTTTTATTGACGGAGATAATGACTTCATATTATTTTAGACCGATTACATCATATTGGTTACAACTAAACGCATATTTTTTGAAGTTTAACAGATGAGGTTTTTAAGAAGTTAATTCTGAAAATTGAGCGCCGACTAAACGACATTTCAAAATAATTTCAATATTTTACATAGAAAATAATACTTTTAATTTGTAAGGTGCAACAAAAGCTTATTATAGGTATGATTTTTGTTGATTTCTCCTGCATTGATTGGAAAAGTGATGCTAACGTTTCGCCGATTATCCTGCTGGCTTTTGCAGAACTTATTCCCAGAACTGATTATTTCGGAATCTAGCACGACACTGATTTCATTCCGCTTCCACATGCTTATCATATTGGCGAACTGGAGGATAGGGGCCTCATGGAAGATCTGTTCTCATTGTTGAGAGGTAAAAACCAGCATTACCATTCAGGTTGTTAGGATGTGTAGATATTTCGATGGACTTCCGAATTTTCCTAGGACAGAAAAATAATTTATTGCAGAGATCTGTGATTGACCAAAGAGAATCTTACTTCAGGCTGATGTTTTGTAAGTGCTAAAGTGGAATTATTACGAAGACATACTACCCTATCTGATATATAGAAATAGAATAGGCGTATAAGACAGTGCCAATTGCGATTACGGGGAAGCAGCAGGTACACAATATTGTATTTTAGATTGTAGATTGATATTAAATTTTTGTGTCAAATTTTTCAGAGAAGTTAAATTACATGGTCTGATTAATATGTAACATCAAATTAGTTTAATTAACATCGATATCTATAGAATCATGTTATGAATTCTAGGATTATAATTTAAAAAAAGAACGAAGAATAGAAAAAAAGGGGAAAATATAATAAAAGGCGAAAAAGGAAGGATTAGGAAAAAAAAGAAGGAAAACAAAAGATGAAAATTAAAAAAAACGGAACGGAAAATAAGGAAAAAGAAAAGAAATACAATTAGACAAATAAGATATATTTGTATACCATGAAGGAATAGTAGAATCTTTTTTTAAATTTTTATAAAAAGAAAACAGAGAAACTGTCCAGTTGGATATAGCCAGTGACGAAACACTAACAACCACACACACATACCACCTTTATATATTTTTAAATTCTAGTACATATTTTTCTGCTCGTTTTGCCGGTATAGATTTTACTACTGCTACATGGTATATTGTTGACTCCAGGATTTTCGAAGAGAATCATAGAAAATCATATTTTTAATTTATGTGTGCATACAATTTTCGAAATGTGATCTGACAAGTAATGTGTTTTAGTTGTGATTAAAGAGATTGTGGCTGAGAGAGTTATGTAGCTCTATGAACAAGGAAGTTGATGACTGTGTGTTTTTGGGCGGAATTGTAAGGCGAGGAAGCATTTAAATATATATATATCCATAAGAGTGAGCTTTCGTTGTACCGAGAGACCCGAAGTCATATCTGACTTTCGATTAAGAAGAATATTGCTAGAGCACTATTATTTCCAATATCAAAGGTAAAGTGAATATTTCGATGTAGAGTTAAGATAATTGAAAAATTTTGAAGATTCTAAAGAGGTTGATTTTGTTATTTTTGTTGCTGTAAGTAAATTAAATCCTTAGCTCCATTTGCATTTATAAGCAGGCCCGACTACGAGAGAACAAGGGGTTTCTCTAGAGTTCGGTTTGTTGGAGCAGAATCGTATTAGGAGAAAATAATTTGAAATGAATGGAGTTATTGTAATAATGAGATGTTCCATCACCTACACAATAGGCCCACCCGTTTGTTTTCAGAGATTTCCAACTAAACACTTGCGACATTTGTGAAGGTATTTTAAAATTTATAAGTAGAACAGATACCTCTAAAGAAATAAAAAAATATAGTCCATCGTTAATCAAGTATGACTTAGACGTATGAACGTTATCTCTTCATTAAAGCACAACACTTATTACAAATACGTAAATGATGACGTCAGGAACTGAAATTATATAATCGATGTTGGCGTGGCCGTGGAGAAATGCTATAATACTTAATTCTAACATCAAATAATAACTTGGCATTAAAATTTAATGTTTAACTAACTCTGTTTACTTTAGAATAATTGATTTATTATTTAGCATACGTTGATTTTATGTATTGGTTGTATTATTTTTTATGTAAATAATTTTAAAGTTTTAAATTCTAACGGTTTCCTTAGGGTCATCGACTATTTTACCCGCATAGCATTACTTATTCAATACTTACTTATTGTCATTAAAAGTAAAAATAAAAGAAAATATCGGCATAAGATATTTTGACAAAAGTGGCTTCATTTTACTGGCGGTAAAAAAAAATTTTGAGACTTCTGCCACAGAAAATCTAACTATAGCCATAGTTATTTTTTTGGTGCTTCTGCCATGAACAATTTCTACAAATCACAGGAGCATTTCTAAAAAATATGACAGATAACCATTAGACAGATGTTTCACCAAGAGAACCTCTCATTAAAAATCGATGACTAGGGTGTAAAGATTTTTCATAATAAATAACAGAAATAGTCTAGTTATAAATCATTATTTTCCACATTCATGGGAAGGGGAGTATATGCCGTCTTGACTTCACCATAAATATATATATATATATATATATATATATATATATATATATATATATATATATATATATATATATGCAGGGTGTCCTAGTATTCCGTGTACATAGAGTTACTGTGGATTTCTGGGATGAAAATATGACCATTTAACCCAACTTACCTTATTATACCTTTACTTTAGTTTTTCTTAAGTAACTTTCTTAATAATTGTACTATTTGTACAAGATTTAGTACTAAGAAGTTTTCTGAAATGAAAAATCGAGATCAGCTGTTGTGTTGTAAATTATAGGGGGAGCCATTTATTGCGCAGTGTAGACTTTTAAATTGTCATAACTTTTTTATACCATTTTGTATGATATTTTTAATTGAATATTCGTATTCTCCGCCTTCGCCTGTTTAAAAAAACTCTCTTGATAAATGTTGCTCCGAGCAACAGTTTCTGAGATAGTGTAGTTTCTTGGCAACGGTCAAAAATGACTCTGGCGATGATATAAGATATCATATGTTCTATGACTTAACTGGTTTGTACAAATACTGACAGAAAGTAATTTTTGACAGATAAGTTTTACGAGTATTAACGAGAATTAATCCCTTCTCAAGCTCAACAGTGTTTTAAATCTAGATTATTATGGAGTACACTTTTAGTGAGCAAACTGATATTATCATAGTGTTTGGTTTTTATAATGGCAACGGTCGCAAAAGTGCTCGCGTATCACGAAAGATGTCCGCATCGTCGGACTCATAACCATACGACTTTTGCCAATATTCAGAGGCGACTTCGAGAAATTGGGCAATTTAAGCCGATTAGGAATAATCCTGGGCGGCCTTCATTAGCTAGAGCACCCGATGTTGAAGAGGAAATCCTTTAAATTGTACATGGTAGTCTTGGAATCAGCACTCGTTTAATTGAACGTTAAATGGGAATATCAAAAAGGACAACTAACCGGATCATTCGACAACAAATTATTGACCCCTTTCATATACAGTCCGTCCAGGAACTCTTACCTCTAGATCTTGGAGCCCGTTTGTATTTTTCACAATTATTCAAGCACGCATTGCGACTGTTCCGGCTTTTCATATAAAATGCTGTTTAGAGACTAAGTACGCTTTACTCGACGTGGTGTAACAAATATACATAATAATCATGTTTACGCTAAAGAACACCCACATGCTGTGCAACAAAGACAGTTTCAACGCGAATTCAGTATGGATGGGATTTGTCGCGAAATATTTAATCGGGCTGTTTAGATTTAGATCGACTTGATGGTGACATTACTTGAATTTCATCAGTGAAACTATTCCTGAATTATTGGAAAACTTACCCATTAATTTACGTCGCGACATGTTTTTCATGCACGATGATGCACTTTTGCGCGTAATATGAGAATTTTTTTGACTCAAAGTTACCCAGATAAATGAATCGGAAGAGATGAAAATGCTTTTATTCACTGGCCTAAATCTATGCGATTTTTTCCTCTGGGGTGCATTGAAATTGAAAGTTTATCCACTTCAAATCGACAACATTGAGCAATTGTGGAATATGATTCAAAATGCTGCTAACGCTTTACGAGATGAAGACATTTTATGAAGAGTACATTTAAATTTCCTGTGACGTATTAATTTATGCATTAACGAAAGTGGCGGCCATATTGGACATTTATTGTAAAACCAATACCTTCTCAGTTGAGCGATTAATCTTTTTTCGAATTTATCAATTTGTGGGTAATCTTTTACGCCCTTAGCCAGTTGGTTTTTACATTCTTACTGTTGTTGGCCAACTGGTCTTTAATTTTATTATTATTGTTGGCCGAAGGTGGGAATGCGGAATATTTGGCACAATGACACTACTCAGTATATATCACAACACTTTATTGATGGTTATCAATCATCGCTCCTGATGAAGCTAACATGGTTAGCGAAACGTGCGTGGAGTGCAAAAATAGTGTTTGGTGTAGTGGTGATATATACTGAGTATTGTTAGCGTGTTTGCCTTTAAGCATGCTCCAAATTTCAACTTTTCAACTTTGGACCTGCCCTAAGCCTGGATGAAGTGTGAAGGAACGCATTGGCGAATTTGACGATGGAATTAAAAAATGGAAACAAACATTCCATTATCTCAGAAACTGTTGCTCGGAGCAACATTTACCATGAAAGCTTTTTTAGACAGGGGAAGGCGGAAAATACGAATATTTAATTAAAAATATCATACAGAGTGGTATAAAAAAGTTATGACAATATAAAGTATACAGAGTCCAATAAGTGGTACCTCCTATAATTTACAACAAAACTGTGAGCTGATTTCGATTTCTAATCTCAGAACCGAATCTTGTACAAATGGTACAATTATTAAGAAAGCCTCCTAAGAAAAACTAAAATAGAAGTTTTTGGACTAAGGTAAGTTGGGTTAAATGGTCATATTTTATTTGCATCCCAGAAATCCACAGTAACTCTATGTAAACGGAATACTGGGACATATTTTGTTATATCTGGCGGTACTACCAGTTAAAAACCTGCTGTTATGTGTAAATAGCGAGATCTGAAATTTTGGTCCAAAAATATTAAAGTTTAGAGGGTGTTGAAGTCGATTTTATGGGTAACATCAGTGTATTGTATATTTTACAGGATAAAAACATAATTGTACGTTGACATTACTTTTTTGAGGTTTCAATTGCATAGATATGTAGAACTGACAATTACGTACAAATTTAGACCACGTGCGACCAACTAAACCTAAGTTATGAGTAATTAAAAGACGTTTAAAATGCACAAATTTGGAATACTTGAGCATTTCATACGTTTTTTAATTGCTCATAATTTGAGTTTACTTGGTCGCCCATGGTCGTACCCGGTTTTAATTTTAATCTATGTTCAGTTAAATTTTAATTCTAAGTTTAACCAAAATTGTTAGTCCTAAATATGTTTGCAATTTATACATAAAAAAAAGGTGCGCAAGATAAAGTAACCAATAAATACGAAATTTGACCCATTTGTACATTTTATACGTCTTTAGTTGTTTATAACTTGAGTTTAGTTAGTCGTCTATGATTGCACCTGATCTAAGAATATTTGAAATTGTCAGTCTTAAATACCTATATAATTTATATCTCAAAAAAACAAAGTGAGCAATGTAAAACTATTAAATATAAAATTTGACCTCTTTATGCATTTCTTACGTTTTTAAACTGCTCATAACTAAAGTTTACGTGCTCGAGCGTAATCTTATATGGTCTAAGATTGTTCAAAAATGTTAGTCTTGCATATCTATCCAATTTACGTGTAAAAAAATAAGCTGCACAACAAAAAGTAACCAATACA
>CM032446.1:40392407-40406125 GCA_019049505.1 Pachyrhynchus sulphureomaculatus
GAAAATTACTATGTTGAAACTATTGTTTCCTTTATTATTTGTTGTGTTAGTGGAGGGTGGATTTTTTGATTTGACTGATGTGGAGGACCCTTTGGCTTTGTTGTGGAATTTACCACGTAAGTATGACAATAGAATGAAACATACTTATGGTATGTCACTTTCCAAGAATATATTTACGGAATATTTAGTTTAAAGTCCCGTGTAAATGGAGAATCTGATTTGCTGTATTAGAAAGTTAGGGACTACCTAACCTCAGGTATTACCACAACTTATTGATGTAATCGCCTATTATATGTTTTTCTGTTAGCATATTCATCATTAGTTTATTCCATCTATAGTCGGATGTAAGCCTTTCCAAGTTGTCTCTACTGAGCTCTGTTATTTGCCTTTTGCATCCAATCGTGTCCCGCTAATTTTTTTATGTCGTTATGTTCATCTTGTCTGTGGTCTACTTCTGCTTCTTTTATGTTCTCTAGGCCTCCATTCAACCATACGGGGTGTCCATCAGTTATCATTCATCCTTACGATATGTTGCAATATTCGTTGTATTACATCTGTTACTTTTGATCTTCTTTTTATCTCGATGTTAGGAATTCGATCTTGGATCTAATATTTAGCATTCTCCTCTCCATTGCTCTTTGCATTGCCTGGAGTTTATATATTATACTTTCATTTAAAGCCCATGTTTCAGTGCCGCCTATATATATATATATATATATATATATATATATATATATATATATATATATATATATATATATATATATACAGGGTTACAGGGAAAGTCGTTCTAGATAATTAAGGACATTATAGTTTAGGTCGTTTCTGACCGATTTAACTCTATGACATGATGTCCTAAACTTAACCGTTTTCGAGATATTGAAGTTTAAAGATTTTCTAAAAAAACATGTTTTTTTTGCTTTTATTAGAGGTTCTCGAGTGCGATTTTTTGGTTATCTGTATGTTAAGTATCAAAAATCATCAAAAAAATTTGAACTAGTTACTAACAGTTTCAAATGGCGGCTTGTTAATCTTTCTAAATTACGAATTTTTACCAAGTGTTTCCTACTTTAAATCAATAAAGAGAAAAAAAAAATGTACGGAAGTTATTCTGCAAATTATTTTAAAAACCTTTACGTCTTTTTAGCTATCAATAAAGGTATAATACTAGGAGTTTAATAGGAAAACTGTGCACAGAATGACACCTAAAGCGGGCTCGGGTAGCAAAAGGTAAATTTTTAGTTCTAGGTGAAAATACGAAAAAATACACAAATAAAACAAAAAACCTTGCAATTTAATATTTTCTATTAATTATAATTCATGTTCTATATGGTCGCCCCTATTTCTAACACAAATTCTCATTCTTTTTCTTAAATTACTTTTTCACAACGCTGCTGGTTGTGAGGTGCCGCCTCATTTCGTCAGCCGCATCAATTATTTTTTGTCTTAGGACATCCACGTTTTCGATAGGAGTCATCTGGTCGTATACGAGACTTTTCATGTGACCCCACACATAAAAATCCATCGGTGTTAGGTCTGGGCTTCTCGCCGGCCAAGGTATGGGTCCGCCTCTTCCAATCCATTTGTTGGGATAATTGTCATTGAGCTATGCACGAACACTTCTTCTGTAGTGAGCTGGGCAGCCATCGTGTTTAAAGTACATGTTTTGTCTCAAACCAATAAGTAGGTCTTCCATCAAATTAGGTAAATCGTTCCGCAAAAAATTGTCGTATTCCTCGCCATTCAAATTATCTGGCAGAAGAATGGCCCAACCAAATAATTTGAAATTATACCCATCCACATATTTAAGCTAAATCTTGTTTGTGATCCTTTCGTTCTTTTTTTGTTTGGGTTGCCTTCCTCTTTAGAAGCCCAATAGTGGGCATTGTGGTAGTTTGTAAAACCGTCTTTGTCGAATTTCGACTCGTCAGTCCATAGTATTTTCTTAAAAAAAAGATGCATCTTCGACATCGGTATTGAGCATAAATCTGCAGAATTCTAATCGTCGCAACTTATACCCTTCTTCAATGACTTGCACGGGCGTATAGTAGTAAGGGTGTCGCCCAACAGTATGCATTACAAACCATACCTTCCACTGCGAAATACCAAGCTGTTGTGCGACAACATTTGTAGATGTGGTTGGGTCCACCTCAAAGAGACGTCGTATTTCGTTTTCTTCGTCTTCGTCAAAGATACGTGGTCGTCCCATGTCAGTCCGCCGTCTTTGTACGGAACCAGTTTCTCATAGTCTTCAATAAGTTCCATCAAATACGCTAACATCAGGTACACGACGAGTAGGATATCGCAGTACGTATTCATCACATGGACGCGACGACACTCCTTCGCAAAATCCGTAACACATTAGGATGTCAGCATATTCCTCGTTGGTATACGTTGCCATATTCACAAGCAGAGATCAAAATCCAGTTACGAGCCAATTCACACAGTCAGAAGATGAAACACAGATATTTTTGAAAAGCACGGTATAGCACATCTACCACGGACGAATCGCATGAGCAGACTAAAAATCATTCAATAATGTTTAGTGAACAGAAAATGTCACTCGCATAGAGAGTACCCCGACTGGAAAAAATGCTTACCCAACCCTTTTTATTGTTTGAAGGTGCAGGTAGTAAACCGGTAATTGGTAGTATCTAAATTCTATTATTATGTTACTTTACATTTGGGCCTATTGAAATCTCATTTTCTTAGAATTTTCAATAGATCCAGTAGATATTATACCGTTTTAGATAGCTAAAAAGACGTAAAAGTTTTTAAAATAGTTTGCAGAATAACTTCCATACATTTTTTTTTCTCTTTATTGATTTAAAGTAAGAAACACTTGGTAAAAATTCGTAATTTAGAAACATTAACAAGAAGCCATTTGAAACTGTTAGTAATTAGTTCAAATTTTTTTTGATGATTTTTGATACTTGACATACAGACTAACTAAAAATAACCAAAAAATCGCACTCGAGAACCTCTAATAAAAAAAAATCGATATAAAAGCAAAAAAAACATGTTTTTTTTAGAAAATCTTTAAACTTCAATATCTCGAAAACAGTTAAGTTTAGGACATCATGTCATAGAGTCAAATCGGTCAGAAACTACCTAAACTATAACGTACCTAATTATCTAGGACGACTTTCCCTGTAACCCTGTATATATATATATATATATATATATATATATATATATATATATATATATATATATATATATATATAATATATATATATATTGATCGAATGCTATGGCTTTTATTGTATTTGGGATATCCAATTTAAACGTGGATTGTAGTCTACTGAACGCATACCAAACTAACGAGACAAGGCAGTCTTTAATTTATTTTTTTGATATTTCGATCTTTTGTCTTAAAAATAGAAATATGAATGTTTGTAACTGGATTGTTTTGGCCGATACTTGGTAGAGGTCCATTAAGCTTAAGTTAAGAGAACAGTAAAACAACAAATTTTTTTTCCGTTTACTGATAAACTCAAGAGTAACTCTTGATAAAGCTACAGTGATAGCGAAACATGTTGATATATTAAAATAAATGTGGTGTTTACCCGTAAACGGAAAAAAAATTTGTTGTTTTACTGTTCACTTAACTTAAGATGAATGTTTGCACCTTTCCTATTCTTTCACCGTCTATTAACAGTTTCTGGCTGTTATCTTCAGTTTCGTTGTCCAAATATTTGGTTTTGGTGAAGTTTATTTTTAAGCCTGTTGTTATCTGACTCTATCAGAATTTCTTGTGATTCTTTTTTGTGTTAGCCTATTGGTGGGGAGTAAATACATTTGGAAGAAGAACTTAAAAACATAAAGTAGACAGTGTTGGGCTTAGCAGAAGTAAGAAGAACAGATGAGTCTTGTATCCCTAAATAGTGGCCATAAATTCTTCTAAAGGCAATGAAAGTAAGAAAATTGGAGGAGTCGGTCCACTTATACACAAAATGATAACAGAAAATGTTGTTCAGTTCCAAGCTATATCGGAACGACTAATTCTAGTAGACATACAGCTGAACAGAAGATGCAAATGTAAGGTTATTCAGGTATATGCGACGACATCAGACAGCGAGGAAAAAGAAATTGACCAATTCTACGAAGATATAAATAAAATCGGTAGCTTCAATGCCAAAATAGGGAAACCAGCGAATACAAATGAGAAGAGTGTCGGGAAGTTTGGTTTGTTGTACGAGGAACAGCAGAGGAGAAATGTTATCAAATTTTGTAAACGAAAATAACTTGTACGTTATGAATACATTTTTTCCAAAAGCCAGAACATAGACGATGGATATGGTAAAGCCCGGATGGTATATACAAAAAACGAAATTGATTATGTTTTATCAAACGCAAGAATATTGCACTCGACACGGCAGTCCTGAATACGATAAGCATTGGTAGTGACCATCGAATGCTCAGAGCAAAAATAAGAATAATTCTGAAGCAGGAGAGACGTAAATTGATAATGCATACAAAGATAAAGACGCTAACAGAAATAATAAAACAAAACACAGTCGAATATCGACAAGCATTAGCAAATCATATAAAACACATAAACTACGAAATAGAACTTGATAAACTAAATGCACAAATAACCAACAGCCTACTCATAACTACAAAACAAATAGCAACATCGAAAAAAGAAAAAATACAAATATTTTGTAAGAGACACAGAGAGAGAGAGAGAGAATACTATTAAGAAATAATTAGAATTAGCAGAAATAGACAAAAAACAGCTAAACAAACAAATGAATGAAGGAAGACATCAAATAATAAAACCTATAAATAACGATAACCAAGAGATCATACAAATTAAAGAGAAAAAGAAAGTTACAGAGAAACACTGTCAAACACTATATGACATGAAAATATCGCCACCGCCCGCGAAAGAAAAACGAAATAGAGTGACAGTAAGGAATGTGGCATCTGAAGAGATTCCCTATGTAACAATGGATGAAATAATGAATGCTCTACAACATATGCACAACAAAAAAGAACCAGGGGATGATGAAATAACTATAGAAATGATAAAGTATGGAGGGGCATCGATAATACAATCTCTTCAAGCTCTATTTAACAGGTGCCTAATAGAAAGTAAAATATTGACACCTTGATTGTGCTTATTTTTAAAAAGGGGAACAAATTTAAGTTGGAGAATTATAGACCCAATAGCTTGTTATCCGTACTATACAAAATCTTCACTAGAATCATAACATATAGATTAACGAACAAATCAGACAGTTATCAACCACGTGAACAAGTGGGTTTTAGACGGGGATACAGCACTTTGGACCATCCTCAAACAATTAGATTACTATTGGAAAAAGCAAATGAATATAAGGTCACCTTGTGGATAGCAATGGCTGATTACGGAAAAGCATTTGACTTGGTAGAGATATGGCCAGTCCTTAACGTCTTAAGTAACAGCAGAGCCGATGAAAGAGCCACAACTCTTCTTGAACACATATATAAAAATGCAATATTACAAATAATATTTGAAGAAAAAACAAATAAAATCAAAATTAAAAGAGGAATTAGACAAAGCGACTCGATATCCCCGTAGCTATTCACGTTGACTCTAGAAGACATGTTCAAATCGTTAAAGTGGAAATATAAAAGGATACTAATGGACGGTGAGCGATTAAATCACTTAAGGTTCGCAGATGATGTCACTCTGATCGCCAACACAAAAGAAGAATTGCAAGAAATGTTGATGGAGTTGAATAAAAGGTTTCAAGACATAGATCTAAAAATAAACTTCACCAAAACCAAATATTTGAACAGCAACAGTGAAGATAGGGAAGGTACAAACATTCATATATTTAGGACAAAAAATCTAAATATCAAAAAATAAAAACACATAGCACTGAAACTTGGCCTTTAAATAGAAGTATAATAAATAAATTCCAGGTAACTCAAAGAGCAATGGAGAGAAGAATGCTAAATATTAGACTCCAAGATCGTATTCCTAACATCGAGATACGAAGAAGATCAAAAGTGACAGATATAATACAACGAATATGTATATTAAGGTGGAATTGGGCGGGGCATGTAGCAAGGATGAATGATAACAGATGGACAAGCCGCATAGTTGAATGGAGGTCTAGAGAACATGCAGAGGTAGACCAAAGACAAGATGGACGGACGACATAAAAAGATTAGCGGGACACGACTGAATGCAAAAAGTAAACAACGAAGCTGATTGGAAACAAGTTGGGGAGGCTTGCATCCGACTATGGATCGAATAAGCTAATGATGATGATGACGAAAACGTTTGTTTCTGCTGAATGCTCGTTCTATCTACATACTTTAAAATATGTGGCAGTAATAAAACATCTGATATTAGGGATTAGTGGTATAAACTAAAATATTTTTTATTTTGCTTATTTCTACATGTATAAAACTCAACATCTGTCTGTATTGTGCCTGGGTGTAAATAGAGAAAAAATAATGTAATTCTTATGGAGGTTTTTTTCACATTTTTTTTAAATATTTTTTTCCAAATTCTCCAAATATTGGTAACATTGTTGTTACATTTTTATATTCAATTTTGGCAAAATGTTTTTGAATTTAAAGGTTAACTAAAAAGTTGTGTCAATCAAAAAGTAGAAAAAATAAGAATAAAAATAAGCAATACTCAATAAACAGGGCCTTAAAAAAATATTAGTTCAGGTTTATATTTAACTTAATTATGGTTTTGAATAACTTCTAGTTTCACAAAATACTGTCGCTGTTTCCATGTTATGCAATGTCTACCATGTTTTTTGAATTTTAGCTGTTTTGAAGTTGTTTTCTGATGAAGTAATAGGTATAACATAATGAAATTGACTGACAAAATAGAATTTTAACTTATACCAAATGGATGGCGGAAGGGGGGGAGGGAGATTTCTTGTAAGAAAGAACTCTCTCATTTTAAAAATTTACGCCTAATTTAAAAACCGATAAAAAAAGAAGTAAGAAATTTTTTACAAAAAATTATTTCTTATTTATGTTCATAGGGCGGACGTTTGAAAGCTTAAACCTACTTTAAACATCCAAGACGGGGGAGGGAGGAGATTCTTCATAAAAATAAAACCTTTAATACAATAAAAACAAGTTTCCCCCAATATAAAAAAACCATGTTTCTACATCCATAAGGGCGGGAAAGGGGGCATCTGTCCCATTTTCCCCCCTTGGCTACGGCACAGACCTGGGGCCTTTTACTACTTCAAATATAACGATATTAAAAATAAATGCCTTTTATAGCAACTAAATCGGTTTAAAATATTAAAGATTTCTAGAGATTCTACGGTACCAATGGTAACAAATATTTAACTTGGAAATATTGAAAAAATAATATGTAGTGACAAATATTTACCGAGAATTAACGGTAATTGTATGAAATAGTAGTTAGAAGTATTTACCATAAACCCAAACATTAACTATGACCTTCTAAGCAATTTGTAATGACAGGAGTTTTTAAAAAAAGAATTTTATCGCTGAATGGATGAAATAGGACTTACACTACCTTATTAATTATTACTATATAATTTTTGTGTAGCTAAATTTGACTAGAGTACTGATATCTTGAGAATAGCTACAGATACCATCTGTCCAAAAAGTTCCCGGACTGATTTTTTCCCCAGCTTTTAAGCAGTGTCATCTTGTAAACACCAGTAAAAGTTTGAACTCACATCTGTAAACAACACATTTGTATTGAACCAACCATTTATGATGAGTCAGTGTTGAGTAGTAGACCTGCGAACTGTATGAGTCGTACTGTAGTCACCAAATTTCATATGAAACAGCTACGGAGCTATTTAAGCTCGAAGAAGATGCAACGTCTGGGCGTCCCAGCATAAGCTCGGCGAATGCAAATATTGTGAAAATTCGTCATCTTCTGCAAACTATCCGTCATGTTTCATGCAGATTGATGGCAGAAAAGTTTAATATCTCTAAATCAAGTATTCCAGACATTGTCCGAAATGTTTTAAACAAGAACAGCAACGGTTGGACGCCAATCGAAACTTCATCAAAATGAAAAATGCGGACTAATGCGAGTTTTTATCACAAAAGAGCAAAGTGTTCAAAAGCTCGTAGTGGTTCGCCGAGTTGAAAAAATACAATGCTCGTGGCATTTTTTGACGCTAAAGGAATTATTCTCAAAGAATTTGTTCTCGAGGATACTACATTGAACGACAGGTACTACGTGAGTGTCATGGAGTGACTTGGCAAATGGATTCAGCGGGTTTGTCCCGAACGATGGAACGTAAAGGATTTTTTCTTGCTTCGTGATAACGATGTTGCAGTTTTTGGCTCGAAAGCAAGTATCCATACCTCACCACCTTCCTTACTCATCTGATTTAGCCCCTAGTGGGCCAAAGTTATGACTACTTGAAAGACATTAAAGCCAATTAGACAAATTTGATCTCAAAAGAAGATTTTTCGAACAGTTTCACATGGTTGTATGAAGGTTCTGAGCGTCCTTTTGAGGTCGGAGAGGACTATGTACACATAATAAAACGTTCACGTTTAATTTTTCTATCTTTTTATTAAGGCCGTCCGGGACTTTTTTGGACAGACGCTGTATAACACAATCTAAACACTAAAATTTTGAAAGCTGCAAAACACTTTACTTATATTCGTACAACGATAAGAAAAGAATATTTACCGTTTAATAATATTTTTTAGCCGTCCGACATTTTACAGAATGCAAAATAGATAGTACACGGAATGGCGTTTGCATGGATAAGGCAAAATGTCTTCTCACCGGAGGTACCCTAACTGGAAATTGTGGACTCCTATTTACATGTTGTTCTTGTAAGTTTTTCTTTTGCCAACATATACCACTATTTGTTAAAAAACAAAACGATTCAGTGCATTTTTAGTATCACCTTTAAACGATTCTGGTTTCAAAATAGTTTAACCGATTTTGTCTCTGGGAGGGTACTTCTAAGTTACTTGAAATCAAAGTACATTTTGTTTTCGTATGGAAAAAATTAAACCATTATTTACTGCTCAATTTAATAAACAAACAATAAAACTTCCTCTGAAAGTATATCTAGGGTATAAGTTAAAAAATTAAGAACACACAGGAGTGAATTAATTTTAAGGGATTTCTAAGAGAGGGCGTAACTTATATTATATTGCATCGGGGCATACTATTGCTATATTCATGGTGAAGCACCATTACTAGACTTTAATTTTTAGTATTTGTTATTTTCCCGAAGTGTAAACAACATTTTTTTTTGAGCATTGTATATATCGAATTACGTACCAACAAAACACCATTTGTGGGAAGCGTTACTTTTCTGGTTTAATTTGAAGAAAAGCGCTGCTGAAAGTCATCGATTGCGGAAACCTATGGCAATTATATTCGATCGATAAAAACATGTGAGTACTGGTTTCCACGCTTTAAAAGTTGTGATTTCGACACGGAAGACAAAGATCAGCCGAAAAAGTTTAAAGATGAAGAATTAGAGGCATCATTCGATGAAGACCCGTACCAAATGAAAAAAGAAGTTGCAAAATTGTTAGGAGTTAATCGTACAATCATTTCCAAGCGCTTACACGCATTAGGAATAATTCTAAAGCAAAGAAATTTGGTGCCGTACGAATTGAAACTGAAAGACGTTGAAAGGCGATTTTTCACCTGTGAACAACTGCTTTAACGGCACAATCGGAAAGGTTTCTTGCAGCGTATCGTAACTAGTGTTGAAAAATGGATACGCTATGATAATCCAAAGTGCAAAAAATCATGGGTGAAGCCCAGTGGACCATCAACATCTTCGCCAAAGCCGAATATTCATGTCTCCAAGCTTATGCTGTGTATCTGGTGGGATCAGCTGGATGTAGTGTATTATGAGCTGCTTCAACTCTACGAAACTATTACTGGGGAACGTTACCGACAATAATTGATATAATTGCAAACGACCGCAATGTGCCAAAAGACATGACAACGCTAGGCTACATGTTGCAAAAGCCGTCATCGAAATGCTAGAAGCACTTGGATGGGATATCCTACCTTATCCGTCGTACTCACCACACATTGCTCTTTCTGATTATTACTTTTTCCGATCGATGACGCACCTCCTATCTGAATAGTGCTTCCATTTCTTTGAGGATACCAAAAAATGGGTCGATTCGTGGATAGCCTCAGAAGAGAAGTCGTTCCTTCGACGTGGTATTCATATGCTGCCACAAAGATGGGGAGAAAGTAGTGGCTAGCGATGGACAATACTTTGAATAATCAATTTGTAACCATTTTTTTACAATAAAGCGATATTTGTATCGAAAAATCCCTGAAAATTAATTTACATACCTAACATTTTTCAAAATTAGCACATATAACTATTCATATTATGTTTTCGTTTTAGATGAGCAGTCCTGTGTAAAAATATTTGATCACAAACAATCGTATTTTGAGATAACCGATTTAAATGAGGCAGTAACCAGTTGCAAATATACTATTAAATTAAGAAACAAAAATGTGTGCCAAGTAAGGTATGAACAAGTTTTTGTATACAAAAAAAGCTTTACAGTCAAATTAATGTCACTATTTTAAGTACTTTAACGAGATTTTGTATCAGGTCATTAGGGTTTTTTTCTTTAAAAAAATGGAGTATGGCCTCTTATAAAAAAACTTGGTAATCTTATCATGGCTCATCTTATTTTCAAGTAACATTTCGGTCTTACTAGTTTCGATACGACCGAGACTCAATTCCCAACGATCCCAGATTAGGAAGACTGGTTAAGGCAAGAATTAAGGAAAGTATTAGGCTTATTTAGGATCGATTGTTAAAGATCCCAGTACCTGCTCAAGAAGCTGGAGTATCCAAAACTATAGTTTTCAATATTGTGCCCGAAGATTTAAAGCTGAAAAACGTTTCTGATGTATCCTCAAATTCCTCGCAGCAGAACAAAAATCTGAAATTTTTCCAGGCTGCCCTAAAGAATGATAAGAGTTTGTCTTTACTAGTAACCAGACTTGGGTGTTCGACTGGGTTTCCGCCATAAAGCAGAAGAGTTCATGTAATGGGGTCATAACGGCTCTCCACTTCCAAGGAAGGCGAAAAATGAGTCGTCTTCTCGTAAGTTGGTGACGACCATTTTGTGAAAGAACAATTAATGTAGAGGTATAAGGAACGATTTTCAAAACCGGCAGCAGTCTGTTTGAACTTTGCTGATGCGTATATGTATATATATATATATATATATATATATATATATATATATATATATATATATATATATATAGATATATATATATATATATATATATATATATATATATATATATATATATATATATATATATATATATATATATATATATATATATATATATATATATATATATATATATATATATATATATATATATATATATATATATATATATATGTATATAAGTATATATATATATATATATATATATATATATATATATATATATATATATATATATATATATATATATATATACTTTCATGTGTGCATCCGTTGATTAGTGTTGTTTTGACTGGTGAGTCACAGACGTTCCGCTAAAATATATATATATATATATATATATATATATATATATATTATATATATTATATTATATTAAATATTTAGTGACAGTTAACAAAGTAATTAAGTAGTTTTATTGCAAAAAAGTCAAATTTACTATATTCTAGACTATGCTTAAATCTCACTAAAAAATATATTGAAATGACAATATAATACTAAGACAATAAATTAAATGGACATAAATACACAAAAAATAAATCTACAACCTTATGTAAGCACGAAGTAACAGAAAATCACAAATTTGACTTTCCAAACACTAAAATCGTTACCCAAGAAAGAGACTACTGCAAATCTTTGGTATAAAAGAAGAATAACATATTGTCAATTACAAGCAAGATATTAGCAATTTAAGTAAGATTTATTATAATTTAATACAATCATAGTAAAGAAATAAACCTTCATACAACCGTTTTTAATTTCACATGGTTTCGAGGTGCGTAAACCTATTTTTTTGTTCCTAAATTAAATAAAGTACATTGTTTATTATTAAGTGGTGGTGTGCTTATAAAATATTAAAATAAACTTTGATAAAGCCCAGAACAATAGGTGAAACGTCATTAAAATCTGTGTTTTTATAACATAAAAATAACCACGAACAAACCTATAAGAATAAAGAGCCGAAAAAATATATAAGAGAACTGTTTAAGTGAGTATATATACATATATATATATATATATATATATATATATATATATATATATATATATATATATATATATATATATATATATCTTTAGTCTCAATTCCCTCCAGAGAATGTAGTGGTCATTTTGTTGCGTTGTGAGATGATTTCCTCCACATTTCTCTATCCTGCGCTTCATGGACTAGTGTGTGAACTGCAACGGCATTACTAATTAGGGATCCCAAGTACACATACTCACTAACAACTTGAAGGCGATTAATTTGTCTGACATCTGGTCTGTTGTTATTTTGACTATCAACAATCATAATTTTGGTTCCAGTTATATTGAGTTCAAGTCCGAGTTCTAAGCTTTCCTTTTCTATGTCTTCGCTGTCATCTGCAAATCTCAAATTGCTAATCATTTTACCGTTAATTGATATTCCTCCTTGCCAATCATCCAAGGCCCTTTGCTTGATATAATCGTCATATATATTGAAAAGTTTGGGAGATAGTATGTAACTTTGTCTTACACCACACTGAGGTTGAAATCCCTCAGATTTTGTATCATTAACAATAACATGGCACTTAGTATTGGTGTACAGATTTTTAATTAGACTTGTAAGATGGATAGAAACTCCCATTTCATTATGTACTGACTAGAGCTCTGCTAATTTTACCTTATCAAACGCTTTTCGATAGTATAAAAAGCGTAAATAGAGAGTTGTTAAATTCACGCACTTTTTTAATTATTTGGCGAATGTTTAATAGTTGATCTCTGGTTTTCCGACCTCTTGAAAAACCGGCTTGCTCTGGTGGGATTTGTGGTTGAATGTACATTTCTAAACGATCAATAATAATTTGCAGGAAGACTTTACTGGCATGAGAAATTTAAGTTATTGTGCGATAGTTGACACAATTTGTGATAGATCCTTTTTTTATGGAGGGTTTTTATAGAATATTTTATCCAGTCTGCTGGCCATTGTTGAGTATGCCAAATTTTGTTACATAATTTATGGATCACTTCGATGCCCTGCTCTCCCGTGGCTTGTATTACTTCTGAGCTAATTCCGTCAGGACCTGGAGATTTAAATGGTTTCATCTTCCTTATAGTTGCTTCAACTTCGCTTTTTAGTATATCTATATTGATGTCAGGAATTTGATTAGTGCGGGAGTCTTCGCTTGTGTAAAGTTTTTCACAGCATCGACACCAAGTTTCAGCAACCTCATTATAATTAGTTATTAAGCCGCCGTCTTCGTTCTTTATCGCCCAAGTCCTCGCTCTGAATTCTCTCGTAATAAATTTTATTTTTTTAAACAAATCCGTTGGTTGGTCTATCAACGCATGCGTTTCTATTTCTTCACAAATACTGGAAAAATAGTGATTTTTATCTTTGGTGTAAGATTGTTGAAATTCTTTGTTTAGGTTATATACATATATATACAGTGTGACAATTTAAGTCCGCATCATATGGGATTTTTTTTTAAATAATTACTTTAGCCCAGATCTAGTTATGGCATCCATTTGTGCTTCAAATAATA
>CM032446.1:40406225-40506225 GCA_019049505.1 Pachyrhynchus sulphureomaculatus
ACATGTTCATGCCAAGACATATTTGCTCCCAAACTAACGCCCAACAAATTGAGCGACGATGCTAGGGGAATGGAGTGCCCCGACATAACTATGTCGGGTTCAGCAACGTTAACTTTTTTAGAAAAAACTGCCGCTTGGGTTTTTGTAGCGTTAAATTCCACTTGGTTACTGTCACCCCAAGATAGAATTTCTTCCAGGTCTTTGTTAAGTTGAACGACCTCCTGCAGTCTGCGGATATTCGCCTGAGCAGCCGATGTCCGAGCGTTCAAGGTGAATGAAGAGACAAGCGTACTGTCATCTGCAAAGCTATAGATTGGATTCCCGGTCTTTTCCAGCAGATCGTTAATGTAAATGAGAAAGAGAGTAGGAGACAGTATGGAGCCCTGGGGGCACACCGGCGTTGATAGTGAGGGTGTTAGAAAGAAATCCGTCGACCGCCACTCGTAAAGAACGCTCTCTGAGGAAACATGAGAGCCACAAACAGAACCTTTCAGACATACCATAAGAACGCAACTTAGCCAACAGTCCATCGTGCCAAACACGGTCGAATGCCTTGGATATGTCAAGAGCAACCGCTCGAGATTCTCCAAAGTGTTCAATTGCGTTGTTCCAAACATATGTTACATAAGTCAGAAGATCTCCTGTTGATCTATGTTTACGAAAACCATATTGGTGATCGCTAATAATATTGAATCGTTCAAGATATTTTAGAAGATGCTCATTGATAACCTTTTCCATGACTTTCGATATTATTGAAAGCAGTGCAACTGGTCGGTAGTTATTTGGCAAGGTCTTCTTACCTTTTTTAGGTATCGGCTGAACCGTGGCACATTTCCAGCAGGACGGAAATATTCCCTTTCTGTAGGAGAGGTTAAAAAGTCTACAGAGAACTGGTGTTAGTTCCCTTGCACAGTTTTTGAGAACTATGGCAGGTATTCCGTCAGCGCCAGAAGCCTTCTTGGTGTCTAGCTTCATTAAAATACGCTTTATGATGCGCTGTCTGAAGACAACATCGGGCATCCTTGACTGCAATATGGGAATAGTAGGGGGTGTTTTTCCTTGGAAATCGACAGTAGAATGTGAAGCAAAGAGTTCAGCCAAACAAGTTCGCTCTCTCAACAGGTGTGGTTGCAATGGAATTATCTGGCCGTGTGAGTGGTGGTATGGTGGATTTGGTAAAGTTTTGACTAACTGCCTTAGCGACTGCCCAAAAGGACCTGGAATTGTTGGGACAAGCGAGAAGTTTGTTTCTAATTCGTTGATTGTGTGCCTCCTTGGTTTCGTCGATAATTCCCTTGCATCTGTTCCGGGCATGAACAAAGATATTTCGATTTAAGGTGTTAGGATTTTCACGCCATTGTCGGTAGGTAATATGTTTAGAAGCAACAGCTTCTTTGCATTTTCGGTCGAACCAAGGTTTGCCGTTGGAGGAGCATTTCTTCGAAAAAGGGATGTAAGCTTCCATACCAGCCAAAATAACATCGGAGACCTCCCTGGCGCAGTCAGATGGGTTATCGGATCGAAAACAAACGTCCATCCAAGGGAAAGTTCGAAAGTATTCCATGAGATCTTCCCATTTAGCAGATTTGTAGTGCCAAATCTTGCGCGGCCTAGGCGCCTCTCTGTCACTGATTGGCAGGATACTCGATGTCGAAAGCAGTTTATGGTCGGAAGAACCTAACGGCGGATTTACGGTGACCGTGTAAATCTCCGGATTGGTGGTTAAAAACAGATCAAGAAGACTGGCGAACTCCCCGTCTCGATCAGGGATCCGTGTTGGTTCGTCAATAAGCTGAGTTAAGCCATAACTGATTGAGAATGATTCAGCTTCACGACCTTGTTCGTCGGTAGTATTTGAATATTTGAGTCAGTTGATATTGTGGACATTAAAGTCGCCCAGGCAATTTCGGCACTTGGATAGTTACTTTGTAAATAATCGATGGTGTCTGCAAGAGAAGCGAAAAGTGTTCGAAAATTGGTATCACTTGGTGGTCGATACAGGATACAGATGAACCTTGTGGTTTGTTGAGTCGTTATTTTTAACCACATAACATCAAAGTTTGGGGGCTCCAGAGCTTCTTCTCGTTGACAAGAGAGGTCGCTTCTGACAAAAAGACAGATTCCAAAGTTACGCCTAAATCGGGAATAGAAGTCGTACCCAGGATAAAGTTGACCGTGCTGGTCGATGGACTGACCTTGGTTTCACATAGAGCGAGTACATGAGGTTTATATATAATCTACTAGCTCTGTAATATAGAGGATATTTTTGTTTAAGTCGGAGCATTCTTTTTATCTAGTTTTTCTCCTCCTCTGTCCGTCATCCTACGTAAGGACGTGGTGATAACATGGTATTTGTGCCAATATTTTAGCCCATGTTTCTCGGTCTTGGGCTTAAGGTGATGCTTCCGGTAATGTGAGGCCAGTTGTTGTTTTAATCTGGTCCGACCACCGTATGGGAGATCGTCCTCTCAGTCTTTTGCACTCGACATTACCTTCCACAATCAACCGCTCTACTATGTCCCTCCCTCTTGTTATGTGCCCAAAGTATCTCAGTATGTTTCTATTGACTATAGTATTCAGTCTTGTCTTGATAGTAAGCTCATTTAGGATGGAAGCATTTGTGCGATGTGCTGTCCAGGGTATCTGGAGCATCTTTCTGTATACCCACACTTCAAATGCGTTGATTCGACTCTTGTTCTTTTTTTTAATGGTCCAGGTTTCGGCTGCGTATGTAGCAATTGAGAATATTGTGCTGATGGGCCGTAATTTGGTATTCTGCGTCAGGTTACTGCCTCTCCATATTTTTGTTAGCTTGGTGGTCGCTGTCTTGGCCATAGCAAGACGTCTGCGTATTTTATTCTCACATCCGCCGTTGTTTGTTATTACTGAGCCGAACTCAATGGTTTCATACCCTGCAATGTTTCTAACGTGAGGTTGATTGTTTCGGACTCTGTCAGTGATCATCATTTTCGTCTTTCTTTTATTCAACTAGTTTTAGTACTTACTAAATAAAGTCACTTCGGCGAATATGGACCATATCAAAGTATTAAAAACAAGCTAAATACTTACCTTAAAATTGTATTTAGTCAAGTCTTAGAGTAAATGTCCAAAACTGCTTTCGCTTTAATATTTATAAAGCCCCGCGTACCCTAAAGATAATCGAGCGATTGTTAATGCAGCTATTCGCGATTGAGATTTTTTCTATTCTATTAAGTGTGACAAACATTCTTCCTGTATTCCCAAAAACAAAAATCGTAGAGATTGCAGATGGCCAAGAATTGATCCATTTCGGCCTAACAGTTTGTTTAAACACTTGATATTTAAATAATTAATTGCATATCGCGTCTTTCAAATGCGTGGTGGATTATGGAAAAACAACATTGCTTGTCTAACATTTAAAGTAAGTAATTCTGGCCAAGTAATACCAATAAACTAGTAAAAATATGTTTAACAAAGAGTTGATTGAAAATCAATCAATACTGCTTAATTCTAATCAAATATCTGCCAGTTTATTTTATATATTCAGCAGGATATAAGTCAAATTATTTAATAGGATCTTCAGACGAGGGGCTGGGTTATTGTGTTGGCCGCCACAGAGCAAATTTTAAAGTTGTTGTTTGTTAACTTTTTAAGAGTCTTTTCTGTTGTTCTGGTTATTTTTCCCAAAAGAGGTAATAAGACCAAGAGTATGAGATACATAAAGATAGCTTCTTCAGATGTGGGATTTGGATTAAATAATTTTCTCAAAAAAACTGTCTTTGTTTTTGATAATATCAATTAAAAAGTAGTTGTTAATGTTCTTTATTTTTTTTTTATTTTTAGTGTTCCGTACAGAACACTTATAAGATCTCTTCGGTGTCTGTCCGTTTGTCACACCCGATTTTCTCCGAAACTACTTGACGCACAAAGTTGAAATTTGGAACTAATATAGGAATTGATGGTCCCATCAGAGCCGTGTAGTTTTGAAAGTTAAATTTGGACCTAAAGGGTTAGTTTTGGGGGGAAAAATCGGAAGTGAAAAAAAAAAATTCCGGGTCATCGATTAGGGTATCAAATGAAAGCCTGTGAATACACGAGTTCAAAAATATACATAATGAATACTTGCGCATACTTTTCTTTGCATTATTTTTAAAAAATTCCAAAAATGGCTGGTTCCCCCCCTTATCTCGGAAAGTACTGATTGAAAAACTTTTTAAAAATTCTGGAATATTCTCCACAGGGTGTAGATTGAACGAAAATTGCGGCGCTAGTGCCTTACCTTTAATAATATAACTGGTATATAAAAAAAATTTAGATTAGAAACAAACTTTGTTGAAAAACCATTTGGGGTGTGTTTTATGAAGTCATTTTATACCTCAAAAATCAACTTTAAAATTCATCCTTGAAAATGGAATATACCATGAGTATTGATAATTAGAGCCCACTTCCCATTCTCAAAAACAAATGGGAGTGCTATGGATAATAATTGGACATGTAGTAGATACCTACACAAAGTTTGGTGTTCCAGATTTTATTGTGTGGTTTAAAGTAAAATTCTGGAAAAGATATGACTGACAAAAATTGTGAATTTCGTAAGATGAAATATTGATCGGTGATAAATAACCCTTTTTGAAAGATTTTCCGATAAAGAAATTTACGATAACATACTTAATATACAGAAAAAAAAACAATGCCTTCCTATGCAACTATCAAGAGCTGGCAGAGAGGAAGAACTAATATCAGTAATGAACACCGTGCCAGAAGACCCCTTTTTGCGTCTACCTGAGATAATGTTGAGGCTGTGCATGAAATGTTTTTGCAAAATCGACGAATTAGGCTGAAATTTATAGCAGAAGTAATTCATACCAACGTGTTTTTCACTCTGTTCATTCTAATTTATCATCCCTAAACGTCTGAACACGCATCGAAAACGACTGAGAGTTACATCTTATTTGATTTGTAGCCATTTTGAAAAGGATTCATCTAATTTTTTGGGTCAAATAATAACTACGGAAAAAAGGTGGATTTACTATTATGATCCAAAGACAAAATGACAGTCGAATGAGTGGAGACAGGCTGGCTCAGCTAGCATCAACGAGTTTCACTTATGAAGTTCGTAGAAAAATTTCTTGCTTCCATTTTTTGTGACAAAGATAAGATAATTCTTACAGATTACTTGGAATATGTCAGATTAGACAGTGACTTCTTCTTCTTTATAATCCCCTACTTCTCCACTGCAGGAGATAGGTCCCTTCAAGTTTCTTCCAGTTGTCTCTATCCTGTGCAAGATGGAGCCATCTACTGCCTGCTATCAACCTGATATCATCAGTCCATCTTTTCATTGGTCTTCCGACGCTTCGTCTGCTCTCCTAAGGTTTCCATTTAAGTAATTTTATTGTCCATCTACCATCATTCGTTCTAGCCACATGCCCCACTCATTGCCACTTTAATTTTGCTACTCTTTCACTGATATCTGTAATTCTAGTTGTTCGTCTGATATCCTCGCTTCTAATGTGTTCTCATAAACTAACACGTAACATCTGTCTTTCCACGACCCGTTGAGTACATTGGAGTCGTACACTTTTCTTTTTAAGGTCATCGGGATATGTCTGTTTTTTAGAATGAATTCCACTTTTTGAAATGCAGTCCAGACGAGATCAATTCGCCTTGGTATTTCCTCTATTTTATTGTCCTTATTCAATCTAAGACAGTGACTGGAGAATGTTATTCTTCATTATTAACTAAATTGGCTAAAAATTGGAGAAAAACGTGGAGGAAAAACATCTAAAGGGGTATTGTTTTTGCAAGAAAATGCGCTTGTTCACAAATCGCTGAGAGTTTTGAAAAAAAAAAAAAATTTAGTCATTGAACTGATCGATCATTCCGCATATTTCCCTGATTTATCTTCCTGGAACTCTTACATATTCTCAAAACTAAAATAACCGGTCAAGTGCAAGTTAAACTTGCACAATTAGTGTTCCGTAGGTTGATTGCTTTTAAAATAAAAAATTTTGTTACGGTGGTATAAAATGATCAGTGACTTCATAAAACACACTCTAAATGAGTTTTCAGCAAAGTTTGTTTCCAATCTTTACTGAAAACTGATGACCTTGAAATTTTTATTTTTTTTTTATATACCTAGATAAATTATTAAAGGTAATGCACTCGTGGTATTTTTCGTTCAATCTACACCCCGTAGAGAATATTCCAGAATTTTTTCAAAATTTTCTGATGAGTACTTTTCGAGATAAGGTTGGGGGACAGCGATTTTTTAAAAATAATACAAAGAAAATAAATATTACATTATATATATATATATATATATATATATATATATATATATATATATATGTATATATATATATATATATATATATATATATATATATATATATATATATATATATATATATATATATTTACTCGTATTTTCACAAGCCTTCATTTGACACCATACTCGATGACCTAGTAAAAAAAAATTTTTTTCACTTCCAATTTCACGTCCCAAACCTAACCCCTTAAGTCACGGCTTTGATGAAGCCATCAATTCCTATATTACCAAATTTCAACTTTCTATGGCAAATAGTTTAGGAGAATATCGGGTGTGACAGACAGACGTACAGACAGACAGACCCCGAAGTCATCTTATAAGTGTTTCGTACGCAATACTAAAAACATTTGAAAGATCACAAATTTCATCTAACTGAAGAAGTAATAAATATTATCGAAGACTAGTTTGCGAACCAAGAAAAATAATTTTTTTTTGAAAAGTCTGAAGTGTGTAAAGCTGAAAGGAGATTACGTTAAATAAACAATTTTTGTTTTTGAGATTTGCTTGTTCTTTCTGTACTAGGTTAGAGACCTAGCAATACGCCCTCGTGGAATTGGGATTAGATAGATTTTATTATTCTATAAAATATTTTAATTTTGTAGGTTTTTCACCTGGACCACTTTACGTCAACTTCAAGGCTATGAAAACTGATGTGACTCCACAGGATACCGACGACCAACAAGGGTTTCAAATAGACTATGAGCTTCTTAACACTTGTCCCATGATTGTGTAATAATTTAAAGAAATTGTTTTTATTAAACTTATGCTTATGGCAGCTTTGCACTTAGATTAAGTCATTTATAATAATTTATTAAAGTTTTTAAATTATATAACGCAAGTTTCGCTAACCATGTTAGCTTCATCAGGAGCGATGATTGCCTAAAGCTAAACTACAAATCTACCCTATTTACTCAGGCGGAACTAATGGCATAGTCGAGGCCATCAGTTCCGGTCCAGTAACCAGTAGAGGGGACTATAAGGAATAGGCTCTCTGTCTTTATTTAAAGTACTTTTAGATTTTATAATTTCCATACTTTTGTATGCGTTCAGCAATCTCCTATTAGATACTTTTTTAATTAATCTTAGATTATCTAATGTTACAGTATGATCAGCTTCACGAGCATGTTCGACAATATTAGAGTTTTCTGTTCTACTATATTTTAAGTGTGCTAAATATTCTTTAAATTGTGTTTTAATTGACCTTTTAGTTTGCACAACATACTTTTTGTCGCAATCATTACAACTAATTTCATAAATTGCAATTTTCTCAGAATTAGGAATCTTATCTTTGGGATTTCCTAAGATATTCCTCAGATTGTCTGATGACTTATAGTCTAAGGTGAGGCCTACCTTATTAAATACCTTATCGAGTCCCCTGCTATATTTCGGATTATATGGTATGGAGACATACTGGGTCTTATTTTCTTGGCGTGTAAAAAAGGTAGAATTCTGAGTATTTAACCTGAACTTATGTCTATTTATTAACTTGTTTACTAAGTCATTGTCATAACCATCCCCTCTACTGGTTAGTTGACTGGAATTGATGGCCTCGCCTATTCCATTAGTTCCTCCTGAGTAATTCAACGGTCAGGCTAGGTATAAATAGGGTAGATTGGTAGTTTAGCTTTAGTGTTCATTTGGGGTGTGTTTTGTGAAGTCACTGACCATTTTATACCTCCATAACAAAATTTTTTATTTTAAAAGCAATCAACGTACGGAACACTAATTGCGCAAGTTCAACTTGCACTTGACCGGTTATTTTTAAATAGTTTCTTCTATAGGAATAGAGTTCAAATATATTCAGGTTCCATGAGATTCATCCCTTAAACGTCATAAAATCTAGTTTCCTTGTTGGTTCGACCTGAAAGATATTTAACAATAAACAAATACGTAAAACTTAAAAATTATAGTTTTCTTTACGTTCTAAAAACATTACTAAATAATAGAAAAAGGTATATTTACTTAATTTGTACTATTACATCAAAACAAATAATTTCGGTAAAAGTTAAATCTCAATTTCGGTTCGTAATAACAGTCAAGACTCGCCGAGGCGGAATGACGATACTCAAACATAGCACGTGTCCTACATGTTTCCGGTTTACCCAAACCAAACTATCGATTCCCTAAATATATTCCGAATTCGAGGTATTGGTCTGGAAGAAAAACACATGTTCAATCCTGCTTTCTTGCCTTTTCAATTGCTTTCCTGGCTGATATTAGGTCTTTCGAATAACATGTTTTTATTCCTTGGGAGTTTTATTTTATCTATTTTACGATTTTTAATATATGTTAAATGAAAAATGACTGTACATTTATTTTAAATAGATATTATGCAGGTTTAGCAATATATTACAAATTATTTCTTACTGGTATCTTGTAAGAGGCCCACTTCATAAATCAGTGACTTTCATAAGAGATGGCGCTCAAATCGCAGCCTCCTTTTATTGTTGTTATTTACAATCTCATTTAAGGTTACACACCAAGTTTCAAGTACACGTGTAGAATAGAAAAATTTTTACAGCGTTCTAAAGTGAATAGATTTCTTAAAATGGAAAAAAGTGAGTTTCGTATTCTAATAAAACATTATTTCTTGCGGGGAAAAATCATAGGGAAACTGAAGAAAGATCGTTCAAACTGCATGTCGCTAGCTGCTAAGGATTTTTTTTTTTGGACTTTTTGTACTTTAAGTCTTCGCAATACATATTAAAACATCGAAATTTTAGAATAATTAAATATTGAAACATTTTTATACAAGAACGAGCTTTCCTCGCACATTTCCTGCTACAACACATGCTAAAGAATGTCTTTTTGTACAACCCTGTTCAAACTGCATGTCGCTAGCTGCTAAGGAATTTTTTTTTGGACTTTTTTTACTTTAAGTCTTCGCAATATATATGAAAACATCGGAATTTTAGATCAATCGTCACATGGAATGGTGCACAAGTGATTCATTGAATTTCGTTATGGTCGTACAATCACGAGTAATGCTGTCTCCCGGGACGTCCAAATGAGGCTACAAATGAAGAGATGGTCAATAATATCCACGATATATTAAATGACACCATGGTAAACATCTCATACGAACGTGTTTTTAATATCTTGCGTGAACATTTGGACATGAGAAAGATGTCAGCAAGGCGAGTGCCGCGTTTGTTCACGGTCGATCAAAAACAGAATAACGTAACCATTTCGAAGTAGTGTTTGGGCATCTTCAAGCGCAATCCAAGTGCATTTTTGCAGAGATAGGTTACCGCAGATGAAATGTGGATCCATTATTATACTCCAGAAACTAAAGAACAGTCGAAATAATGCATTACTCCTGGCAAAAGTGTTCCGAAAAAAGCAGGTTCGGTCGGCTGGAAAAGTCATGGCCATAGTTTTCTGGGATTCGCGTGGTATAATCTTCATCGACTACATGGAAAAAGGAAAAACTATTATAGGACAATATTATGCTTCATCATTGGGTCGATTTCACGTTGCGTTGATGAAAAAGCGACCCCATTTAGCAAAAAAAAAATCTTTTCTGCAATTGCGATGGTCAAAATTGTGGAACTGAAGTACGAACTGGTTCCTCATCCACTTTACTCTCCAGATTTGCCCCCCTGTGACTTCTTCCTCTTTTCATATCTGAAAAATTGGCTCGGTGGGCGGAGGTTCGCATCAAACTTTGAAAAATCATATTTTTTGGTAGGTTTAAAAAAAGTTAGAAACGCGTTGGGCGAAATATTTATTTATTTATTTATTTATTTATTTAATACAACTATCCTACAGAACAATCCAATTATAGGATAGGAACATTCAAATATAACAAGTACAAATAGATAAGTATTTATCAAATCAGCATTTTAATAATTCTAATAACTACACTACAAGCTAAAGAAAAATAAAATAAAAAGAGACAGACTTAATCCACAGTTAAACATGACCTACGTAGAGATGTCATACTGCAACAGAAAATATCAACCATATGTTTGACCCTTTCATAATTCATGCACATAACGTATATCGGCGAGTACATCAACAAGTTTGTTCTTGGAACAGGCATGTAGAAAAAGGAATGGTTTAGGCGAGCGTGTGGAGATGGCACACGGAACCTAATACTTGAGAGGGTGCAAGGGCATTCAATTCTGTTGTTCAAGATTTTATATAAAAACAAGATTGTAGCATATTCTCTACGCCGAGAAAGGCTAACAATATTGAATCTTCTTAATAGAACATCATTAGGGAAACCCAATGGTGGATAAATACCATCTAATTTAAACCAGAGGAACTTCACAAATCGTCTTTGGATTTTTTCAATATGATTAATGTGGATCTCATATGTTGGGTACCAGATAACTGAACCATATTCCAGTTTAGAACGCACCAAAGCATTAAATAAAGTGTTGAGGGTTTCAATGTTTGAAAGGTCTCTAGAATTCCTCATAATGAAACCCATACACCTATAAGAAGAAGCAATGATCTCATTTATATGATCCACAAAACTGAGTTTAGTATCAAACATTACACCAAGATTTTTGAAACGATAACATTTTTCAAGATCATTATGGTTTAAATTATATAAAAAATTTACTGCTAATTTCTTTCGAGTGAAAGACATAGAAAAACATTTCTTTGTGTTCAAATATAAGTTATTACGAATACATCAACGATTTAAAGTATCTAGATCATCCTGAAGAGTTACACAATCATGGATAGACTATGCATCGGTATATTTTCAGATCGTCAGCATAAAGCAAAGAGGACGAGGTAAGACCTCGGGTGATGTCATTTATAAATATGTTAAACAATAACGGTCCTAGGACAGACCCTTGAGGAACACCAGAGGTAGTATTAATAATGACCGACTCAAAACCACGATAATTTACTATCAGTTGACGACCAATTAAGTAAGATTTCAGCAGGTTTAATAAATTGCCGTTAACTCCACAGTTTGAGAGTTTTTCAAGCAAAATACCATGGTCAAGCCGGTCAAAAGCCTTTGAGAAGTCTGTATAAACTACGTCGACTTGTCCTCCATTGTCCATACTTTCCGAAATAAATTGAGTAATTGTAACTAAATTGGTAATGGTTGAACGCGAACGAATATGTAGACATAAAAGGAGATTATGTTGAAAAATAAATCAAATTATTGTGCAAGATTTTTTGCTATTTATGCTTATGTTCGACAGTTGGACAAAGTGCCTGACGTCTGCCACATTGAGTTCAAACATCTGAAAAACGACCTCAGTGGCCGAAAATTATCCTCATGTAATGAATTAAAAACCGCTGTAGAGTAGTGTTTTCAGGTGCAAACTAGAGAATTTTTTTTGAATGGTATAAAATAACTTGAGAAACGCACAAAGTGTATAGATGGTAGGGTAGTTATGAAGAAAAATATCTTTTCAAAACTTCAAGCTTTCTTTCATTGCTAGGTAGGTAAGTTAAAACACTCTTGTTTATACATATATATATATATATATATATATATATATATATATATATATATAATATATATATATATATATATATATATACAGTCCCTGGCCAAATTATTAGACGCACTGCAAGATTTCATGTAAAATATTAATTACCGAGTGATATTGTACCGTTTTATTATTTTAAATTGATTTGTTTTTTATTTTTATATTATCCAATCAATTACCTATTTATTTGACATAAATAAAACAGCATTAATTTAGAAAAGCATAAGTTTATTAAGTTTTAAAGAAAAGTGAAATTAATGTTAGTAAAAGTCAATATTTAGTTGAGCCACCTTTAGCCGCTATCAAAGCTTTAATTCTGCGCGGCATGCTATCAATGCAAGATTGTACTGTCTCCTGCATTTGAGGATGATGATTCCACACATGAATAATCTTTTCTAGGAGCTGGGTTTTGTTGGTAATCACATCTTTAGCCAGTTCTCTTTTCATCAGCTCCCACACATTTTCATATCAGGGCTATTACCCGGCCAATCCAACAGAGGGATATTTTTTTCTGCCAAAAAAGCTTTAACAGACCGAGCAGTGTGGCAGGGAGCTCCATCTTGCATGAAAGTGAATGGTTCCCCATTTGGAAACCATTCTCTGAGCTGCGGAATCAACCGATTTTGTAATACTTCTTTGTACTGATCTTGCCTCATTATTCCTTTGACGACGTACAGACGTCCAGTGCCCTTGCCGCTGATGACTGACCAAATCATCACTTTGGTGGGATGTTTAACCGTCGGGACGGCACAATCAGGATGAAACTTTTCTCCATGACGACGATGCACATACTGAGCTTTATTCTGCAAAATTGCTTTCGTCACTGAAGCAGACCTGTCAAAAATAGGAAAAATATATAAACTTCCATGTTTATTTGCTTTATTTAACTGAAAATGATAATAATGTATCAATTATTGATTAAATTGCTGTATCTTACCGATCTCCAGAAGTCCACATCTTTGTCTTGCCATTGTTTGGCCCACTTCAGGCGCTTTGCTTTCATTGCAGCTGTTAACTTGGGCTTCCTGGCGGGGCGACAGGCCTTAAAATCTAATTCTTTCAATTTTCTTCGAACAGTGCGCTCAGAAGCATTTACGCTAGCATCCTGGAGTTGTGATTTTATTACCTTTGTGGTAGCAAATCTGTTTTCTACACAAATTTTCTTCAAACATCTCTCTGACCGTGGAGTGAAAATTGGTTTCCTACCGCATCTTTTCTTTCTTTTAGGGCTTAATTCCTTCCCTGACTCAATTTTCTTTTTTATGCGTCGTACACTAGCTTCAGAAACCTCCAATCTTCGTGATATTTCTCGGTTTGTAAATGTTTTCGTAATCACAAGGGCCTTCACTTCAGCTTTTTTACGTGGTGAAAGATCGCCTTTTCTACCCATAATGAAAGTAGTCCAATTACTTTTTTAAAACACTGCATACAAAATAAACTAATAACTGAGTAGTATAAAACTGTTAAACAAACAATCACAGTCCATAAAGCCACAGAAACACGTCCGTACCTGACTCGATTCCGATCGCGACTGATACAGATTTGTACTTGTTTACGTTCATGTATCACTTTGTCAACACAGTGTTGCCATATGTTAAAAATAAATACAAATATGTAGTCTACAACAATTCTTTTAAATAAAAATCAATAATATTGTAGTTTAAATATACCATTATTGCATAAAAACTCTTAAGAAACATAAAATTACTAAAAAAAATACAGTGCGTCTAATAATTTGGCCAGGGACTGTATATATATATATATATATATATATATATATATATATATATATATATATATATATATATATATGTATATAATAATCTCAACATATTCCACTGTAAATTATAGTATAAAATATAATGAGAAGGACTACTCTGTTAAACGGATGAAGGCCTATATTTGAGCAGTCTATCCACTGTTCTCTTAATCGTCAAATCCATCCCAAGACGCGTTTCGCTGTATTACGGCTTATTATTGGGCGTTTTGGGGCTTTAGAGTGTGGAACGGTGGTCCACAAATTGCTTGGTAGGGGTTTTAATCGCAGAGGGTTACTAAGCGCTGTGAGAAGTGCTTCCTAAAACGTTGGTTGAGGTTTTGTAATTTAAGCAGGTGGGTGATCACGTGAAGCCGTGCTTTTTGTGACAATTATGTGATTGGACGGACGAGCTGACAGTAAATGGTTACAACCAAAACCAGTAGCAGTTTTCCGAGAAGATCCCTTATCAATTCCCATAATATAAATTAATTTTTAAGTTAAGTTAAAACGACAAAAAATATTCATTGAAGAGAGAAATATTGCTTAGAGCGAGACCACGTTGCTCCCCACAGTAGACGAATATGTAAGGCAACGTTGAGGGTTGCCAGCGCTATGTTTAGGTTATTTGTTGTTTATATTACCTCAAAAAGAGAGTAGCGCCATAAACGCGTAAAAAAAACAAACAATCACTCTATCGGCATATATGGGTGCATGGAGTCACCCTCCGATGGAGTTCCAAGTACGGGGTACGCGTTATCTCTTACCATATATATATATATATATATATATATATATATATATATATAACATATATATATATATATATATATATATATATATATATATATATATATATATATATATATATATATACATACCCGGATCCAGGAACATAAAATAAGTATCAAAAACAAACAACATCAGCTCTTTTTCAGCACCATCATGATACTGGTCACAACATCAATTTTGAGGGATCTAAACAAATAGCCTCGGTTTCACATTATAAAACACGCATAGTCAGAGAAGCCTTGGAAATCGAAAAGAATGGACAGCTAAATAAGCGCGATGATGCACTGAATATCTCCACTACATTGAAAGGGTCTACTAGCTAAACCAAGGAATAACCAGAACATCGAGAAGGCAACAGTCAGCATGGCGCCAGAACCCGTAATTACCACTAATACGGGCTCCCAGCCGGCAAACACCGATGCCCGGATGAACATTTCCCATCCCCCATCTACAATCTGCGTAGGCGTCGACCTATAAAAGCCAGCCACCGCACTTCGGTTTCTCAGTTAGCTTCGAGCGACAGCAGCAAGATCACAGTGTCTAGTAGCAGCAGCTGCAAGAGCACTTGAAAATGCCAAATGAGATTTTGGCGAGACGTCGTGAGAATTCATTGTTAGACGAACGGATTGACACCTGGAATTTTAATCTATTACATTCCACCATCCGTGCAAACCTCTATTGTATTATATATATATATATATATATATATATATATATATATATATATATATATACATATATATATATATATATATATATATATATATATATATATATATATATACACATATATATATATATATATATATATATATATATATATATATATATATATATATATATATACATATATATATATATATATATATATATATATATATATATATATATATATATATATATATATATATATGTTGATGTTTGAAAACTATAAATTTTCTTTTAACAGAGTAGTTTTTCTCATTATATTTTATACTATAATTTACTGTAGAATATACCCAGGCTTAATCCGATATTTCTCGACTGTCAGTTATTGTAATCTATTCAAGAATGGAGCTTTGATAAATTAGCCCGAATTCGAAATCTGATATTGTTTATTCCCTATTCATTTGTGCAAATATTAATTTAAGAAGATTGATTTTCAATTACGTTGCGAGGAGGAAATGAAAAAAAACACAGTACAATAAATTATGAAATAATAGTATTTAATACTATCGACCTTTACATCGATGATTACAACCAGGTTAGCTCGAATACGGGTAAACTGTGCAGTCGATAATTTCTCCGCAAGTGTTTCAGTGACGTCGCCGCTATTAGCAGTAGCTATTCCACACGTATACAATATCAAATGTCAGCACTGGTTCGTGTATTCTAAAGGTAGTACATAAATTGCTTATTATAAGGAATAGAATGGGAAGGTCCTAGCGAGACCCATTGGAAGTGCTTAAACTTCTGACAGATGATAACATCGACCTTTTAGTCCTTCTTTTTAATAAGATTTACAAATCCGGCGAAATCCCAGATGACCGGTTGCGGCCAACTTTTGTAGTAGTACCAAAAAAACAACAACCTACAAAGGGTTGTGATTATCATTTAATCAGTCTTATATCGCACATGCTCAAAACTTTTCTGTCTATAATCCACCCTCATATAAGTTCGAAATGTGAAGAGGATTTGGACGACTCGCAGTTTGGAATTAGGAATGTATCTGAACTCGCGAAACACTCTTCAGTATGAATATTCTTCTACAGAAGTGTCGTGACCAACGTAAGCATGTTTTTGCATGCTTCATTGATTATGAAAAGACATTCGATCGAGTCCAATACGACAAACTAATTCACATACATAGCAATATAGATGCTAAATATGTACAAGTAACTAAGAACCACAACTGGAAGCAGAGAGCACACACCTGGATCGGTAACATATGAACGGACGACATCGAGATACAACGAAACGTTTCTACAGGGTTGTGTGCCTTTGCTCTTCAACTTCTATTCTGTCCGTATCTTCAAGGAAGTACTATAGAACGTAATGCATCTTGGGGTTAAAATAAACCAGTTCCTACCATCAAATATGCTGACGATATTGTAATCCTCGCGGATTTCATTGAAGGGCCGCAGTTGGTTATTGATAGATTTGGTGAACTAGGGGCAGGCCTGGGTCTTAAAATTAATGTGACCAAACCGAAGTTTATGATCTTCAGTCGTTAGCAATATCAGTGCATAACTCTTAAATTAAACGACAGCCAAATTGAATGAGTCAATAGGTTCAAATACCTGAGTAGCATTCTAACCGAGCATCTACACACTGATGTTTAGATAGGAAATCGCATTGTGATGGCTCGGGTTACCCTTAACAACATGAAACAGTTCCTCTATAATGATCAGCTAAGCTTAAAACTGCGTCAGCGCATGTGCGAGTGCTACGCGTTGAGATATGGTCGTGAATCGACTCGAAGCGTTTGAGATATGCATGCACAGAAAAATGCTTCGCATCACATGGACGCAACATATTACCAACAAGGAAGTCCTTGTAAAACCTGGTACCTGAAGGCGCCCCCTGACAATTGTCAAATGTCGAAGAACTACGTATCTGGGGCAGGTATTGAAGGGAGTTAAATACCGACTACTTCAACTTATCCTGAAAGGCAAAATTGTAGTTCAGAAACATCCGTGGCTGGACAGGCGGACAAAACGCTGGAGAATTGCTCCACCTAGCGGAGGACCGAGCAGCCTTCGCTAACGGTGATCGTCAATGTTAGGGAGACCGGTCAAGGCACATAAAAAAAGAAGAAAAATATCAGATGTGGAATAAATTGTTATTCTTAAAATCCTACATTTCCGTCACCAAATGGTAACAGTTTGTATCAATAAAGAATATTCTCCAAGGAATGGTAAAATGATACTACTGAAATTCGGTGAATTTATTACATTTTAGTATAGTTGTGGCAATGAGCTTGCCCTTAGGTACAACTATAGGAAATAGAGGTACTTTATCTACTTTAAATTAGCATCATTCTTAGTTAAGTTTATCAGACGTTCGGGAGTAGTATAAAATATGGCCAATAACTAATTTATATATCATCATGAATTTAAGTACAACGGCATCTTTATTGATGGTATCAGATATATGTGTGTGTGTGTGTGTGTGTGTGTGTGTGTGTGTGTGTGTGTGTGTGTATCTTTCATAGCCTCAGTAAAGCTTTATTAGGTTACTAAAATAGAAACATAAATTTTATGTTATATGTTTTCTCCAACTTAATCAGTAATTAAAGGGCCTGCTTATGTACTTATTTTTCACTAAACGGTCATGTCATTTCTCCTTAGAAATTTAGACTATATACGGGGGTTATTCGAAAAATAACCTCCGTTTAAATATAAATACAATACTAGCATCGTTACCTACAGAAATTGTATTATATACAACTTAAAGCTACAGTTCCATACTATTTTCCAACGTAGGCATCATTTAAATTTAGGCATTTATCATATCGTTTAATCAGTTTTAAAATCTCTTCTTCATAAAATTTTACTACGTGGTATCGTAACCATTCTGTCACAGCATCTTGCAGTTGTTCATCGTCATCAAAACGGCAAGCTATTTCTTCATGTGTATGAATACGTGAAAATCCTTGAGAGCCAAATCTAGGTTATAAGCCCAAAAATGTCCAATTTGAACTGATACAACAAATCTTGTGTCTATCGAGCGGTCAGGCGACACCCGAAGTCAGTAGCCTATGGCGTTTTTCCTGGATGACTCTTCGTAGTTTTTCTAAAGTTTCACAATAGACTCGAGAATTGGGAGTCGTTCTACGATTCATGAATTCGACGAGCAAGATTCCTTTCATATCCCAGAAAACAGTTGTCATAACCTTCCTAGCTGACAATGTTTGCAGGGATTTCTTTGAGACGGTGTGATGCCAAACCACTGGCCGTTGTTTTGTCTCAGCGTGTATGTCTCAGCCCCGGTCACAATTTCATCATTCTCCTCCTTCTTGATAACATTATAGAAAGTCTAGAAAGAATTTTTGGTATCTACCGAGCCCAGAACTTTTGAAAGTCTAACTTTTCGGTCATAACCTCGTACAAAACAGGCCGAGAAATAAAAAGCTGTAAATAATTTTGAAATGAATGATAGTTGCCATATTATTATAGTGGTACCAATAGGATGAAAGAATGTTTTCATGTACTTTAAAATAGAAAGTACTGGCATCACTGACAAGTTTTTTCCATTGTTTATTTCCTTTTGCGAAAATGATTTGATTTGATTGAGTGTTTTTAACTGAATTCAATAAATTTATTATATTGGTTATCCAGGTTGTGAGGAATTTATTCTTACTGACCTTAAAATTATTTAGATTGTTGAACAGAATATGAGTCGGAACATATGAACATTTTTTCAATATAAAGGAAAGGCCTACTGTAAGGCGTGATATCTAGCCTCCGATTAAGCAAGAAAATACTTAAATCTTGTAATTTTTAGGATTTGTGTGCAATAGAGCATAACCTGCATTAAGATTATTTTCTTTATAAATAGCAACGCATTCAGGATATTTCCCAAATATTTGTTAAAACGTTGCTTTGTAGTAATATCTCATCTGCAGATGTTAATATTTGCTTGTGTCAATAGAGCATTGCATTCCAGATCATACATACTTGGAGACTGTGACTGATTATTATCAAGTAAAAAGTTAATATTTTCATAGTGACGGCAAAACGGTGTTTAAAATAGTATTAGGAAAGGTTTTTTACATTCTAGAGGAATTTATGTCCTTTATCTGGTATGGAAAATGGTAATTTGTTTTCTCTCGGGATTTCGTGTTATTATTCAAAATAAATATGTAGGTCTGTATGGGTGTGCAAGTTTGTCTGTTTGTAAGGAGGATAGTATGTGTGTGACGAAACACACACTCTGATACAGTTAACATGAACGTTGGAATACCTAAACAGAAGAAAACGGGAGTTTTAAAAGCGATTTGAAGAGAGACACTCATAGGTGAAGTAACATAGACGTCTTGTTGTTTGGAAACCGGGTTGACGAAATAAAGTTGTTTTCGTGAAATATTACAAATTGGTAATATAAAAAGTGCCTCAATTAATGTTGATGAAAAATAATAATAATTAGTTTTCGTAACAGTTTGTTTAATTAAACATAAACACTGATGTTTTTACGAGGTGTAGATGATATATAAATCTTAACCTATATATGTTGTGTTTAATGCCTTTTTTTACTAGAGATTTTGTAATTGTCAAGAAGAAGCAAGTTCATTGTTACTTATCGTAAAGCATGCAAATAATGAAATAGTCAACCGATTGCAATAGTAAAATAGGTAGGGTAAGTAGTTTCCAATTCACTCTCAGGTGCACAGGGACGGAGATGAAAATCTGATACCTCTTTAAGTTAGTTCATGTTAGTCCAGGTTAGTGTTATTATCGATAGGCGCTCTTTAACAATACTTTTCTTCAATTGCTTCTGCTACAGAAATATACCAGTTTTGCTACATTAAAAAATTTTCATAACCTCCTGTATATATATATATATATATATATATATATATATATATATATATATATATATATATATATATATATACATATATATATATATATATATATATATATATATATATATATATATATATATAGGGTGTTATGGAAATCGTTATTGAAATAGATGACTTTAGGAGTTAATTGGAGATACATCCAATACCTGTTTTTAATAAATTTGAATATACTTGAAAATTTAAAAGATCACTGGACTAAGTAAATTAAAAAATCATTGCACCGCCCTTGTCTTAGGTAAGATGATCATGGCTGAGAGAGAGCTTGAATTTTTAATGTGGGATAAAGGGAAATGATACACTGCCTATCTGCGACAATCTAACCTTCAAACATCTTATTATCATCAGTATTATCAAAAAAATGTTTTCTTTTTGTGAAATATCGCAAACTGGTAACGCAAAAAGTGTTTTATTGATGTTGGAAAAGTTTAGTGACAATTGGTTTTTTAAGAGAGTTTACTTAATTAAACAGAATTATTGCTGTGTGTGTTAATAACCATATTTGATGTGTTTAATACAATACGGATAACGGGAAATCAATTAATTGCACTGGTAAAATAGATATGGGTACGTTATTACTACATTATTTCTATAAGTAATTTTTCAGGCAGTGGCGGCGTTGCTTTTAGATCAGGAATTTGTGACATCTTTGAGTTAGTTTTACGTGTTATTATTGGGGGATACTATTGATTAGTGTTTTTCTAAAATTGCTTTTGCTACAGAGATATACAGGTTTCAATATAATTAGTGATTTTCATAACACCCTAACAACTGAAAATGGACAAGGGCTCATATTTCATTCTCATTCGTTAATCCATCACGAGATGCATTTCACCGCATCACAGCTCATCAGTCGGGCTAGAATCGACAAACAAAAGAACGGAATTTTTTAGTACTTAAGCGAGTACTTACAGCAAACAATGGCAAGATAACAACAAATTGTACCAAAGAGAGTACTAGTTATAGTTTGGTACAATTTGTTGTGTATATATAAATATATATATATATATATATATATATATATATATATATATATATATATATATATATATATATATATATATATATATGTAATCTTTTTCGGAAAAAATAATTACCGTACAGAGATAGCTTTCTATTTGTTAAATATATGTATGGGTTTCCGACTATTTCGTTATGATGTTTAAACAATATATAATTTTTAGTAAATTTACTGTAAAGCAGTTCAACTCAACTGAGTGTACCTTTTAAGATTTACAAAGGAAATGCCACTCTAAACGGGTTGGTGATGTTCTTATTGTGCATCAAACAGACGCGGAATTTCACTTTGAGGAGACAGAACAAACGTAAATTTGCATCGTGTCTTGGCGGCGCGGCGTTCAAATTGCTTGCCTGAAATACAGACGACACGCTTGCCGGAATAATTGGTGTCCTTTTGTATATTTCGTCAAATTATTTTTGATTTATGTTATAAGTGCTGCAAGTACAACTTATATTTATTTTATAGAGTTTATAATAGGGTTAAATTAAATGAATAGGATTTTGAATGCAGAGCCGTTCGAAACAACATTCAAGAGAAGCTTCATATTTAAATGACGAGTACCTAAAATTTTCATGTTAAGTGTGGGTCACACGATTTACGAGGGTCGTTCTAAAAGTTCTTGGCCTAACAAAGAAAAGAGATTTTTTTTTAAATTTTTCTTCATAGTCATCTTGCAAATCATTACATGTCCATCTTTTTAGATAGTCCCACCTCCAAAGTTCTTTCATTATCGAGAGGCTATGTGCTTAATAAATGGATTGAACTATCATCTGCCACTATTCTCGGTTCTGTGCATGCTCTGATGCTTCATGCAATGACTTCCGAGTTAACTGTTTCATCTGATCCACCCAACGTAAAGGTGATTTACGCCTGTAGCGCTTGCCTTCAACCTTTCCCTGTATTACCAGTGACTCCAATTCATGTCTTTTGCTGAGGTGGCAGAAATATCTCAAATATGTGTTACGAGTTCTGTTTTTTAATAACTTGTAGTTCTTGTAAAACAGACTGGTTAGTTCGATGTTCCATCCACGATATCCTGAGAATTCGAAGATACACCCACATCTCAAATGCAGCAATTCTATTTCTAAAATTTTCTTTCTCGTCCATGTTTCCGATACATATGTTGTAATCAGAAATATAAGCGCTCTTGTGAGCCTTAGTCGATCGTGATATGCTCAAGTCTTGCCATATTTTGACTAATTTTGTAGTTGCAGAGCGAGCAATAGAGTCTCCTACGTCTTTCTGCGTGACACTGGCCGATATTGGTAATTAGAAACCCAAGATATTGATAGGTATGTCATACCCTAATAGACGTTGAGGTTGATTATCATTCGATATTTGATCATTATTTTTATTTTGTTATTGTTTACTTCTAATTCGTAGCTTTTACTAATCCTTGTCAATCTTTGCATAATGTCCTCTAATTCGCTTTCAATTGCATCAAGGTGTCATCTGCATAGCGCAAATTCTGTATGCATTTTCCTCCAATGGCGATACCACCATTCCAGTTATTGAAAACTTCGCGATTTATGTACTGTATGTTTTACATAGTAGATAACACTTACCAAATATAATAATTTACGCCATCTCTGTATCAGGCTGAGAACTTTTGAAACGACCCGCGTATAAATAAGTTTGAGTTTTCTATTTTAAAATGTTGCTGCAAGTCAGCTAATGTAAATATTACGAGTTACATTCTGCTACAAGATTCTCTGTCCGAAGATTGGATTATATTTTCATTATTTTCAAGGAAAGGGTATGTATGGTGTGGGGCTAGTTACTTATAGACAGTTTTTATAGTCTTTTTCATTGAAGTAAAAACAAATTTTAAGAATATTTATAATAATGCGTGGAAAAGGTTAAAAGAGTGGACGAGGAGGTTAAGGGGGTTGCTTCATATATATCGTGTTATATGTTTTTTTCATGGTTTCCAGGGTCAAGGAGTCCAAAAATTAGGTTAAAATTTCCCTATTTTCAATTTCAAAAGGAAAAAGGCTCGTTACGTATTGTGAAGTTTCTATAGTATTATGGAATTTCTTTTCGGTTGAGATAATGGACAAATTTGGGTGATTCTTCATATATATTATGTTATATGTCCTTTTCATGGTTCTTAGTGTTGAGAAATCCCAAAATTAGGTTACATTTTCATTATTTTCAATGTTAATAGGGAAGGAGATGTATGGGGTTAGATATATTGCAGAGTTTTTACAGTATTATGAGATTTATTTTCAGTTAAAGTAATGGACAAATTTTAAGCACATTATTTACAGTAAAGCATAAGAGGTGTTAAGTAGGTGGGCACAAAGTTAGAAGGGTTGCTTCATATTTATCATTTTACATGACCTTTTAAGGTTTAGGAGATGCGGAATCTAAAAATTACATTTATTTTTATTTCCCCCAAAACACAAAACAATTACATGAGAACCGCTTGAGACAAAAAATAACTCTATACACTCAATCAGCGAACAAGAAAGCATAGAGCAAGAGTGGACATCCTTAAAACAAAATATTATCAACGCGGCAAGGAAAACCTTAGGCCAGAGACGAGTAAATATCAGCAAAACAAATAAAACACCTTGGTTCACGCCAGAAATAAAGGAGCTGACAAAGAAAAAAAAGGAGGCATATATACATTACATACACAACAAAACCCAAGACAACCGGAACAAATATTGGGCAACATTTACTTAAGGATGGAAAATGATCTGTATGGCCCTCAAAAGCAAGTCTGGAAAATGTTAAGATGGAACAAACTTAATATAAAAGACACGGTACAAACTAACAAAATTACAATTCAAGAATGGCAAATATACTTTGAGAAATTATATAAAGAAAAATAAAATAATTAAACCATGCTTGAAGAAGTGGAAGAAGTAAGTCTAGAAGTAACTTTAAAACGGATAGAAAGAATTATAAGAAGTCTTAAAAATAGAAAAGTCTCAGGACCAAACGATATTACAAATGAGATGTTAAAATATGGAGGAGAAAACCTATATCAACAACTAGTACAGTTCTTTACAACATGGATAAATACCTACAGATTGGAAAACTAGCATAACAATCCAAATATTCAAAAAAGGACAAAAGACGTCACCCGCAAACTACCACGGAATAACGCTGCTAAAATACTACCTTAAAAGTATTAACAAAAATCATACTGGAAGAAATGTGCAAGGGTAAGAGAGGAATAACAGCGATTCCGCAAAAATCAATCGACCATAGATGCCATATTTATAGTAAGGCAGATAATGCAAAAAGCTAAAGAATTTAACAATCCTGCGTATATGTGTTTCGTCGACATGACTCAAGCCTTCTCTAGAGTGCAATTAACAGATATTATAAAATTATTTCAGGAAAAGCAGACAAACCAGAAGCTAATAAAAATCATACATGACATTAATACAGAATGTAGAACAAATATAAAAGTGGAGCATCTACTGAGCAAGGAAGTAAAAATAAACGCCGGAATAAGGCAAGGCGATTCGCTTAGTCTCTTTATCTTCAACCTCGTCGTGGATAGAATAGTCGAGAATCTTTCAAAAACTAAAGGATAAAAAACGGACAACACACACTTCCACACAGTCTGCTACTCGGATGATGCAGTCCTCATCTCCGATTCTGAGGACAACCTTCAGAAGATCTGTCATGCCTTCAATTTGGAAACGAGAAAACTAAACATGATTATCAATACAACCAACACAAAATGTATGGTAGCTTCAAAGGAATTATTAAGATGCAAGCTGGAGATCCAAGGAAGTATTATTGAACAGGTTAATAATTTTAAATACCTGGGAACAATGATAACAAGCTACAGAGACTTAATAGGGAAGTAAAACAACAGTCTATGAAAGCATCACTAATAGCAGGTTTTGACGGATATAGTATGGAAAAGTAAAATAATAATATACAAGACAACAGAGCTGACTCATGTAAAATAACACAAATGATGAGGACAACAGAAATTAAGGTGTTTAGGGACGCGATAGCATGAGCCCAACACTTTAATTTAATAATGGAGAAAATAATAAATAGTCAATGAGGTCAATAGCGGATACAAAATGGGACGAAAAACTCTAAAAATATTGTGCCTTGCTGATGATGCAATATTAACAGCAGAAAATGTTGATGGTTTACAGCGATTAATACATCGTTTCCAAACTACAGCAGAAACTTACAATATATATATATATATATATATATATATATATATATATATATATATATATATATATATACATTATAATTTACGTGTTCTTGGAATTAGATCATTAAAACTATTCTTGGATTCGGAAGAGGTCTTTTTCAAAATTTGCTCTAAGAGATGACATTAGAAGAATTAAATATAGATAGGTAATTAATCAGTATGTCGTGTATTTCGGGGTTAAAATATTTGTAGCTTTTCGTAGTTTTTAATTTAAGACACTTAACTGTATAAATTAATAAGGGCCTTACCTTAGAAAGTAGTCATTGTATTGGGGTGTTAACTTTAAATCACTTTCAAAAACACATTTTTACTTTCTACAAACAACCACTTAACGCGAAGGACTTTATATGACTGGTAGGTAGATACGGTTTAGGTTATTTACATCTGTTTTTTTCGTTTATTGCAGTGGGTGTCATCTGTATGTGTATGGAATCCAGTATTTCTCTTTTTTTGTAGTTATTTCGGTTTTGTTAATATTGATGTTTTTCAAATCAAAGGTATGACTTTTATTCATTTCATGATTTGTAAGAGCTGTACTGTTTTTTTTTTGTCGTATTTATGGCCTTTGATTCTATTTTCTAGGTACTGGCTTGTTTGCCTGACGTATATTCCTTCGCAGTTATGACATTTGATTTCGTAGACTATGTTACTTTTTTTATTATTTTATTATTAAACCAAAACCCCAAATAATAAAAAAAGTAACATAGTCTACGAAATCAAATGTAATAACTGCGAAGAAATACTGGAATCCATACACATACAGATGACACCCACTGCAATAAACGAAAAAAGAAATGTAAATAACCTAAACTGTATCTACCTACCAGTCATATAAAGTCCTTCACGTTAAGTGGTTGTTTGTAGAAAGTAAAAATGTGTTTTTGACAGAGATTTAAAATTAACATCCCAATACAAAGAGCTACTTGGTAAGGTAAGGTCCTCATTAAATTATACAAGTGTCTTAAATTAAAAACTACGAAAAGCTACAAATATTTTAACCCCGAAATACACGACAAACTGATTAATTACCTATCTATATTTAATTCTTCTGTCATCTTCTAGAGCAAATTTTAAAGAAGACCTCTACCGAAGGTCGAAACGTCAATAAATATATAACAAATCCAAGAATAGTTTTAAATACGATACTTCAAAAAGACCGGAAGAAAACATCGAAAACGGCCAAGAACAAATTTAAACAGTTTGTTGAAAAGTTGGATGATCTCTTTGATATTGCTCAACAAGATGCCTTGGCTCTGATGAAATCGGAAGAAGATAAGGCGTTTCTCGTGAAACAGAGGCAGAAGGGCCGCCCAGGTTCCATGACTGGAGTGGATCTCAAGTTGTCTCGAGCTGAAGAAATCAAGGTGCAAAAGGAACTTGCAAAAATGAACCGACAAATCCAAGAAGCAACTTTTGATATTGGTGAGTTTTTTTTTTTTATTAGTATTCTAAAAAAATAGATAAACAAATAAGTAAATAGTTTCATTATAATTGAAAGAAAATTGTACATGAGAGCATGATTTGGCATCTTTATGATTGAGTTTATATTTTTTAAATAATACCTTTTGATAATTAGAAGTAGGTAATTTAGTACCTATGTATTATTACTATTCTGCTAAAACGACAGGTTTTTATAGTCTTTTTTTTTCTCTTTCTTTTGTTGCTTCTTAGAGACGGATGATGAAGACAAGTTTCGAAGAAGGAGAAGAAGACACTGAAGAGGACAGCATCTACCAGGAACTTGAGAGCTTGGAGGAAATGGACATCCCTGAAGAAGCTGCAGAAGATCCAGGACCATCTGAGAGCAAGAGGATGAAAGTTTCATTTGCAAGGGGCGTTAAAGATATTTTAAACATGAAATTGTCCATTTTATTAGATCGATGTAAGGTATCCGACAGAAATGCCACGAGAATTTTAATAGCTACTCTAGAAGCACTAAACCTTGACCCTCTTGAGTACAAAATCTCGAAAACTTTATTACATGATAGAAGGCAAATGTTCAGAGAACAATATAATAAAAAAAATTTTGATAAAGTAAACATTCCTGAAAAAGAGCCCGTGGTTGTCCATTGGGACGGTAAACTTTTACCGGGTGTTTTAAAAAATGAACAATGTGAGCGAATAGCTATATCTATTTCATATGGCGAAAAGGAACAGCTGCTGAGAGTTCCTGTAACAGCAAACAGCTCTGGAGAGGAGCAAGCCGTAGCCGTATATGAATGCCTACATGAATGGGGTCTTCTCAACACCGTCAAGGCGACGTGCTTCGACACTACAGCATCCAACACGGGAAGACTCAAAGGAGCATGCGTCATATTGGAGCAAATGTTAGGAAGAGAATTGTTATACCTAGCTTGCCGTCACCATATCTTGGAAATTCTGTTTAGAGGCGTATTCGACACAAAAATGGGATCAACCACTGGACCTCATCCAGACATTTTCAAGAGATTCCTCACTGCGTGGCCCAAGATAGACAAAGGAAAATACGACACAGGTATCAGTGACAATCTAATACAAAAGCAGCTAACTCCAGAAGTAATTGCAAATGTTACTGCTGAATTCGAGACCAAATTAACTGAGAGCCACCCCAGAGATAACTACAAGGAGCGATTGCAGTTGGTTCTCGTATTTGTTGGATCACTAGACGGCAATGTTGTGGGTTTTAGAACGCTAGGTGGATGGCAAAGGCTATTTACTGCTTAAAAATGTTTCATCGTCAATTTAAGATGTCTAAAGAAGAAGAAAGTTCTGTGCGTGCCATTTCTGTTTTCCTAGTTAAAATTTATTGTAAAGCTTGGTTCAATGCTCCAAAAGCTCATCTTGCACCAAAGCAAGATTTAGGTATTTTGCATAGTCTGTTAGACTATAAAGAATGTGACAACGACATTGCAGAAATTAGCCCTGACCAAATTTTCGAACCATTTGTGGTATTTGAATGCAAAGTTGGTGGGATTATCGTTTTTTGATCCCACCGTTACAGACGATGAAAAGTTGTTAATGGCTAATAAATTGCTCAGTAGCACAGATGAACTATCACAGCACGCTAGGGTTGTAAATCCAAAAGTTAGGAAAGAAAACTTAAAAGAGGTAGTTGATGGAGGATTGGTAAATTTACTTACCAAAGAAACGTTTACATTCTTTGACCAATTTAATATAAAAAACAGATTTCCTAAGACAACATCCAAACACCTGGCCTCAAAATAAGGACTTCCAAGAAGGATTGAAAATTGTCAAAAACATTAAAAAGTAGTTAATGATATGGCTGAGCGTGGTGTTAAATTAATAACCGACTTTAACGACCTTCTGACAAAAGATGAAGACCAAAAGCAATGTGTCCTGCAAGTTGTAAGTAAATGCCGAGCATTATATCCTGACGTTTTCAAAAACTACTTTAACAAAAGCTCTAGAATAGATTAGATAACTATGTAAAATTATCAACTCATGTAGGTACTACGTCTGTATCTTTTCTGTGTCTGTTTTGTATGTATTTTATATACCTAATTTTTATATTTTAAAATAAAAAATGTCATTAGACTTATCAGTATTACTTGTTTTTTTATTATATTTCGACTTTAAACTCAAAAATATATCAAAAAAAAGCAAAATTTATCACTTAATAACAAAATATACGAAGTATGCTCCTAGTGGTACCAGGTCACGTTTTTGGGGCTAAAGGCTGTTGTAACTCGGTTTTAACTTAAAATAACAACAATTATGTATAGAATATAAATTTTGAAGAACAACATTAGCTTTCTTTTACGATATTAAGCGTGTTTCTATTATTTACCGTTCTGGAGTTATGGCTTTTTGGCCAAAAATTTGGATTTTTTTCAAACTTTGAGCGACGAGCGGCACGGGTTAACGTCGTTTAATCGAGCTCAAATTTCGGCTATCTCAATATCTGGAAAGGAGAATTGTTTTGTGGGGTCCAGACGAACAAGATTCCGACATTTTTTTTCCCCCTCTATGAGATCCGGTCACTCTAATATATATATATATATATATATATATATATATATATATATATATATATATATATGTATATATATATATATATATATATATATATATATATATACGTATATATATATATATATATATATATATATATATATATATATATATATATATGTATATATATACATTATATATATATATATATATATATATATATATATATATATATATATATATATATATGTATAGTAGTAGAAATATCCAAATGGACCAGAACTAGAAGAAAACAATGGAATAAACGCGTAGAGATCGGATAGACGACAACAGACTGGTAAAAAGGGTCAATAAATCCTGCGGAAGAAGAACTTCGAGCAAACTTTAGAACAGGTGGAAGGAATGCTGGAGGTCCACATCGGAAGAGGCCTAATGGGAATAAAACAGGCAGTATGCTTACTTATATGACACACCATATCAGAAAGAAGAAGAAGAAGACCTTCAATTTTAACAGGAAAGGAGGTTAAAATGGTCGTTAAATATCATAATTTTATAGCATTTTTAAAGCAAATTTTTCCAGATTCTCGGTCAGAATAAGTGACAAACTTTAAGCATAATTAATTAAAGGCAATTATGTAAGCATTTTATAGGGTAGAGAAGGGAGTTAGAAGGTGTCTTCATATTTATCATATTATTGGCCTCTCTCAAGATTGTTGGTGCCAAGGAAACTAAACACTATACAACTTTTTATTATTTACATTGTTAATGGAGAACGAAGTCGAAAGGTTGTTAAATATTATATAGTTTTAATAGAACTGTCACAATTTTTTTTAGTCTTGGAAGAGAATGGACAAATTTGAAGCATAATTATAAACACATAAAGGCTTAAAAGGGCGATAGTAGTAGTTAGAGGGATGCCTTCATATATACGTATATATATATATATATATATATATATATATATATATATATATATATATATAAATATATATATATATATATATATATATATATATATATATATATATATAGCGTTATTCATTCTTTTCGAGTTCTTGGATCGAGAAATGTGAAAAATAATTACTCTTTCATTGCTTCTAATTTGTTGTATTAATATTTCATCGTCACCATAAAATGGATTGTATTAAGTTATTCTTTAGTATGAGATAGTTAAATAATAGTGCAGTAAAAAAATATTTGAAATTGCATAGTCCAGATCCTCTCTGAGGTATCACCAGGAGTATTGTCCTGAGTTCTGGACCTCGAGAAACTTGTGCTCTTTTGTTTATAGATAATTTAGCACGTTTTTTGAGCTTAAAATATGAATAACTACGGTTATATAAGTCGGCTCCATACAAAAAACACAAAGTTCTCGTAATGAAATTTCCAACGAATCCTCGGTAGTTTTAAGTCGCTCAAGTACGTATATCATCTACAAAATTAACAAAACATTCAAAAAACTGTTTTTTTTTTATTTTATTGTACAGGTCGACTAAGTGAACCGATCGGATTGAAACTTTCAGAAAAGATGTCTCTTGTTATAGAAAAAACACCTGGTTATTTTAGTGCAAAAATATTGACCTCAGTGGGCACAATTAAGTTTGTTATTTAAAATTTGAATTTTAATGCAGTTGTTCCAAAATGGATCTGTTTTTCCTAAATTGAGGTCTCGACTATAACTTTCCGATGTCATTAAAAATTTTTTTTTTGGAGTCATTTTAACCGTTTTTTTTTACATTGATATTAATCAAATAACAACAAATGTGTTTTTTTGGCCATTAAAAATTGAAAATTTTTTATCACATCTGGTAGAGAGACTTTTATTTAGAAAAAAAAATTCAATCTCGTTAAAGCGTTGTTGAAAATTCATTTGGAGTATATTTTGTGAAGTCACTGAGCATCAAGCAATCAACGTACGGAACGCTAATTGCGCAAGTCCGACTTGCACTTGGCCGGTTTTTTAGATATAACACGTAAGCTGAAAGGTTTTGATCTAGCTATTTAAAACACATCTTTTTTGCAAAATTCTACTTTATTCATCAACATAGTCGCCTTCAAGAGCGATACAATCAGTCCAACGCTCTTCTAATATATCTATACCTTTCTTGTAGAAAAATTTGTCTTTACCTTCAACCCAAATCTCTCTTTTCGCAAGCATTTTTTGAGGTATGCGAATAGATAATAGTCGCGGGGGACCAAATCTGGAGAATACAGTTTTGCCATCGTCACCATTGACTTGTGACACGGTGCAGTGTCTTGATGAAAGAGCACCTTTTTCTTGTTCATTTGGGCCGTTTCTTTACGATTTCTGCCTTCAAACGCACCGATAAGTTTATATAATATTCGCTCTTTATGGTTTTTCCCTTCTCAGTATAATCGATGAAAATTATTCCAGGCCCATCTCAGAATACAGAGGCCAAAACCTTCCCAGCCGACTGTTGTGTCTTTGGTCGCTTCTGGCGGCTTTCACCGGCTGCTGTTCACTCAGCTGACTGCTGATTGGATTCCGGTGTGTAGTGGTGGATCCATGTTTCATCCATTGTCACATATCGGATGAAAAAATCCTTTTTATTGCCTTTAAACAGGTCCAAAACAACTCTTAGAATTATCAACCCGTTGTTGTTTTTAGTCCACTGTGAGCAAACGTGATACCCAGTTCGAACAGAACTTTCTGCTGCCCAAATGCTCGTGCAAAATATGACGAACACGTTCTTTTGATATCTTGAGGGTGTTAGCTATCTCAAGCAGTTTCACTTTACGGTCATCCAAAACAATTTTGTGGATTATTTTTATGATGATCAATCATCGCTCCTGATGAAGCTAACATGGTTAGCGAAACGCTCGTCGAGTGCAAAAATAAAGTGTTTGGTGTAGTGGTGATATATACTGAGTAGTATCATTGTGCCAAAGATTCCACATTCCCAACTTAGTTGAGATGGCTTCACGGTCAACGGAATTAAACCTTTATCGTAAGTACAGTAGTAAGATTAGACTAGTAAGTCAATCATCGCTCCTGATGAAGCTAACATGGTTAGCGAAACGCGCGTCGAGTGCAAGTGTTTGGTGTAGTGGTGATATATACTGAGTAGTTGCAAACTAATCCTCGAAATGTCATGAAATTTTGACACGTATCGTTTGAAGGTTGGTACTTTCTAAAAATCATATGAATTTTTTTGAAAAGGGCGACATCTATATGTCAGACCAAAAACTTTTCAGCCTACGTGTTATAACTACCGACCGCACCTTCCTTCCTTTCTTTTCTGCGGATTACATTAAATGAAACGCGGCAAGTTCATAATTTCAATTTCATATTTATATTTAATAATGTCATAAAGAATATTTAGGAAGTATCCCATATTTTATTTTTATATTTTCTTTTAAAATGTATATTTTCCATTATAATGAATATGTTGATCAGTTATAATTTTGCAAAAAGAAACACTACACACAATGTGATGTTGTCATAAACATTTCAAATAACATAAATTAACAAATATACAGATAAAAATACATAAAACGTTACCTACCATTTTTTCTTCTTATGTATTTGTATATTAAAACTATTAAATTAGTTATGATTTTTAAAACTGACTAAATATAACTTGAATACATATAATTTTGTGACAATTACTTACAATTAAAATAACTACAAACTTTATTTTGTTTTTTGTCTTCATCTTATTTTTTTGTTATTATTTCATGATGTTCGCTAATTTGTGAATTAAGTCAGTGGTTGCACGTTCACACTTGTTTTCAATACGTTCATCTGTCTGAAGAAGAACCTTTGCCAATTTAGACATTAGTGAATCAATTTTGTCTTCAGTTTTTTTGTAGATCTCATTCTTAAACTCGCCTAAAATAAAGATAAATATATTAAATACTTAAAATGTCCTTTCCCTTCGCTTTATCTAATCTAGTTCTTAAGTTTTGTTCAAATAGAAAGATCAGTAAGATACAACAATTTGTACCTCCGCCTCTTAAAGCCTAAAACTTAAAAGCATACCTGCCCTACATCATTGCTGAAATATGGACATGTTCGAAACAACGCAATTGAACACTGACCGTGGAGAATCTCGAACGGTTACACTTAATATAGCCAAGGCATTCGACCGTACGCTCTTATAGTATGCTTAAAATTTCTGTTTATGGCTCTCGTGTTTCCTCAAAGAGCATTCTTGACGAGTGGTGGTCGGCAGATTTTTTTTCTAACATCTTCACTATCAACGCTGATTTGCTCCAAGGCTCTATATTAGAAAAGACCAGGAGTCCTAGCTACAGTTTTGCAGATGACAGTAAGACTATCTCTTCATTCAACTTAATAAAGACCTGGAAGAAATTCTATCTCTTGGTGACACTAACCAAGCAGAGTTTAACTTTACGAAAGCTAGGCGGCAGTTGTTTCTAAAAAGTTGACGTTGTTAAATCCAACATAATGATGTCGGGGCACGTCATTCCTCTAACATCGCCACTCAATTTGTTGAGTAAGCATAGCAAAGACTTCTCAAAAGCTAGGAATTTAACACCTGTTAATTCTGTACAAAGTTAAGATTAGACCAATGATGGAATACTGATCCCATGTTTAGGGCTGTGCTCCCAAACATACATTGCATTTGTTGGATTATATTCAGAAGCGAGCAGTTCGCTTAATTGGAGATCCAGAACTGACCAGCAATATTGATTCTTCGGAACATCGAAGTTCGCGAAGCGACTTGAGTCTATTCTTTGAGTATTTTCATGGAAAATGTTCGATAGATGTATCCTGCTTAATTTCTCCAAAGCGGTGCCTGCTAGAAATACACGTCGAGCTAATACTTCACATCAGTATCAAGTTTAGCTTCTCTCTCTCTGTACAACCCTTTCAAGTAATCTTTTATATGGAGATCATTTTGCAATGGTTTGCCTAGGACTGTGTTTCCCAACGAGTACAATTTACAGCGATTAAGATCCACACACATCCTGTAGCGTTTTGGGGATTTTCCTGCAGCACGTATAATATACGAGGTATATCCACAAAGTAAGTTCCGTTTCTATTTCTATCCGGCAAATCTGCGAGGTTTACGGCAAACTGCTACGAGTGATTCAATGGTTAGAAGATGGGTCAGACAGTTCAATGAAGGACGTGATCAAGTGCACGATGAAGAAGGATGTGGACGCCCGTCTTTGATTACTGATGAACTGGTTCACGCAATTGAAGAGAAGCTTAAGCAAAACCGTAAGGTTACAATTAGTGCTCTTGCTATGGAATTTCCGCAAATCTCATGATCACTAATTCATGAAATTGTTAATGAAAAACTGAAATTTCTAAAATTTTTGCTCACGTTGGGTACCCAAAATTCTTACTGAAAAACACAATAAACAACGGATGGGCAGTGCACTTCAGTTTTTGACATGCTACAATAAAGACGGTGATGATTTTCTTTCTCGGATAGTCACGGGGGATGAAACTTGGGTATCTTACGCACCCCAGAAACTAAACGGCAATTAATGGAATGGAGGCACACTTCGTCCCCAACGAAAGTTAAGCCTAAGCAAATCTTGACACCTCGAAAACTCATGTGCACCGTTTTTTGGGACAGAAAAGGCATTTTGCTGATTGATTTCTTACCACGAGGCCAAACAATCAATGCGCATGTTTACTGCGAGACCATTAAGAAATTGCGCCGCGCAATACAGAACAAGCGACGAGGATTACTGTCGAAAACGTGTTGTTTTTTTTCCACGATAATGCCCGACCTCACACTGCGAACGTGACAAAAGAACTCCTACAGGAATTTGACTGGGACGTGTTTGATCATCCTCCGTACAGCCCGGACCTCGCTCCTAGCGACTTTCATCTCTTCTTACACCTAAAATCTTTCCTTGGTGGTCGACACTTCAACGATGATGACGAGCTGAAAGAACATGTTACCACATGGTTGAAAACACAGGCGGCAACTTTCTATGAAGAAGGCATACAGAAACTTGTGCCACGCTATGACAAGTGCCTACAAAATTTCGGAAGCTATGTAGAAAATTAGTTTAACAGTTGTAGATTTTTGTACAATAAATATTTTTTTTCTGTATCTGTACACGTTTTTTTTATAACCAAACGGAACTTACTTTGTGGATATACCTCGTATATACAGGGTGCCCCATACGTATGAAATAATGATTCCACAGCATTTATTAATCAGTGTATCAAAAAACTGTTTAAATAAGAGTTTATAGGGTGTTATACGGCGCACATGCTGACGTTGACAATAAAATGTTTTGAACTGTCAGTTCGAAGAAATTACACCATCTTGATTTTTTTTAAATGGAAAGCCCTGTATATTATTTTATTTTTGAGTCTTACTAAAAATTCTAAATATTATTTGTCTGACATACCATATGTGTAAATTGAACTATTTTGGAATTATTGTCATTTGAAATTCAAAATTTTTTCCGAACGCGAGACAGCTCGCGTTCGGAAAAAATAGGTATAATAATAAAAAAAAAATTGACGAAGCTGTTAAATATATAAAATAATTTTTCTTTTATACATATACATAGTAGTTTTATGAATAATTTGAAATAACGAATAAAAAAAATTAAAAATTGACGGAGATGTGAGCCATCAAGTAGGACCCTCTTTTGAAAATCCATGCTGACGATGTACTTATTTTCTCTGTCAGGCATCGTCTGAAAAATAAAAAAAATAATTTTTTCTTTTTAAATTTTTTTTGTAAAAATGACAATTTTGAGTTAAAAAAATTTATGACTTATGAACGTGGCACCCAATCAAAAAAATTCTATGCTACATTTTAGATAATATTATAAAGAATATGTGTTGTACATTTTAACAAAAGAGAGTAGATCTTGAGATATCTTGTACACCAGTTTGAAAAAAGTAGTTTCGAAAAAAAAACAGTACGGAGTCAGCGTTTTAAAACCAAAATTTTTTTTAAATTACCATCAATCTGCGATCTCTGGGCCGTACATGAGGTCTTCCATTGTTGCCGCGATGTCCTCCGACTCCTTTTGAGCAGCTCTTTTCAATTTCCTGGTCTCTTTAGTCTCCCGTTGGGCTCTCATGTTGGCTATAGATATTCGTTGAGAATGCAAGTTCTCGGTAAATCGCAGCGCGCTTGGGCCAATTTTAAGGTTTAATAATTGCATCGTTTGTAATACGCTAGTATATCCATCATTAAATATACTAGCTGCAACATAAGATGCAATCTCAACAATTTTTGTGCCATTATAATACACTTTTGGAGTCATAGACCAAAATATGTTGTGTGTATCCTTCTAAACAGCGTTCTGACAAATCGGTATCAGTTAATAAATACTCTAGGTTTATTTTTAAAGTAATAATTGCTCAAAATGCCTACCGTTAACAGCGAAGCAATGACTAAATCTTTCATAAACAGCCTGAGTAGAGTTTTGAAGAGAATCCGGGGTGATCTGTGCCACTTTATATTGAATTCTTTGTTGTAAATCTTCTAGAGTTTCAGATCGACTTCGCTACACTTAGGTTTTCAAATGACCCCATAAAAAAAAGTCGAGTGGCGTAAGGTCGGGACTCCTTGCAGGCCATTCTACAGCACCTCTTCTGCTTATCCATCGATTAGGAAAATCGCATCTAATATCTACGAACATTGATTTCATAGTGAGGAGGTACTCCGTCTCGTTGATACCACAGATTACTGTTATTATTTTCATCGGGAAAAAACCTCCACAAGTTGGAATAACTTGCTCTTGGAGTAACTGTAATTACCGCTGTTCTATAAGATTTCCATCGATAAAAAAAGAGACCAATGATGTGACGTCCACAAATCCTGCCCACACGTTTATCTTTTGTGGTCTTTGAGAATGACTGTCGATTTTCCAGTGGGGATTTTCAGTAGATCAGTACCGGCAGCTATACCTGCTAACTCTTCCGTTAAGACAAAATGTGGCCTCGTCAGAAAAAACAATATTATGAATTAGGTTGGAATCAATATTGATTCGTTCCATCATGACCTCACAAAATTCAACGCATCTTTCGTAGTACTCTTCAGATAACTCTTGCAATAGAATCGGTTCGTATAGATGTAGTTTTTCTTCATTCAGTATTTGACTTAAGGTACCTTTACATATGTTGTGGTCTAGGGAAAGTGGTTTGTATAGGGATTTTCTGTAATTTCCAATAAAACAAACAAAGTGATTCTTTCAGTTTCTATATATTGGGAATGTGGAAACTTTGGCACAAAGACACTACTCAGTATATATCATCATTACACCAAACACCTTATTTTTGCACTCGACGCGCGCGTTTCGCTAACCATTTTAGCTTCTTCAGGAGCGATGATTGCCTGATTGAAACGTCAGTCATCGCTCCTGATGAAGCTAACATGGTTAGCGAAACGCGCGTCTAGTGCAAAAATAAAGTGTTTGGTGTAGTGCTGATATATACTGAGTAGTTTCAATTTCTGTTAAATTTACCATTATGATATTACGCTCAAATTGCAGTTTCACAAAATGCAGCAATATCATTTTCGTCAATAAATCATTATTTGACGCTTTAAGTCGTTACCTGACAGTAAATGTTCGACATAAGCCAGCTTAAAAAAAATTTTTTCATTTGATCTCCTTAATTTCAACTATCAATAATTCCAAAACAGTTCTATTTAGACATATAGTAGATTAGACGAATAATATCTAGAATTTTTAGTAGGACTCAAAAATAAAATAGTATATAGGACTTTCCATTTAAAAAAATTTAAGATGTAATTTCTTCGAACTGACAGTTCAAAACATTTTATTGTCAACGTCAGCATGTGCGGCCGTAGAACAAACACACTATAACTTTTATTTAAACATTTTTTTTGATACACACTGATTAATAAATGCTGCGGAATCATTATTCCATACATATGTGGCACCCTGTATATATATATATATATATATATATTATATATATATAATATATATATATATATATATATATATATATATATATATATATATATATATATATATATATATATATATATATATATATATATATATATATATATATATATATATATATATATATATATATATATATATATATATATATATATATATATATATATATATATATATATATATAATATATATAATATATATATATATATATATATATATATATATATTATATATATATATATATATATATATATATATATAATATATATAAATATATATAACATATATATATATATATAATATATATATATATATATATATATATATATATATATATATATATATATATATACAGGGTGCCACATATGTATGGAATAATCATTCCGCAGCATTTATTAATCAGTGTATCAAAGAAATGTTTAAATAAAAGTTATAGTGTGTTTGTTATACGGCGCACATGCTGACGTTGACCATAAAATGTTTGAACTGCCAGTTCGAAGAAATTACATCTTAAATTTTTTTAAATGGAAAGTCCTATATACTATTTTATTTTTGAGTCCTACTAAAAATTCTAGATATTATTTGTCTAATCTACCATATGTCTAAATAGAACTGTTTTGGAATTATTGATAATTGAAATTAAGGAGATCAAATGAAAAATTTTTTTTTTAAGCTGGCTTGTGTCGAACATTTACTGTCAGATAACGACTTAAAGCGTCAAATAATGATTTATTGACGAAAATGTTTATTGCTGCATTTTGTGAAACTGCAATTTGAGCGTAATATCATAATGGTACATTTAACAGAAATTGAAACTACTCAGTATATATCAGCACTACACCAAACACTTTATTTTTGCACTAGACGCGCGTTTCGCTAACCACGTTAGCTTCATCAGGAGCGATGACTGACGCTTCAATCATTCAATCATCGCTCCTGATGAAGCTAAAATGGTTAGCGAAACGCGCGTCGAGTGCAAAAATAAGCTGTTTGGTGTAATGATGATATATACTGAGTAGTGTCTTTGTGCCAAAGTTTCCACATTCTCAATATAGAAACTGAAAGAATCACTTTGTTAATGATGGCTGATTGAGGAGATAGTAGAAGAACACAACAGGAGGTGTGTGATCTTTTTAACGCAGAATATCCGAATCGAGAACCTATTACCCAATCCGTAGTTAGCAAACCATTAAAACAATTTAGACAATCAGGTCCTGTTAAGGATCGTTCTAAATCTGGACCTCCAACAATTAAAACAAACGATGATAAAAAGTTAGATGTTTTATTCGAAATTACAGAAAATCCCTATACAACCACTTTGCCTAGACCACAACATATGTAAAGGTACCTTAAGTCATATACTGAATGAAGAAAAACTGCATCTATACGAACCGATTCTATTGCAAGAATTATCTGAAGAGTACTACGAAAGATGCGTTGAATTTTGTGAGGTCATGATGGAACGAATCAATATTGATTCCAACCTAATTCATAATATTGTTTTTTCTGACGAGGCCACATTTTGTCTTAACGGAAGAGTTAGCAGGTATAGCTGCCGGTACAGGTCTACTGAAAATCCCCACTGGAAAATCGACAGTCATTCCCAAAGACCACAAAAGATAAACGTGTGGGCAGGATTTGTGGACGTCAGATCATTGGTCTCTTTTTTATCGATGGAAATCTTATAGAACAGCGGTAGTTACAGTTACTCCAAGAGCAAGTTATTCCAACTTGTGGAGGTTTTTTCCCGATGAAAATAATTTGGAAACTCCTAACAGTAATCTGTGGTATCAACGAGACGGAGTACCTCCTCACTATGAAATCAATGTTCGTAGATATTTAGATGCGATTTTTCCTAATCGATGGATAGGTAGAAGAGGTGCTGTAGAATGGCCTGCAAGGAGTCCCGACCTTACGCCACTCGACTTTTTTTTATGGGGTCATTTGAAAACCTAAGTGTAGCGAAGTCGATCTGAAACTCTAGAAGATTTACAACAAAGAATTCAATATAAAGTGGCACAGATCACCTCGGATTCTCTTCAAAACTCTACTCAGGCTGTTTATGACAGATTGAGTCATTGCTTCGCTGTTAACGGTAGGCATTTTGAGCAATTATTACTTTAAAAATAAACCTAGAGTATTTATTAACTGATACCGATTTGTCAGAACGCTGTTTAGAAGGATACACACAACATCTTTTGGTCTATGACTTCAAAAGTGTATTATAATGGCACAAACATGTTGAGATTGCATCTTATGTTGCAGCTAGTATATTTAATGATGGATATACTAGTGTATTACAAACGATGCAATTATTAAACCTTGAAATTGGCCCAAGCGAGCTGCGATTTACCCAGAACTTGCAACATGAGAGCCCAACAGGAGACTAAAGAGACCAGGAAATTGAAAAGAGCTGCTCAAAAGGAGTCGGAGGACATCGCGGCAACAATGGAAGACCCCATGTACGGCCCAGGGATCGCAGATTGATGGTAATTTAAAAAACATTTTTGGTTTTAAGACGCTGACTCCGTACTGTTTTTTTTTTTTCGAAACTACATTTTTTCAAACTGGTGTACAAGATATCTCAAGATCTACGTAACCGATTTTGTTAAAATGTACAAACAACACATATTCTTTATAATATTATCTAAAATGTAGCATAGAATTTTTTTGATTGGGTGCCACGTTCATAACTTAGGACTCAAAAATAAAATAGTATATAGGACTTTCCATTTAAAAAAATTTAAGATGTAATTTCTTCGAACTGACAGTTCAAAACATTTTATTGTCAACGTCAGCATGTGCGCCGTATAACAAACACACTATAACTTTTATTTAAACATTTCTTTGATACCCTGATTAATAAATGTTGCGGAATCATTATTCCATACATATGTGGCACCCTGTATATATATATATATATATATATATATATATATATATATATATATATTTATATATATATATATATATATATATATATATATATATATATATATATATATATATATATATATATATATATATATATATATATATATATATATATATATATCTTCATATATCTTTATATGTATAAGTATATATATCTAGATACATATTTCAAATTTATTCAATAAAATATTTTTCTGTTTTTGTTACATACTGTGTATATCTATTTTTTGAAATAAAATATAGCCCATAAACCTACACTGTACCTATCTTATCTTCGTACAATAGTTCGTTGAGATCTGTTCAGCCATTTCGGTGTAGTACCCAACGAGACAAATAGCAGACAAAATATCTATAAATCGTAAATTTGGATAGTATTTTTAGTGTTCCGTACGGAAGACTTATGGAATCACTTCGGTTCGTCCATCTGCCTCACCGGATTTAAAAACTATTTGACATAGAAAGTTGAAATTTGGCATAAATATAGGAATTGATGGCCCAATCAGAGCAGTGTGGCTTTGAGAGTTAAATTTTGACTTAAGGGGTTAAACACACCTCGAATTTTCAAAAATTCGATTTTTTTTACGGATTTCTATTCTCTATGCTTCTAAGAATTATTCCAAAAAAAAAGTTTAAGAAAATTCCATTCCATTACAAAGTTATAGCATTAAATGTGACCTGGCGTCGGATTGGGACCGCTACCTGTTTTCAGACACTGTCTGCAATATTACACAGTCAGTTTTTTAATATTTTTTTACTTTTTTTTTAAATCTTAATAATTATATTTTCTACAAAATGCCAAGAGGTTTTTTTTTTTTTACTTTGTATAAATAATTAAACATACATTTTTTGGTCGAAAATTGCATACTAACATTTGAAACACCGTAAATTTTGTATTTTTGAGAAAAAAAATCCTTCGACAATTTTTAACTACTACATTATTTTACAAGATTATTTCTATGTTTGTAGATTGGATTATTTTTTTGTGACTTTCTCCTGCAAATAAGGAGGTACCATAGGAGATAAAAAATAATGTTAATATTTAAAACATATTTAAAAAAAAAATTTTATAATTTAAAGCTCAAATATATATATATATATATATATATATATATATATATATATATATATATATATATATATATATAAAATCGCCATTCTTTTCTATTATCCACTTAAAAATATTTAAAATATTTTTTTAATATACATACTTCTTGCAGCGTCCAAGTCCCTTATATAATTGGGACGCGCCACTGCGTTACTCTACTACTTATAAATATTAGGCTAATATTTGATCGTGTGAGTATTTCGTGTTTACGTGTTTCTCCATTTGAAATTTTCTCATTGCTAATTCACTAAATACAATTAAATACAGCTAATGCAAGAATAAGAAATTTAACAAAATATACCTTTTAAATCTGTTATAGCAGACCTAACAGTTTTTTCAACATAATTCCATATATCCTCATTACCGCCATCATTTTGTCTCTGCCTAAACTGCTTTTTAGTGTTGTTACGACCACTTCTCACCACCTTCTTTACTTTCTTTCCTTTTTACTTTCTCTGGCTTTCCTTTAGAAATCTTGATACCAAGCACGTCTATGTACAGACGAATCAAAGATTTGCACATCTACAAAAAAATGATATTAATAAATAATTGAGAAAGGCTGAGAGCTATCTGTTTAATTTAACAATGAAAACATAATTGCATTTTCACATTATAAAAAATTTAATAAAGTCGAAAATTTAGATATCAAAATTCATACACGTTAAGGTGGAGGGCGAAGAAAGGCTCACTTAAGTATCTTTATTGAAGATACAATCTAAACCCAAACGAATTTTAACTTTATAAGAGTTATAAATACATTCTTATTACATATAATTTTCCATAACACCTTATTTTAATAATTCAGTATCCAAAGAGGATGACACGACCAAATCTCCTCCTCCCCCATGGTAGTTGAATTGAAATCCGGTGTTTACATGTAGATAGCTCTGGCTGCATACTTTGTTTGGCAGTTACAACTGGAAGGTATGCCATCTTGCAGTTTGAACATTTCCAACTATTATTAAGTCAACAGTCAACGTTATGTAAAGTGTTTTTTTTTTTATAAATGGAGCGGAATAATTTGTTTTTTCGGTGTGATCTATTACACTACTCTCCTTTGTTGATGGAAAAAAGAAGAAAACGATTTTTTTGGCGTATCTTAATAGGCGATAATTACTACAAATACTTAAGAGGGTAGGAAAAAAAAAGCGTAAAACTCGGACTTGAACTGAATATAAATAAAACTAAAATATAATAGGCAAAATAGCAAAAGACCAGATGTCAGACAAATTGACCGACTTGAAGTTGTTAGTGAGAATGTGTACTTAGGGCACCTAATTAGTAATGCCGGTACAGGAGGGCGAGATCCGTCGAAGGTGTGCTCATGCAAAAGTTGCTGTGCAAAAGCTCAAGAAAATCTGGAAATACAACCACATATCCCAACAAGTGAAAATCAGACTGGTAAATAGTCTTGTCTTTCCTGTTCTCATATATGGCTCTGAGTCCTAGACACTGAGAAAGTCGGAAATAAAAAAAACTAGAGACCATAGAAATATACTGTTGGCGAAGAATGCTAAGGATCTCATGGACCGCACGACGGACCAGCGACTCATTATATCAGAGCTCAATGTCCAGCCACGTATTTCAAGTTTTATCCAAACAAAAATTATTAAATTTTCCTGCCATATCATCAGAAAAGATCAGAAATGTTTCGAAAAACTCAATTTCAAGAAAAAGTTCCAGGCAGAGGACCTCGAGGACATTCCATTCCAAGTTATCCATCTTGCGAATAAATCACTTCACACACTGGTCCACGAAGTGCAGGAAAGAGAAGTGTGGAGAAGAAGATCCCACAATGCAACAAAATGACCACAACATTCTCTGAAGAGAATTAAGACTGAAGGGAGAAAATAGGCAAAATAGAGATATATTTCGATAATTTGAAATGCAGAAAATCATTGGTTCGTCCTAGGCAATAACAAAGCAAAATATTTACGTTTACTGTGGATTTACGTTATAAACAAAAATCGGAGCGTTTGAATGATAACTTGATACAAAAACGATAATTCATTGCATCGAATTGATAATAAAGAGAAATTTATAGAGCTTTAGTTGAAGGTTCTCCCACAACCAGCGTATTTTCTAGATCAAGCCTCATCTGACCACCATTTGTTTTGTTTAATGCAGTATGCTCTGGAAGATACCTACTTCGTTAATTATGAAAAAGTTGAAAAATATATTGCTAAATGGCTAGATTCAATAAGATTTGACTTCTGAGCGAAAACTGAGACAATTTTATAGCTTTGAGGGATAAATGCTTTGATTAACATATTCTGTTATAAAAATAAATGTTCAAAAAACGACAAAATTCAACGCATTCGATTAACAACACATTGAAGAAATAAATTTGCAAAATATAGCCCAGTCGTCAGAGACCAATTTTGACGAAAAGCTGTTATTAAATATTAACATGCTGCACTTTGGCATGCAGGTAGTTTTTTGGACAATAAAAAAGTTTGCCGCTCTAAAGCTCTAAGCCTACAAAATCGAAAATAAAATGAAAAATTAGGTTTTTGGCAAATATCCCTAAAAATGAAAAAGATATCGAAAAACTAACAGCGCCACGTGAAAGAACAGGAAATTTTACAAAAAAATTAAAATGGCTGGTTTAACCCTTTCAGTTTATGCTTCCAACTTCATTTATGATTAAATTAATATTTCCGTATCCCGCTCAATATTTTGAAACTATCTATTTTTTTCTCGGGGTGCTGCTTAAGAAGCCGATGATAGATTTGAAAAATTCAAAATGGCTGATCCAATATGACAGCCAGAGAGTACGTAATTCATTTAATTTCTTCGAGTAATTTCGAAATTTTGTGTTTTCAATAACTGTTCTTTGTACTTGGATGTTTAAATGAAATATAAATACTTTGTACTTAAAGCTTAGACTTTTATCTTTCATTTCCCACCTTTAAATATATATTTTTTTTTATTTTAAGTTTTAAGTTGTATGATGTAATAATTAAGCAAAAAATACATTTATCATGAACACTTTTTTAAGAGCAAAAGTACAATAAAAAGGAAAACTTTTTTAAGTTTTTAATGATTTTCTAATATCAAGTACACTTTTAACTGTAACTAAAAAAAAATTTTCCAACTTTTTTTGACCATTTCGTACTGCTTTCAACGTAAAATTGCCGGCTGCGCACTACAGCAGGCGAATTTTCATATTTTTAAACTCAATTTTTAAATAATTCAGACAATGTGGGTATTTTTAATTATTCTTATATTGAAATCTAAGGTATAATAATGGTATTTGCACAAGGATTTTTTTTTTCAATACTATATTTTATTAAATATTTGTAATTTACTGTATGCCCGTTAAAATTATGCAAACAAAAATTTTGTTTTTTAATTTTAAAAATTATGAAACAACAAAAACCATTAGTACCATCGGAAAGCTGAAAGTCTCCTTTTCAGAAAACTATCTTTTACCTTTCCTTTCACACTCTGAAAATAAGTAATATCGATTAACCTACGAGTAGACTTTCAAATCAACCTGTTTGGCGCACTACACTTTTTGCATCACCTATCCGAATTTTTTATAAATTCTCATGCTAATAAAAAGATCTGGAAAAAAATCTATAAACTATTTTTTGTAAAATTTCCCGCTCTTTCACGTTCTGCTATCAGTTTTTTGATATCTTTTAAGTGATCTTATAAGTGTTCCGTACGGAACACTTAGAAGATCACTTCGGTGTCTGTCTGTCTGTCTGTCTGTCACACCCGATTTTCTCCGAAACTATTTTACATAGAAAGTTGAAATTTGGTAATAATATAGGAATTGATGGCCTCATCAGAGCCATGTAGTTTTGAGAGTTAAATTTTGACTTAAGGGGTTAGTTTTGGGGGATGAAATCGGAAGTAAAAAAAAAAAAATTTTTACTAGGTCATCGAGTGTGGAGTCAAATGAAAGCTTGTGAAAACACGAGTAAAAAATTTATATATATATTGTAGTACTTGCGCGCACTTTTCTTTGTACTATTTTTAAAAAATCGCGAAAAATCGCGGCCCCCCGCCTTATTTCGAAAAATACTTATCAAAAAATTTTGAAAACATTCTGGAATATTCTCCACGGGTGTAGATTGAACGAAAATTATCACGAGTGCCTTACCTTTAATAATTTACCTGGTATATAAAAAAAAAAACAAAAATTTCAAGGTCATAAGATTTGAGTAGAGATTGGAAACAAACTTTGTTGAAAACTCATTTGGGGTGTATTTTGTGAAGTCACTGATCATTTTATACCTCTGTAACAACATTTTTTATTTTAAAAGCAATCGACGTACGGAATACTAATTGCGCAAGTTCAACTTGCACTTGACCTGTTATTTATTTTTCAAGACATTACCGAAAAACCGAATTTTTGATTTTATTTTGGATTTAGTGGGCTTTGCGTATATTAAACTTCAGCAAACTTTTTTTTATCGTTTTCTACGTCCAAAAAACTACCTGTGTGCCAAAATGCAGCGTGTTAACATTTAATGAGAGCTCAAAAGCCCTGGCGATTGGGCTAATAATGATAGTGTTATAATTCTCAATTTTAAAGATACGTTACGGTTAAGATATTTTTGATTTTAAACTACTGTTAAAGATGTTTCATTGCTTTAGTAGCACTTTCAAAAAATATGAATTATCAAAAAAAAATTTTAAATAATTTTATCCTACCTGATATAAACTAGTTCCTTCCATTTTATGCAATTTTTCCAAGGTAATATTTTTATCGTAAGAATCATAATCATCATCTATAAATTCCTCAGTTACTAAAAACTCATAATTACTGTCAATATCAGCAGTTAAGTCGTGCGTCTTAAGAATTTTCTCGTCTCTTTTACTTTCCCCTTTAATCTTTACTGCATTTTCAATTTCTAACTTTATACTTTTTCCTGCTTCTACTAACAATTTTTCCACGGACATAACACTATTTGGCTTAGCTTCTTCATTTACCAATCTTTCGACAGATACAATGGGATTTGATATCGATCCTTCGATAATGCTAGTATTGGAGTTGTCCTCCTTTTTAAGGTCTAAATTATTTAAAAATTCTTGTTGCAACATCTCATCTTTCTCTGATATTTCTTTGTTACTTGACGTAGAAGTTTCTAAATTGGGATCGGTCTTATTGTTCACACGTACTGTGTTATCTTCAGTGGAACTTAAATCTAAGTCGTCTAATTCTATTTCTTTCATATCATCTGTAAGATTTCGTTGTCTTTTAGGGATTGCACCTTTACTAGTTGCTGCGGCAATGTTAGAAATTTCACCAACTTCACCAGTAGATTTGCTGTCATGTTCAGCTGTATCATCAGCTTTGTTGAGAATTATATAACTGACATTTAATTGTCTAGTTGATAGTAAATTAGACATTTCTGGAGCAGCATTTGAGTTTTCAGAACTTGTTGCTAGTAAATTAGATATTTCTGGAGCATCATTCAAGTTTTCAGAAATTTTCATTTTAGAATCTTTAGATACTTTTAAAGATTTTCTTTTCAAAGAATACCTATTAAAGTGAGTCATTTGCGAAACATCTGTTTCTTCAGTGGAGTTGTCAAAACAGTTATGAGTACTAAGTCGTGGTCTAGACATAAAAGAGGGTGCCTAAAATATAGAAAGTATTAATAGTATTTTTAGTGTTCCGTACGGAACATTTATAAAATCACTTCGATGACTGTACGTCTGTCCATCTGTCCACTCGTTTGTCCGTCCGTCCGTCCTTCCGTGTGTCTGTCTATCTATCAAATCCGATTTTCTTCGAAACTGTTTAACATAGAAAGTTGAATTTTAGTACAAATATTGACTGATGGCGTCATCAGAGCCGTGTAGTTTGGAAGTTAAATTTTGACTTAAGGGGTTGTTAGTTTTGAGGGGTGAAATCGGAAGTGAAAAAATAATTTTTTTACCATGTCAACGAGTGGGGTGTCAAATGAAAGCTTGTAAAAACAGTTCAAAAATATATATAATGTAACACTAAATCGCTGTCCCCCCTTATCTCGAAAAGTACTAATCAAAAAATTTTGAAAAAATTCTGGAAGATTCTCCACAGGGCGCAGATTGAACGAAAATTATCCGAAGCGAGTTACTTTTAATCATTTATCTAGTATTAAAAAAAAAACATAAATTCCAAGGTCATCAGTTTTCAGCAAAGATCGGAAAAAAAAACTTTGTGGAAAATTCATTTGAGTGTAACAAAAATTTTTATTTTAAAAGCAATCAACGTACGGATGGAGCAAGTCCAATTTGCACTTGACCGGTTTTTTTTTTTTTTAAAGTCTCGGGACCGGTTATTAGTGTTCCGTACGGAACACTTATAAGATCACTTCGGTATCTGTCTGTCACACCCCGATTTTCTCCGAGACTATTTGACATAGAAAGTTGAAATTTGGCATTAATATAGGAATTGATTGCCTCATCAGAGCCGTGTAGTTTTTGAAAGTTACATTTTGACTTAAGGGGTTAGTTTTGAGGGTGAAATCGGAAGTGAAAGCTTGTGAAAACACGAGTAAAAAATATATATATAATGTAATACTTGCGCACCCTTTTCTTTGTATTATTTTTAAAAAAAACCCGAAAAATCGCTGTCCCCCTACCTTATCTCGAAAAGTACTGATCAAAAAATTTTGAAAAAATTCTGAAATATTCTCCACGGGGTATAGATTGAACGAAAATTATCACGAGTGCATTACTTTTAATAATTTATCTGGTATATAAAAAAAAACAAAAATTTCAAGGTCATCAGTTTTCAGTAAAAATTGGAAACAAAGTTTGTTGAAAACTCATTTGGGGTGTATTTGTGAAGTCACTGACCATTTTATACCACCGTAACAAATTCTTTTATTTTAAAAGCAATTAACGTACGGAACACTAATTGTGCAAGTTCAACTTGCACTTGACCGGGTTTTTTTTTTAATGTATTCATATTAAGGGGAAATAAATATGGTAGGTTAGAGGTCTCAAATAAAAGAAGTTAGTAATTAGACCTAGTTGAAATAAGTTCAACGATGTAGATTATTGTATATAAAAGCAACTTTCTGATGCAAATGTGTTGCAAATGTACGTTGCAAGTATATTTATGCATTGATGTTTGAAGGAGACCACCGAAGCGTTGGTCTGAAAGCTCGACCTCTGCCTTGAAATAATGAGAAACGGCTTGTTAAGAATATGATCTAGTCGTATATTTAAAAAGAAGAAGAAACTATTATAAAAGTAACTAATCACTAATTATTATGGATAAATGTATACTTGCTAATAAGAAACAAGGATGAATAGAATTAAATTTTTGTTAGTTGTTGGGCTTCAACAATATTATTGAATAACTTACTTTTGGTTCTGTTAAGGTTTTGTTAAGGGTGGTGCTTTTTCTTGATTTTGAAAGATGAGAATCATCTTTCTTTTGAGCGCAGCACAAGCTCCCCTTGTCATGGTCAGATAATGAAGCACACGTACGTAGTTTGAGGCATGCAGTCTCCTGTAACATGTAATTATTTACCTGTACAAATAATTTAATTGTTAAGCCTAAAATAATAATAATATTTTTGCAAAATATTTTATTTAATTGTAAATCATTGAGTCTAATAGAAAGTTTTCTGTTACATTGAGGTCAATTATTTGAAACTTATTTTTCGAGTGTTCGTCAAAACACACTGACACTTTGATCTCTATAACCAGGTATCTAATAAACCAAATATCATAAAACAGCTGACATAACACTAGATGTTTTTGATCCAAACATACAGCAGCTGGCGCTATAATTTTGGTTTATTTTCAAAAACTTTAGTTTCTTGTTTGAATGGAATAGAATGGAATATGTTATTTTACTCAATGATTAAGGTACAAGAAAGATCGTAGACAAAACTTCAACTAAATAAGGTTTTAATAAGATCAAGATATATGTTAGATTTACATGAGTTGATTCTGTTGATTTGTTCCTTTGGCCACTTTGTTTGGAGCTACTACTGGATGAAAGGCAGCCACAATTATGATCAAAGGTGCAGGGTTTCTGAAATAAATTAAAATAATGTCAACGCAAAATCTATTTAGACCACATTACAGACCAGAATTACACTCTTGAGCAATGGCTAAGTGTACGCTTTCACTCTGGACAGAGAATGAATGACCCATCAACTGATCGAGATTACTAGGCTTGAAACACTTAAAGACATGTATGAATAGGTCACTGACACAATATGAAACTGATATACTTTAAGAATTTAATAGATAGTTTTTCCTTCCCTTGTTAAAAGAAAGTATCGTGAAAATCTATAGTTTTGAACAATATCACACACACTTATACGTACATTCATATACTTATATATCGTCCCTTAGCTTACAACACCGCTCACGTCGAAAATTGGCGGTTTTCACATTTTAATGCCTTTAGGTGGAGCTGCTCATTGCGCGTCTAACCATTGGTCACATGATATAGATTTCAGCCAATCAGAAGCCGTAATTCGAAAAGTAGTGACAGCGCGCAAGTCGGTTGGCCTCTCAACACCGCACAAGTCGTTAGTCTGTCATACTTTTCTCGTAAAAGTACTTCGCGCTCCGGGATTATTATATTTTTATGTGAGTTTTATCGCTGAAAGGTCTATGCAAGAAGTTTTAATAGAAGATTAAGAGGTAAGCTATATAATAAAGTAATGTTTATTAATTTACGCGTATTAATATAGAAAATGATAATAGAATATCTTCATTTACTTAAGCGGTGTTTACTAACTATCTTTTTTTAACTTAGGCGGTGTTTCAAAATGTATTTTATTTCTTTTAGGAAGCTCAATAATTGAAATACACTATGGATGGAGAAGAAATTCATTCCTGGAGTGATACGAGTTCAGGGGATGAATTGTTATGTGCCCAATTACAAGAAGCAGGACTGATGTCAAAACATAAACGGCGTAAAAAAGTTGCAAAGAAGATAAAAAAAACTAGGTTAGTAGCATAGGTTTGTTTTGAGGTCCGCATTTATTTATATTTTTAATGCAATAATTCCTATTATTTTTTTTAGATTTGAATCAAAAAGATAACACTAGTTCTTCTGATACCAAAGCATGCAATTCTCCTAATAAATATGAAATTATTGCAACACCAATAAACGAACAAAACTCCATGAAAAGTATTATAAGTAGCCAGGACAATGTAAAAACAATATTTGATCAAAACATAGACTTGGATATTGAAAAACATTGACATTAACAATCTACAAGTTATAGAAAAAGTTGGTAATGACTTCTTTGATCTGCAACAGGAACCACCCGAATTGGCTACGGTGGCCTCTGCTACTCCATCGTGTTCTTCAAAAGTGGTCATACTCAGAAATGTTCCATATCACGGTGATTTGTTAAGTCATAAAAAACGACAGAACAAGGCGACAAAAGATCTAAAGAAATATAAACGCAATGTTAATAAAGAATTACGGATGAAAGGTGAAAAATTATTTAGGATACAGAAGAGATAGAAAAGCAAAGACTAATGAAACATTTAAAGTAAAACAAGACGTATTTAAGCCTGCAAGATCCATGAAACCACCGTGCACTTCTGCGTTTTGCAAGAAATCAAAACTCAGATTATGTGACAACATAAACGAACAACAGCGGCAATATTTGTTTGAAAGTTTCTGGAAGAACATGAACTGGGAGCAGCGAAGATCATTTATAACTTCTCACGTAATAAAGTACCAAAGAAAACTACAAAAAATCCAGAATCATCCAAAAGAACTGATAGTCGAACTTACGCTTTGACGATTGATAATGTACATCACCAAGTCTGTAAAAAAAATGTTCTTGGCCACTCTTGGCATTAAAGATTGGTTTGTCAGATATTGGCTGACAAAAACAGACTGTGCCATGCTTCCCGATTTGTCTACTTTAACCAGGAATCGCCGAAATCCAGAGAAAATTGAAGACCACAAATATGTTGAAAAGTTTTTAGCAGGTCTTCCAAAGATGCCATCGCATTACTGTCGTGTTAAAACACCACGAGAATATTTAGAACCAATTTTCTCGAACATGACACAGCTCTATCACACATATAAAGAGAATTGTGAGTTAGAGGGTAGAGAATGCCTTGGCCGTAAATTATTTTTGAAACTCAATCTGAGCCTATTCTACCGGAAGAAAGATCAATGTGACGTTTGTTGCAGTCATAAAACTGGAAACATTACGGATGAAGAATACGCTCGACATGTTTTGAAGAAAGATCGAGCCAGGAAAAAGAAAGATACTGATAAAGGTATTGCACAGTCCGGAGCTTGTCACGTATTCACACAGGATGTTGAATCGGTAAAATTGGCCCCGTATCTTCAACTAGTGCAAATTATAAAACTAAATTATGCGTCCATAATTTTACATTATACAATTTAGCAACTAAGGAAGTAATGTGTTATGGGTTCGATGAGTCAAATAGCACGCTTGAAGCCTCTGTTTTTGCTTCATGCTTAGTAGACCATCTAGAGAAGGTTTTGAGTCACAAATTATTGCCTGTGATTTTATATTCCGATGGCTGTTGTGCTCAAAATCGCAATGTTACCTTAAGCAATGCTTTATTACGTTTAGCGATTGAAAAAAATATTGTGATTACTCAAAAGTACCTGGAAAAATGCCATACCCACATGGAATGCGATTCCGTACACAGTGCAATAGAGTGTAAATTAAAAGCTAAAGAAATTTCCCTTCCACAACAATACATGGCTATAACTAAAACTGCTAGGAGTGATCCTATGCCTTACGAAGCTCGTTATTTGGACTATACCTTTTTTACCGACTTTTCGAAAGAATTAATTTATAAATCTATACGGCCTGGTAAAAAAGCAGGTGACCCAGTCGTCACAGATGTACGTATGCTAGAATACAGATCAAATGGCACAATTTGGTATAAAATTGGTTTTGATGACGAGCTTCAGCAGTTACCACATCATCCCACGCCAATTAACAGCATTAAACAAATAAATCACCTTCAGAAATTGTATGCAGCTAGAATACCAATTACAAAGCGGAAGTATGAAGATTTGCAAGACCTAAAAAGTGTATTACCATGTAGTTGCCACTCTTTTTATGATGACCTTCCGCACAGCAATCGCTAAAGACTGCAACTAACTATTAGACTAGAGATTTCGAGTATTATTTTTTATTTTTATAATTTTATTACTGTTATATCTTGTTTCGTTGGAGTTTATTAAAGACTATGTTTTAAATATTTACCTATTAAAATAAAAAAAAAAAAAAATTGCACTTACGCTCTAAAGGTTCGTGTGTCACCAAATAACTTTAAGCAATTGATCTCAACAATGTGATTCTTAAGATTTAGGTTATAGATACCTTATGTTAGAACGATTGTTAATTATTCTTGAAATATTTCTTAATAAAAACTTTTCTTTGTAAATCATCTATTAATACCTTATTCCCTAACATTTCCGCAAACAACACCGCCTTAATCTAAAAAAATATCAGTCAACACAGCTCAAGTCATAAAATAAAAGTTAAAATAAAGTAAATCGTCAAAATAAGTATAAATAATTATTTCTTAACCGTTAACTAGGGTATTTATTAAGTAATAACAGAAAAATTCCACCGATTTTTTTAAATAGGCAGTTTTTTCTCGTCTCCTGTAAAGTTGGTAAAAATGGCTTATGCGGTGTTGTTAGCTAAGGGACGATATACTGTTATAGATGCTGCGTACCTAAGTATTTATATATAATCGTATGAGCATATCTTTATTTATATCGCCTATCCAATTGTCTAAACGTAACACACACAAATACATATACCGCTGAAGGCGTTCTACACCTACGCACGCATATAGACACACATATTGATATAGACACCCCCTAAGTAGATGCACGCACGCACACAGACGTCAAGACATTCATATACATACATACGTTAACACCCACGTACACAGATAACACACGAAACATACACGCACATATAGACACCCCATACCTAAGTGCTACCTGCAAAAACGTAAGCATATAACACAGTGAGAAAAGCTAAATGTACCGGGTGAGTCAACGGTACAGTAAAGTTCATTATCTCATTTCTTTCGGGAATGACAAAAAAAATGTTAAATACAATAGTTTTAGGGAATGTTAGGATGCATAGTTTAAAATTATTCTTGAGTATACAGGGTACAGTAGCGCCATTGTTTCTGAAGGTGGAATAATCATAATTGGTATGAGCGTTCTACAGAGATGATAAAAAAAGATATATGTAAAGAAATTTGAGTTAGATGCTACAGGGTATACAAAATAAATTTATAGATTTCGAGTATTTTAAATTGAAAAATCTCAAATTTTTTAAATGTCATACCCTGTATATTATTATTTTTTCTGATAGATTTTACAAAACCCTCCAACTTTTATTACGTATGTCGTCTAATAGTTTTCGATTTATTTTGAGTTTTTCAATTTTTACCCTTGTTTTTAACACATTTACGTTATTGTGAAGACATAGACAAATAGATAATAATAATTATGTCCGTCTACTTGAATACACATGTTTAGTCGTTTTACTATATTTTCCTTCACTTTCCTTAGCATAAAGGGCGTTATTGTACTGCACGCATCCCGTATCCTATTTTCCATATCTATTGGTGTTGTAGGGGGATTCACATAAACACGATCTTTAATGTAGCCCCACAAATAGAAGTCTAAAGGTGTTAAGTTACATGATCGAGGGCGCCACTGAATGAATCCATCCCTACCGATCTATTTAAAAATTCCCGAACTTCCCGGTGGTAATGAGCAGGAGCTCCGTCTTGTTGAATCCACATTTGATCCCTTTCAAAGTTATCAACTTCTTCAAGAAGCTGGAGTAATTTGTTTTCCAAAAAATTTAGATATTCCACACCATACATTAAGCAATTTAATATTCCACACCATACATTAAACGACCAATGGATTTGGTTTTGAATTTCTCGGACCCAAACTGTTGAATAACAATGCATGTTATGGCTGTTAACTGCTCCATTACTGCAAAAAGTAGCTTCATTAGAAAACATTATTTTGGATAAAAAATTTGGATCGGCCTCTATTGCTTCATTCATGGTGATACAAAAGTTTAATCGTCGTCCAAAATCACGGTCTTGAAGTTCTTGGTGTAGTTCCATATGAAAGGAATAATACTTGTATTTTCTCGTGGTGCGATTAGGTGTAAATTGGGATGTGTCAGATAAGTCAGCTAGTTGATGGCTGCTGACCTGGGGATTATCTTCAACATGAAGTAAAATCTCCATTTCTTTTTCCTCATTGGTAGCATTCTGGTTTACTACTTTCCATTTCGTATACTCAACGCTACCACTACTATCAAATTGTTCCATTAAGTACTGAAAAGATTTTCTAGATGGTACACGTCTATTAGGGTACTTCGCCCCGTAAAGCCTTACTTCCGAAAGGCAATTTTTTCTCGCCTCGCCCAGGTTTATATACCATATCAATTAATTCATTTTTAGGAAAATCTATAACTATTACTTTATACGTCACTTACTACAATAAATTAGACTATTTTTACTTGCTTAATAGACATGTCAAAATTTGACAATGCTTACATTTTTGTTTTGTCTTGGCAACTATGATGTTATAGCGTAAGTGTTTTAAAAACAAGGGTAAAAATTGAAAAATTCAAAATAAATCGAAAACTATTAGAAATAGATATATGACATACTTAATAAAAGTTGAAGGTTTTTGTAAAATCTATCAGAAAAAAAATAACAATACACAGGGTGTGCCATTTAAAAAATGTGAGATTTTTTAATTGAAAGTAATCGAAATGCATAAATTTATTTTGAACACCCTGTAGCATCTAACTCAAATTTCATTACATATATCTTTTTTTCATCTCTATAGAAGGCCCGTACCAATTATGAGTATTCTATCTTCAGAAAAAATGGCGCTACTGGCAATTTTTTACAAAACTGAAAAATAGTACTTTCTTAAAAAAAATGAAATATTAGAAAAACACTAGGTTTAGGTATATAATATTATTAATAAAAAAGTTATAAAATTTTACGTACAATTTAAAAATAAATTAGAAAATAGGATGTTCCATTTAAAAAAACATATGTTACATCGGCGACACTTTTTTGAAGTACCCTGTATATTCAAAAATAATTTTAAACTATGCACCTTAACATTTCCTAAAACTATTGTATTTAACATTTTTTTGTCATTCCAAAATAAATGAGATAATGAACTTTACTCTATAGTTGACTCACTCTGTACAGCATGTATCTAAATACCTAAACATTTAGCAAACACGTTACTAAAATTTCTACTAAAAATACTCTTAAAAGACGAATGAAATTTTCGTTGTAAAAGATAAAACTGACTAGTTAAAAAAAAAATTAGGATCTAATGAATGCGGTGCATGTCATTCGAGCAAACAGGCACGAGTTTTAAAATAAGATTTAAGGAACGCCAGTCCTTTTACAATAAACACAACATAATTCCTATTTTGCAAGCCATTTTCTGGAAAATATAACGTAAAACAACATAACATAAAATATAATAATCTTAGCTTAAGCTTAGAATAATATAGCGCAAGATGGAAAGATCAATGATTGGAGTGTCACTGCGGGATTGTATTAGAAACGACGTTCTTTGTCAAAGAATCGGCATTACTGATGTAATTGCATATATCGCGAAACTTAAAAGGAACTGGGCGGGGCATATAACCCGAATGTCGAATGCGAGATGTACCAAGAGGCTGTTTGAGTAGAGACCTAGGAGCGATAGGCGTAGTAGGGGTAGACCTCCTACACGCTGGACCGACGATATTAAGAGACTGCGTGGTAAATGGATGCGGAGAGCCCAGGAGAGGAGAGAGTGGACTGAGATGGGGGAGGCCTATGTTCAGCAGTGGACGCAAAGAGCTGATTGATGATGATGATGGTAATAATCAAAAAATCAATTCAAAGTTCCCCCTCTGTTTGGTATGGCCTAACATTTTAAAAACCTATATGTTTAATTAATAACACAGGTCTGCAACAAAAATGCTGTCTGGATGTTTTCAACTGATTTCTATGTTACTACTCAGTATATATCACCACTACACCAAACACTTTATTTTTGCGCTCGACGCGCGTTTCACTAACCATGTTAGCTTCATCAGGAGCGATGATTGACTGCTCAATCATCGCTCCTGATGAAGCTAACATGGTTAGCGAAACGCGCGTCGAGTGCAAAAATAAAGTGTTTGGTGTAGTGGTGATATATACTGAGTAGTATCATTGTGCCAAAGATTCCACATTCCCAACTAAGTTGATTTCTATGTATCTAGGTGTTCTGAAAACTAAAAAAATACTCAAAAAATTCCAGAACGTCAGGTTATTTTGCAAAACGCAAAATATTTATTATAAAAAAGAGTTTTTTTTGGGCTAACTTGAAGTCATAAATAAATAGGTACAATTTTATTTTGATTACTGTTTTTAAATGTATACAGGCCATAACTATCATTACTTTCTAAATAAAGAACGCCCTGTGTGAGCTAAATTAACAAACATAAACGTTGTAACCAGAACGTGCGCGCTCCGATAGTGTAGAAAGTGGCGCGGTACAATTACGTGTTAACTCGTCATTGTTTTATAGATCTTGGTTCAATATAGTGCAATGTCATCTGTGCGGAAGTGTGTGAATTCGTCTGACAGTTTCTGTTATATTTGTGGCGAATATATGGTATTAAAGCAACAACTTAATAATACGGACTTTGTAAAAAAAGGATACTTCACGTATTTTGGCTTAAAACTTGGAGATCAGGATAAAGTTTGGGCACCTCATAAAGTCTGCAAACGATGTGTTGAAGACCTTCGAAATTGGTTTAAGGGCAAGAAAAAAGCTTTCCGATATGCGATTCCTATGGTATAGCGCGAGCAAAAGGACCATAGTGATGATTGTTACTTTTGTTCGTGCAATGTGAAAGGGTATAATTCAAAATGGAAGCAGTCCATTTCATACCCCAATCTGCAATCAGCTATTCGTCCCATCCCTCATGGGACCGAAATACCAGTGCCCAAGGCCCCTGCTACCTTGGAAGAGATTCCAAGTTCTGACGAAGATGGTGCTGTAGCTGAACCCGATGACAAGTCAAGTTTTCAATTTGAAGATGACAGCAGTCCGAAATTGTTTTCCCAGGGCGAGCTAAATGATTTGGTAAGAGACTTGAATCTTCCCAAAAACGCTGCTGAGTTGCTTGGATCAAGGCTCAAAAGCAGGAACTTACTTTTGCCGGGAGTGTCTTCCTCCTGGTTTAGATATCGTGAGAAGCAGTTCACTTCCTACTTTGCCCAAGAGGACGAGTTGGTTTATTGTACCAATATTGAAGGTTTGATGGATACATTTAAGATCTCATACGACCCAGCACAGTGGCGTATTTTCATAGATTTTTCAAAAAGAAGCCTTAAAGCAGTTCTGCCTCACAATGGCGGTTTCTATGCTTCCATTCCTGTCGGTCATTCCGCACACCTCAAGGAAACCTACAAGAACTTGGAATTGGTTCTTTGCAAATTAAAATATAAAGACTACGGTTGGCAAGTGTGCGGAGATTTAAAAATCTTGGGCATGTTGCTCGGACAACAATCTGGGTTTACCAAATTCCCTTGCTTTTTGTGTCTATGGGATAGTAGAGACCGAGCAAATCACTGGACCAAAAAGTGTTGGCCTCCGAGGGAGCTTCAAGTTGACGAAAAGAACGTCCTGCATGAAACTTTGGTGCCTCCTCATAAAGTTCTTCTACAACCGCTTCACATAAAGCTGGGATTGATGAAGCAATTTGTAAAGTCACTTCCAAGAGATGGAAATTGCTTCAAATACTTAATATCAAAGTTTCCAGGCCTCTCGGAGGCAAAGTTGAAGGAAGGTGTTTTCGTTGGACCAGATATTAGACGGCTTATGGCTGATCCACAATTCATCACAACCATGACGGATCCTCAAAGAGAAGGGTGGATTGCCTTTAAAGAGGTCATAGAGAAATTTTTAGGCAATAACAAAGACCCTAACTACAAACAAATCGTCAAAAGAATGTTAAAAGCATTTCAAGCTTTAGGTTGCCTAATGAGTTTAAAAGTACATTTTCTTCATTCCCACCTCGACTACTTTCCAGAAAATTTAGGAGATCTGAATGAAGAGCAAGGTGAACGATTTCACCAAGATATTAAGGAGATGGAAAAAAGATACCAGGGAAGATGGAGCATCTCAATGATGGCAGACTACTGTTGGACGCTTCAGAGAAACCTTCCAGATGCTTCCTACAAGCGAAAATGTACCAAAAGGAGTCTCATTGGGAAAAAGAAATGTGTTTAGTGCTTACTAATGAATGTATTTTAGATAAAAAAATAAGTTTTGTTACGCAATTATAAATTAAAAAAAATTTTTTTAGTCTTTTATCTTTTATTTTAAGATGATAATTTGTTTAACATAGATACCTACATTGTCAGAAAACGTGACGTTCTATGACAAAATGAAAGTCATTTTCGGATTCAGTACCAAAAAACATAAGAATTACGCAAAAAAAAAAAAAAAAAAAAACCAAAACAGCTCTCAATTTTTTTTGCAGACTTCTTAGTTAAGAAGTTATTGTGTTTATAAATGTGATCTATCCACGAAACTGTTCATGTTAAAAAAAAATAATAACTGTTGTTTGTATGAACTTTCAAGTTATTTCCAAAAATTGAAAATAAATATTAAAAAATTGTCACTGTTAGCTAAAAAATAAATAAATTTATAATAAAAACTAGTGAATGGTTCGGAATGTTCTTAAATTGTTTGTTAAATACATTATGCGATTATCTTCAAATTCATGAGTTAAATATACGAGAATTTTGTGTTCCGGGAAGAAGAAAGCTTTCCGCTATGGGGAAGATGTGCGAGAACATCCAAAAAAGATGTATGTGATGTGATAACTATCTAGTATTCTTTGCAGCTAACGGTAATATAATATGTTAAAATTCTCGACAAGATTTTTTGCATACTCGCGCGGTAAAGATCTACAAATTTTTCGAATCTAGGGGGTTTTTCCTCTGAACTTTCTCTTTACAAGGGACCAAATGTTTTCAATAGGGTTGGCGTTCGGCGATTGTGAATGGCACTCTAGTATCTTATTGTGAGCCTAAGTTGGCAATGTGATTTTTGCTCGGCAAATGTTTCTTTAAAGTGCTTCGGAATTTGACATCATTCGATTCGTTTTTTGACTTTCGGAGTGACTTTGCCCACCGAGCCACGTTTTGTCAAGTCGTCGATATTTTTCTTCTAGCTAAAATGATTTACTCACTTCTTTATAAACGACACCGACTTTTTAATATCTTTAGTGGCCGTGGAAGGGTCATTTTAGGCCCCTTTGGATGGAAACAAAAGTTTCGACTGTGTCGAACTGATGCGAAAGTTCGAAATAGACTGATTCTTTTACTAAAATGCATCGTGGACAAAGGTTCCCTCTATCGATTTTTCTGGAATCGCGCTAGAATTGCATCTACTAAAAATTAATTATCGCGAACACGTTCTTACTTGACAGACTGTATATTAGAATATTGGTACAGCAGATTGGAAAGCATATTTTTAAAAGTGAAAATATGCTGTAACTTAAGTAATGTAAATATGTTCTTATAAAAAAATAATTTGTGGAAATATGGAATGTGTACTTACCACCCACTTGCTGCAATGGCTATCATCAAGAGAATTGGGAAGAAAATACGCCGTTGGCGGTGGTGCATCTAAGAATAAGAATATTACTGACTAAAATACTATAGCCCTTCAAAACATTATTCACGATGAAACTCTCCTCTAATATGTTAACTTTATTTACATAATTTAAAGAAAGAACAAAAAATTAAACTGGAGAACTCTTCCGTTTTTTATTTTTTGTTTTTGGTTTGACACTGACGCTCCCTCCGCACAAGTTATCTCATTGAGGGGATGGTGTTTGAAGTATTAAATATTTATAGAATTATTAAGGGGTTACATACACCAGGGCGCTGCAAAAAGTATGTATGTTTTAAAAAAATATTTTAAAGGTGAATAATACAAAAAAATACGATTACATATTTTTTTGTGTGATTGGATTGTATTTTTTTTCGGTTTTTAGATTATTAAGAAGGCTTGTGTGATTATTTTGATTTATTTTATTATTACTTTGTTTTATATTATTTCTTTTCTTGATCCAAATAATTAAAAAAAATTGAAGAAGAAAAAACTGATGAGGATACTGCTATAAGGTACAATGGTGAAGCAGATATGGAAGGGCAGAACGGCCGCAATAATAATTAAAAGATTTAGAAGAAAAAAAAAATTATCTAATTTTTCCAGGTCACGTTTAGCTACTTTGGAGATAATCTAAATATAGATCTAAAAATGTCGATAATTTATAAGTCATCTACAATTTAACTATAATCAATAAGATTTAGCTTCATTTAATTCATTATAAGTATACCATAGTGATGAACACATACATTTCCAGATTTTTTGGACAATGGGTCTTGAAGGAACTAACAAGTTAAAAAAACGGCTTTTGAAGCGACACCAGGATCGAATTTTGAAAAACTGCTTCGTGGGCGTGAAGAGGAGGGTTGCTAGTTTATAAAAAGGCAAAAAAAAATCAAGAATCGCGAAAAGTTGTTTTTAATGTGGGACTGTCCATTTTTAAAAAATCTACAGTTTCCCATATGCTTTAGACTATTTGAGATACACTGTATAAAGTAAAAATTATTAACATTAAATTATATTTGTCTTTTGAAAATTTCTTGGAGTAGTCGACAGAAGTCATGTCGAATAAACACAATTTATTAACGCTCTAAGTAGGTTATCAGATGGAGGCATGCAAGATGTGAAATAAAAAGTCAATAAGAAAAAATGTATGTAAAGTAACCTCTTATGGTGTGTAAATTACTGGATGCATTTTTTTTGTGTTATTGTTTAAATAATTAGTTATATAATCTAGTGAGTAACTGTATACTAGGCCGCCTTTTAAGTTTTTACAAATGACTACTAGATGACACTATTCAGATGTGACATTACCATTGATATAAAATTTGACATTTGTTATTCTCAGAACAGAGGCAGCTTAGAAATTGGTAGTTTGTGTACAATGAGCGTTTAAAAAAATAGTTTTGTGAATAAATGGAAAGTTTACGTGAAGATTTTCTTTGAATGATTTTTTTACGATTTTAGTAAAGGCCTAGCTCAACAACAATGATTCGAGTCGCTTCGTTCAACCAATCAGAAATGACTTTACAATTGGTTTACAGAATTTCGTTATGGTCGTGCTTCCGTTAGCGATGAATTTCGTCAAACTCGACCAAAATCGGTTGTTATTACAAAAACATCGATACGCAATACGATTGAAGAGAAACGGTATGTAACTTAACGTGAGATAAATGCATTCTTAGGCACAATCGATTTCGTATGAAAATTTAGTTCTAAATAACCGGTCAAGTGCAAGTTGAACTTGCGCAATTAGTGTTCCGTACGTTGATTGCTTTTAAAATAAAAAATTTTGTTAGGGTGGTATAAAATGATCAGTGACTTCACAAAACACACCCCAAATGAGATTTCAACAAAGTTTGTTTTCAATCTTTACTGAAAACTGGTGACCTTGAAATTTTGGTTTTTTTCTATACCAGATAAATTATTAAAGGTAATGATAATTTTCGTTCAATCTATACCCCGTGGAGAACATTCCAGGGTTTTTTCAAAATTTTTTGATCAGTACTTTTCGAGATAAGGTAGGGGACAGCGATTTTTCACGATTTTTTAAAAGTAATACGAAGAAAAGTGTGCGCAAGTATTACATTATATATATATTTTTTACTCGTGGTTTCACAAGCTTTCATTTGACACCACACTCGATGACCTAGTAAAAAAAATTTTTTTTCACTTCCGGTTTCACCCCTCAAAACGAATCCCTTAAGTCAAAATTTATGTTACGGTGATACAAAATGATCACTGACTTCACAAAACACACCCCAAATAAGTTTTCAACAAAGTTTATTTCCAATCTTTACTGAAAATTGATGACCTTGAAATTTCTTTTTTTTTTTATATATACCAGATAACTTATTACAGGTAATGCACTCGTGATAATTTTCGTTCAATCTACACCCCGTGGAGAATATTCTAGAATTTTTTCAAAATTTTTTGATAAGTACTTTCCGAGATAAGGCGGGTGGACAGCGATTTTTCGCGATTTTTTTAAAAATAATACAAAGAAAAGTGCGCGCAAGTATTACATTATATATATATTTTTTACTCGTGTTTTCACAAGCTTTCATTTGACACCACACTCGATTAATTAGTAAAAAAAATTTTTTTTCACATCCGATTTCACCCCCCAAAACTAACCCTTAAGTCAAAATTTAACTTTCAAAACTACATGGCTCTCATGAGGCCATCAATTCCTATATTACTACTACAAATTTCAACTTTCTATGACAAATAGTTTCGGAGAAAATCGGGTGTGACAGACGGACAGACAGACGGACAGACACCGAAGTGATCTTATAAGTGTTCCGTACGGAACACTAAAAAGATCTGTTTGCGATGCCACTTGTAAGGCAATGCTCAAAAACTTCAACCGAGGACATGCAAAATCTGTTGGATGATGTTCTCCATATAAAAGACTTCTTGAAAAGCGTTGTACGAGGAGGAACAAGCTGAACCTCATACGAATGTGAAGTATTAGCGCGGCGTGTATTTCTAACATGCACCGCTCTGGGAGGAATTAAGCGGGCTATATCCTTCGAACAGTTTCCATGAAAATTCTTGTAGAATAGGCTCAAGTCGTCAACCGTTCTTCGATGTTGCAGCGAATCAAGGCCGCCGGTCAGTTCCGGGTCTCCAATCAGACGAACAGCTCTTCTCTGAATAGAATCCAACAAATGCGATGTATGTTTGGGAGCGGAGACCTAAACATGGGAGCAGTATTCCATAGTTGGTCAAATTGAGCTTTGTAAAGAATTAACAGTTGTTGTGGAGTGTAAAGCTTTCTGGTTCGAAATAATATTTCCCAACTTTTGAGAAGCTCTCCTTGTTATGCCTACGACATGTTCATGCCAGGACATATTTGGTCCCAAATTAACGCCCAACAAATTAAGTGGCGATGTTAGAGGAATGGAGTGCTATAACTATTTTAACTTAACTTTTTTAGAAAAAACTCCCGCATGGGTTTTTGTAGCGTTAATTTCCAGTTGGTTACTGTCATCCCAAGATAGAAGTTCTTCCAGGTCTTTGTTATGTTGAACGACTTCCTGCTGTCTGCGGATATTCGTCTGCGTAGCCGACGTCCGAGCGTTCAAAGTGAATGAAGAGATAAGCGTCATCTGCAAAGCTATAGATTGGGTTTCCGATCTTTTTCAGCAGATCGTTAATGTAAATGAGAAAGAGAGTAGGAGATAGTATGGAGCCTTGGGCCACACCGGCGTTAATAGTGAAGGTGTTAGAAAGAAATCCGTCGACTGCCACTCGTAAAGAACGCTCTCTGAGGAAACATGAGAGCCACAAACAGAACTTTTCAGACATACCAAAAGAGCGTAGCTTAACCAACAGTCCATCGTGCCAAACACGGTCGAATGCCTTGGATATGTAAAGAGCAACCGCTCGAGATTTCTCAAAGTGTTCAATTGCGTTGTTCCAAACATATGTTACATAAGTCAGAAGATCTCCTATTGATCTATGTTTACGAAAGCCATATTGGTGATCGCTACTAATGTTGAATCCTTCAAGATATTTTAGAAGATACTGATTGATAGCCTTTTCCATGACTTTCGATATTATTGAAAGCAGTTCGACTGGTCGGTAGTTATTTGGGAAGATCTTCTTGCCTTTTTTAGGTATTTTCTGAACTGTGGCACATTTCCAGGAAGAAGGAAATATTCCCTTTCTGTAGGATAGGTTGAAAAGTCTACAGAAAACTGGTGTTAGTTCCCTTGCACAGTTTTTGAGAACTATGGCAGGTATTCCGTTAGCGCCAGAAGCTTTTTTGGTGTCTAGCTTCATTAAAATACGTTTAATGATACGCTGTCTGAAGACAATATCGAAGACAATATTAAAGTGGAAAAAATGTTTCGAGAATTGGTTCGAACGCATGCAAAAGTGTATAAATCTTAAAGACGAATATTTTGAGAAACAGTAAAACTATTTGTAACAAAAATTTTCTTTCATCGTTTTTGTAAAAATTTAAAAGGTAGCCCTCGTAATTACATTAAAAATCAATATGCCTAAATTTAGCCTTTATGTTTTTCTGATAAAAAAATCATTTAAAATTATTGTAGTTTTTATAAGCTTAAATGAAAGTATGAAACAATAGTACGATCAGGCGTTTTATTTTTGTTGTCAAAGTAGTAACCTTCATTGTTTCAACTACTTTATGATATTCCTAGTTATAGTGGCAAAATTAACACTGTGTTTTGACGAACGGTCGTAAATCGAGTTTCAAATAAAAAGTTGGTGTTGGTTTTTCAATTAAATACAATAAAATTACTTAATTACTTTGTTAGCTGTCACTAAATATATTTGTAAAGATTTTACAATTGCGTTATCGCGATTTCGTAGTACAACTACATTGTTAAACGTTTAACTAAGACCGAAACAGATTTTTGGTATTTTATGTTTTTATGATGAACAGATGTGGGTCTATTATATGTTAAAACAGTTGAAATAAAACAGAATTTGCTACGTCTAATTGACTATTCAGTAAATTTATATTATGGTCCTTTGAATGTCTGTAAATTTCTATGGATTCTAAGAAGCTGAGTTTTGGCCCTTTAGGTGCCATATGGAGTATTTGTAAACAATTGATGTTGGGAAAAGTATGGTCTGTTTCTAAGAAATGTTTAGCAAAGTGTGATTTTTCATTTTTTAACCTATAAGAGGTATTGTGTTCTGCGAATCTTGTTTTGAAATTCCTTCCCGTTTGGCCTACGTAACAGCTATCTTGACAATTAACTTTATAAACTCCTGATTTATTGTATTTATTAGTTTTATCTTTGGCATTAAAAAATATTTTGGATAATTTTTGAGCGGGTTTTAAAGCTATTCTTGTTTTTTCGGTCGTGAGAACTTGGGATATTTTATCCGAGATGGGACCAAAATATATCAGAGGTATGATTCATGTTTTCTTTTCTCGGTATTCTTTTACGGGGTAGATTAAGCTGAAAGTGATTTGTTTTCGTTTACGGCTTATTAAGGTATTAATTATTTTAGGTTGGAAGCCGTTATTGAGTGCTATATTTTTGATTGTGTCCAGTTCTTTTTTTAAATTATTTTTTACTAAGAGGGATATTGAAGGCTCTATGGATCATAGATCTATAGGCTGTCAGTTTATGGGAGTTAGGGTGTATGGAGTCAGCTGGGATGGTGACATCGGAAAAGGTTGGTTTGCGGAAGATATCGAATAAAATAAAAAAAAAATAAAAATAGACTACAATTCGATATCTTTCGCAAAACCAACCTTTTCCGATGTCACCATCCCAGCTGACTCAATACACCCTAACTCCCATAAAACTGGCAGCCTATAGATCTATGATCCATAGAGCCTTCAATATCCCTCTTAGTAAAAATAATTTAAAAAAAGAACTGGACACAATCAAAAATATAGCACTCAATAACGGCTTCCAACCTAAAATAATTAATACTTTAATAAGCCGTAAACGAAAACAAATCACTTTCAGCTTAATCTACCCCTAAAAGAATACCGAGAAAAGAAAAACATTCATACCTCTGACATATTTTGGTTCCATCTCGGATAAAATATCCCAAGTTCTCACGACCGAAAAAACAAGAATAGCTTTAAAACCCGCTCAAAAATTATCTAATATATTTTTTAATGCCAAAGATAAAAACTAATAAATACAATAAATCAGGAGTTTATAAACTTAATTGTCAAGAGTGCAGTAGCTGTTACGTAGGCCAAACGGGACGGATTTTCAAAACAAGATTCGCCGAACACGCCTCTTATAGGTTAAAAAATGAAAAATCACACTTTGCTAAACATTTCTTAGAAACAGGCCATACTTTTCTCAACATCAATTGTTTACAAATACTCCATATGGCACCTAAAGGTCAAAACTCAACTTCTTAGAATCCATAGAAATTTACAGACATTCAAAGGACCATAATATAAATTTACTGAATAGTCAATTAGACGTAGCAAATTCTGTTTTATTTCAACTGTTTTAACATATAATAGACCCACATCTGTTCATCATAAAAACATAAAATACCAAAAAATCTGTTTCAGTCTTAGTTAAGCGTTTGACAATGTAGTTGTACTACGAAATCGCGATAACGCAATTGTAAAATCTTTACAAATATATTTAGTGACAGCTAACAAAGTAATTAAGTAGTTTTATTGTTAAAATGTACTGCCACAAAGTAACGGACCAATCAATCAACTCTTTTTCAATTAAATTTGGTAAATTTTATCTAAAAACGCATTAAAGTCTTCCACAAACAAACGGTGGTGAATTTTTATACCGTAATTAACTGTACAAGGAGGTAAAGCCTTTCAAAATGATTGCTAAACGTTTGTGGGCGACAAAAAATCGGGTCGTATAAAAATTGACCTGAGCTATATTGCTACTCAAAAAGTGTTTGTGTGATTTTATCAAAAATAAACCAGCAAGTGCAAGTCGGACTTGCGCAATTAGTGTTCCGTAAGTTAACTGATTTTAAAATAAAAAGTTTTGTTACGGAAGAGTAAAATGATCAACGACTTCACAAAATTCACCTCAAATGAGTTTTCAACAAAGTTTTTTTTTCTGATCTAGAGTTTTTTCAAAATTTTTTGATCACTACTTTTCGAGTTAAGAGGAGGGGGGCAACGATTTTTCGCAATTTTTTAAAAATAATATAAAAAAAAGTGTGTGCAAGTATTACATCTATAATATATATAAAATGCAACGTCTCTCTGTCTGTCTGTCTGTCTGTCCGTTAGTGCGCCTATCACTGAAGAACCACTTATCCGATTTACGTACTTTTTTTTTAAAACATACATATGTTCTCTGGCCAGGTTATAGGCTATATTTTATTACGATAGGTATCATAAGGAATAAGCAGTGACGTAAAATAGTGAATGATGTCGGAAATAAGTTTGCCGCTAGCGCGTGCCTTTGCAATACACAGCCTAAACCATTAAATATGGAACAATATTATGTAGCAAAGAATATCTATAATATATATATAAAATACAATGTCTCTCTGTCTGTCTGTCTGTCCATTAGTGCGTTTATCACGCGGGAACTACTTATCCGATTTACCTGTCTTTTTTTAAATTCATACATACATTCTTTGGCCAGGTTTATATAATAATAATAATAATAATTTATATCTATAATATATATAAAATGCAATGTTTGTCTGTCTGTCTGTCGTCTGTCCGTTAATGCGCTTATCCCTCGAAAACCACTTATCCGATTTACGTGATTTTTTAAATTCATACATATGTTCTCTGACCAGGTTATAGGTACATATTTTATTACATCTATAATATATATAAAATGCAACGTATTTCTCTGTCTGTCTGTCCGTTAGTGCGCTTATCACTGGAGAACTACTTAGCCGATTTTCGTACTTTTTTTTTAAAAACATTACATATGTTCTCCGGCCAGGTTATTAGGCTATATTTTATTACGATAGGTAGCATAAGGAATGAGCAGTGACAATAATAGTAAATGAAGTCGGACAAAGTTTGCCGCTAGCGCGTTCTCTTGCAATACACAGTCCAAACCATTAAATATGGAACAATATTATGTAGCAGAGAATATCTATAATATATATAAAATGCAATGTCTCTCTGTCCGTCTGTCTTCTGTCTGTCTGTCCGTCCGTTAGTGTGCTTATCACTGGAGAACCACTTATCCGATTTACGTGCTTTTTTTTTTTTTTAAACTGTACTCTGGCCAGGTTATAGGATATATTTTATTAGGTGACATAAGGAATAAGCAGTGACGATAATAGTGAATCAAGTCGGAGACAAGTTTGCCGCTAGCGCGTTCTCTTGCAATACACTTCCTAAAGTATTAAATATGGAACAATATAGCAAAGAATACAATATATATAAAATGCAACGTCTCTCTGTCTGTCTGTCCGTTAGGGCGTTTATCACTCGAGAACCACTTATCCGATTTAAGTGTTTTTATAAATTTATACATATGTTCTATATAATTCGATATAAGCCTAGATAATGGGAAGAGATAAGGTGAGATAATGAGAGATAAGGAGAAATAATGGGAGATAAGTCGAGATAAGCCTCGATAATGGGAGCTAAGGTGAGATAATGGGAGATAAGTATAAATAATGGGAGATAAGGAGAGATAATGGGAGATAAGCAGAGATAAGTCTAGATAATGGGAATTATGGTGAGATAATGGGAGCTAAGGAGAAATAATGGGAGATAAGTTGAGATAAGCCTAGATAATGGGAAATAAGGTGAGATAATGGGAGATAAGGAGAAATAATGGGAGATAAGGAGAAATAATGGGAGATGAGCAGAGATAAGCCTAGATAATGGAAATTATGTAGAGATAATGGGAGATAAGGAGAAATATTGGGCGATAAGGAGAAATAATGGGAGATATTTTATTACGTTGGGTAACATAAGGAATAAGCAGTGACGATAGTAGTAAATCAAGTCCACACGAGCGGAGCCGCGGGCCCGGCTAGTTAAATATATTTTTGAACTCGTATTTTGACACCCCATTCGATGACCTGGTAATTTTTTTTTTTTAAATTTCGATTTTACCTCTCAGAGTCAAAATTAAACTTTCAAAACTATACGGCTCTGATGATGCCATTAATTTCTATATTAGTGCCAAATTTCAACTTTCTATGTCAAATAGTTTCGGAGAAAAGCGGGTGCGACAGACGGACAGATTGACACCGAAGTGATCTTATAAGTATTTCAAACGGCACATTAAAAAAATACCGTAATCGTCCATAAAATTTATATTTATATAAATCGCGAATTCTGAAGCATATTAATCGAGAGGTTAAGCTTTCCAAATTAATTTCACAATTTGTTCCCCCCAGTATATTGACTTCCTCATTGTTCGGCTACTGAGGGCCAGTTTTCTGAGTAAAAACTCTGATCGGCAGGGATAAATCTCATTAAGCGTATTAACTGATCATGCTAAAAGATGTATAGATATTGACGAAGAATATATCCATTAAAATAAATGATTTAAATAATTATAATCGGTCTTTCTTTTCTTTCCTCTTAACGGTTCCTTTACTTTTTGAACAGAGAGTATACACTGGGAACCAGGAAAACTAGCGCACTATTTCATTATTTTTAGTTAACCAGGCAACGTAGGAAGGTTTTTTGTTTCTTGAAATGAAGTCATTAAATCTAGATCAATTTATTTTCAAATGAAAATAACAATTTTTTTTAATGTAAAAAGAACATTTTAGTAAAATTTAGGCATGTGAGAGTCTCGATTTTTTTTTTGGAACAGGCCTAAAATGTCCTAATTTTGAAAGATTTACGAAAAAAAATCGAGGCGAGGCCTGAACTAACTTAAATTAACTTTGATCTCCAGTTACTAATATAGCACGTATATCATTTTTTCACATTAAATTAGGACTTCTTTTTATAATTTAGTGTATTTTGTAATTGCTGATTATTTAGTTCAGGTTAGTTCAAGTTAGCAAAAACAGCCTCTTCCCGATTTTTTTCGTAAGTTTTGTGCCATTTTAAGCCTATTTAAAAAAAATCTTTTTCTGAAAAGCCCGCGTATCAAAATGTCTTAAATATCTTGTATCGCGATACAATATCACTGAAAAATCTTAAAGTGGCAGGGATCATCACCTTTAATCCATGTAGAATCTCATTAAATGAATTAACTAACTATGCTAAAAGATGTATCGAAATTGATGAGGAGTATAATAATTAAAATAAATGATTTAAAAAATTATAATTGGTCTGTCTTTTCTTTTCTATTAACGGTTCCGCTACTTTTTGAACATAGAGTCTACACTGGCAACCAGGAAAACATGGTGCATTATTTTATTCTTTTTAATTAACAAGGGAACGCAGGAATGTTTTCCGTTTCTTGAAATAATGATTTATTCATCAAATCTAGCCCAGTCTACTTTCAAATGAAAATAATAATTTTTTTAATGTACAAAGAACATTTCTTACAAGTCTTGTATGGCGATACAATACCACTGAAAATCTTGAAGTGGCAGGGATCATCATCCTTAAACCTATATAGAATTTAATTGGCCATGCTAAAAGATGTATCGAAATTGACGAAGAGTATATCAATTAAAATAACGGTTCCATTACTTTTTGAACAGAAAGCATACACTGGCAACCAGGGGAACTGGTGCACTATTTTATTCTTTTTAAGGCGTTACACATACTTCGTATTTTCAAAAATTCATTTTTGTTTTCGGAATTTTTATTCTTTATACTTCTACGAAAAATTGAGAAAATTCCATTCTATTACACAGTTATACCATTAAATGTGACCTGGCGTTGGATTGGGACCGCTACCTGTCTTCAGACACTGTTTGTAATATTACTCAGTCAATTCAACATTTTTTAACTTTTTTTTATCTTAATAATTACTTTTTTCTACAAAATGTCTAGAGTTTTCTTTAATTTTTCTAACAGACAACTTTTTACAAATAATTAAACATAAATTTTTTGATCGAAAATTGCATACTAAACTTTGAAAACCGTAAATTTTTTATTTTTGAAAAAAACCCTTCGGCAATTTTAAACTACGACATTATTTTTTGTGAAGTTATCCGGCAGATAAGGAGGCGCTATATTTTTCATCAGTGGTCCATTTAACCTGATAAAAGACTTCCGGTCGACAGTTCGTAGCACGCGGACGCATTTACCTGGTTGGGGCTTATGAAGGCGAAATTCGGGCGTTTTGGGGCTTCGGATTGTGGATCGGTGGTCAAGATTACTTGTTAGAGGTGCGAATCATATAGGGTTACTAAGCGCTGTGAGGAGTGATTCCTAAAACGTCGGTTTAGTTTATGTGACTGGTACAGTAGTTGAACACGTGTGGCCGTGTTTTTTGTGCTATCTATGTAATCGGACGGGCGGGCTGACAGAAAAGGTTATATCCAAAACCAGTAGCAGTTTCCCGAGGAGTTCCTTTATCAATGCCTTTACAATAGATGAAATTTTTTGAACAATTAGGAGATCTGGTAGAGCGCTGAAGCTCGTCAATACTGGATTTCCATCGGGACCGAAAAGGGGAGATCCAAACTCGGGAACGTGTTAAAGCATCGCCGAGGGTCGCCAGCGCCCTGCCTAAGTGCGAGACGGATCTTAAAGTGGCTAATGGTCCACAGAGAACCGAGCCAAACAAACAAAAACCAAAAAAAAAAACCTGATAAAAAAATAATGTTAATATTTAAAACACTACTCAGTATATATCACCACTACACCAAACACTTTATTTTTGCACTCGACGCGCGTTTCGCTAACCATGTTAGCTTCATTAGGAGCGATGATTGACTAAAGGTAAACTACATATCTAACCTATTTATACTTAGCCTAACCCTAGAATTACTCAAGCGGAACTAATGACATAGGCAAGGCCATCAGTTCCGGTCTAGTAACCAGTAGAGGGGACTATAAGGAATAGGCCCTCTGTCTTTATTTAAACTACTTTTACATTTTATGATTTCCATACTTTCGTATGCGTTCAACAATCTCCTATCAGATACATTTTTTATTAATCTTAGATTATCTAATGTTACAGTATGATCAGCTTCAAGGGCATGTTCGGCAATGCTAGACTTTTCTGTTCTATTGTATCTTAAGTGTGCTAAATGTTCTTTAAATCGTGTTTTAATTGACCTTTTAGTTTGCCCAACATACTTTTTGTCACAATCATTACAACTAATTTCATAAATTCCACTTTTCTCACAATTGGGAATCTTATCTTTGGGATTTCCTAAGATATTCCTCAGATTGTCTGATGACTTATAGACTAAGGTGAGGCCTACCTTATTAAATACCTTATTGAGTCCCTTGCTATATTTCGGATTATATGGTATGGAGACATACTTGGTGTTATTTTCTTCGCGTGTAAAAAAGGTGGAATTCTGAATATTAAACCTAAACTTATGTCTATTTATTAGCTTATTTACTAAGTCGTCGTCATAACCATTAACTCTAGTTATATTTCTAATACGATTCCTTTCTTTATTAAAGTTTACTCTATTCAGAGGGAAAGTGACCAAACGATGAACTAAAAAATGTATTGAGGCTAATTTATGTTGTTTGCAATGAAATGAATCATTAGGAATATATCTATCTGTTACTGTGTCCTTCCTATAGATATCAAATTCTAATCTATTATTATTTTTAATAATTAAAATATCTAGAAAAGGCAATTGTCCTTTGTTCTCAATTTCGTACGTGAATTTAATTGAATCATACCGGCTATTTAATTTAGAAACAAAATCATCAATATTTGCTTTCTTTGTATCAAAAATCGCGAAAATATCATCCACATACCTATACCATACCCTTGGGAAATATTCGAATTCTTGACTGGCTTCGATTTCAAACTTACTCATGAATAAATTGGCTATGAAAGGTGACAAGCAATTACCATAGCTGTTCCTTCTTTCTGAACATAAAATTGATTGTTATATTGGAAATAATTTTGGTCCATGCAAAGTTTAGATAATGTTAAGTATTCACGAATAATTTCGTCTTCAAAGTCATTCATTCTAAGACGAAATTATTCGTGAATACTTAACATTATCTAAACTTTGCATGGACCAAAATTATTTCCAATATAACAATCAATTTTATGTTCAGAAAGAAGGAACAGCTATGGGTAATTGCTTGTCACCTTTCATAGCCAATTTATTCATGAGTAAGTTTGAAATCGAAAAGCCAGTCAAGAATTCGAATATTTCCCAAGGGTATGGTATAGGTATGTGGATGATATTTTCGCGATTTTTGATACAAAGAAAGCAAATATTGATGATTTTGTTTCTAAATTAAATAGCCGGTATGATTCAATTAAATTCACGTACGAAATTGAGAACAAAGGACAATTGCCTTTTCTAGATATTTTAATTATTAAAAATAATAATAGATTAGAATTTGATATCTATAGGAAGGACACAGTAACAGATAGATATATTCCTAATGATTCATTTCATTGCAAACAACATAAATTAGCCTCAATACATTTTTTTTTTTGTTCATCGTTTGGTCACTTTCCCTCTGAATAGAGTAAACTTTAATAAAGAAAGGAATCGTATTAGAAATATAACTAGAGTTAATGGTTATGACGATAACTTAGTAAATAAGCTAATAAATAGACATAAATTTAGGTCTAATATTCAGAATTCCACCTTTTTTACACGCGAAGAAAATAACACCAAGTATGTCTCCATACCATATAATCCGAAATATAGCAAGGGACTCAATAAGGTATTTAATAAGGTAGGCCTCACCTTAGTCTATAAGTCATCAGACAATCTGAGGAATATCTTAGGAAATCCCAAAGATAAGATTCCCAATTGTGAGAAAAGTGGAATTTATGAAATTAGTTGTAATGATTGTGACAAAAAGTATGTTGGGCAAACTAAAAGGTCAATTAAAACACGATTTAAAGAACATTTAGCACACTTAAGATACAATAGAACAGAAAAGTCTAGCATTGCCGAACATGCCTTGAAGCTGATCATACTGTAACATTAGATAATCTAAGATTAATAAAAAATGTATCTGATAGGAGATTGTTGAACGCATACGAAAGTATGGAAATCATAAAATGTAAAAGTAGTTTAAATAAAGACAGAGGGCCTATTCCTTATAGTCCCCTCTACTGGTTACTAGACCGGAACTGATGGCCTTGCCTATGTCATTAGTTCCGCTTGAGTAATTCTAGGGTTAGGCTAAGTATAAATAGGTTAGATATGTAGTTTACCTTTAGTCAATCATCGCTCCTGATGAAGCTAACATGGTTAGCGAAACGCGCGTCGAGTGCAAAAATAAAGTGTTTGGTGTAGTGGTGATATATACTGAGTAGTATCATTGTGCAAAGATTCCACATTCCCAACTTAATTTAAAACACATTTGAAAAAAATTTCTTATACTTTAAAGTACAATAAAAATATATAATCGTTATTCTTTTGTATTATTCACCTAATCACCTTTAAATTATATTTTTTTTTAAATATATAGGGTGGCGCATAAGTAACGTTATGATTTAATATGTGAATAAATTTTTTGTTAACGTCTTTTTTTTATTTTTTTTTTCAGAATTAACTTTGAAAATCTTGGAAAATTTATGATGGAAAGACTCAGCACATAACAAAGAACCAAAGTTGTTCAATTTTATTATGAAAGTCAGCATTCGATTATTCAGACACAAAGATCATATCGAAATTTCTTTCATGTTCGAAATGCACCTAGCGCTTTAACAATTTACCGATTGGTTCAGCGTTTTCGGCAACAAGGGGCTGTCTGTGATCTTCCGCGTGCTGGAAGACCTCGTGCAGTTCGAAATGATGTGAACATTACTCGGGTGCAAGCAAGTATTGAGGAAAACCCCGAAATTGCCACCAGGCGACGTTCTCAGCAGTTGGTGATGTCTAGGCACAAAGACGCATTCAATATAGTCGCCGTTTGCAAGAATTGTGCCTAGAAAACAACGAGTTTATTCACAAACTTATAATGAGCGATGAGGCCCATTTTCACCTCAATGGTCACGTGAATAAACAGAATTGCAGAATATGGGGCACCCAAAATCCAAGAATAATTGTTGAACATCAAATACACCCACTTAAATGCACAGTATGGTGTGGAATAACTTCAGAAAAGATCATTGGACCATATTTTTTTCGAAAACGACGAACAAGTTGCGGTTAATGTGAATAGCATTCAATACCGGGCAATGATTGAAAATTTTTTAAGGCCCGAGGTAGAGAACAATTCAGAATTGTGGTGTGGGATCGAATAATATCGCGTTTTTCTGATTTTAACTGGCCACCGCGTTCGCCCGATTTAACGGCTCCCGATTTTTTTCTTTGGGGTTACCTAAAGAGTAAGGTATATGCCAATAAGCCAAGAACCATCCAACAACCTAAGGCGAATATCCGAGATGAAATGAGGGCGCTGGGACCTGAAATTCTAAGAAAAGTTATGGGAAATGCTCTGGAAAGGGCACTTCAGGTCGAAGCAAACAATGGGCACCATTTGAAAGATATTATCTTCAAAACATAATGTGAACATATTTCCAAACTATATTCTAAATTTTAATAAACGCCAACGTTAAATAAAATCAGAAAGAAAAAAGTTATTCATTAAATAAATCATAGCGTTACTTATGCACCACCCGATACATACTTTTTGCGATGCCCAGGTGTACGTAACCCCTTAATTAACCAGGCAACGCAGTAAGATTTCCGTTTCTTGGAATAATGATTGATTCATCAAATCTAGCCCAGTTTCCTTTCAAATAAAATAACAATTTTTTAATATAAAAAGAACATTTCTTACATGTCTTGGTTTCGACGAATCTATGTGTTCTGGGAAAAGCCATTATCGCCACTCGCGTTCGTCCTTCACTACAGCAAACTGACTACTAAAGGTTAAATTTTTTTTATAAACGTTTTGAATTTACAGGCAGTTTTTTGAATAAACAATATTTGTGTTTTGTAAAATTTAGTGATAATCTCACCAGTGTTGATCTGTTAGAATAGTATTCTGGTTTAAAGGTATCGTTCGACAAGGATAGCATGCTAATGGATCGAGACTGAGATATCCATCAATTAATATTCTGTTTATCAACGAAATGTTCGATATTTGAAGTAGTTTTTGTTTAAATGTGCAATTTTAACAAATTTAAAAACCAATATTTAGGAAATAAAATAAATCTCAGAAAGTCTGCAAAAAAATCAATTTCCATATATTTCATTTATGCCATCTATGTTCATCAATCAGTACTATAATACGAGGGCTACCTTTTAAGTTCTTACAAAACCAATGAAAGAAAAAAAAAATTAGTACAAATCGTTTTATTATTTCTCGAAATATTCGCTCACCGTTCTCGAACCAATTCTCGAAACATTTTTTCCACTTTGAAGTTGGTACCTCGAAAACATGATTTTGGAAGGATTCAACAGCTTCTTGAGGTGATAAAAATCGCTTTCCACGCTTTCTTTTGACATTCAAGAATAAAAAAAAGTCGTTAGGCAATAAATCAGGTGAATACGGGCAATAAGACATTAAGTCGATGTTTTTCTCTGTCAAATAATCCATTATTTGACGTGCTGTGTGAGAGCTGGCATTGTCATGATGAAGAATAATACGACATTTTCGATTGTTTTTCCTGATTTAGTCGATGACTTCTGCCAAACAAATTGTTGTATACCATTCAACATTAACTGTGTTTCGATCCTTTGAAGCAATGGTTGCAATATGTCCAGTATAATCAAAGAAACAAGTGCTCATTTTCTTGGAAGTGCTTCGCGAACCACTTTTGTTGGATTCGGTTCATCTTGGAACACCCAAATAGTTGACTGTTGCTTATTTTACGGCTTGTACAAAAGAATCCAAGTTTCGTTTCCTGTTAAGATGTTGTATACAGATTTTGCATGTCCTCAGTTGCGCATTTCCTTACACCAATTGATACGAGCTTGTTTTTGAGTTTCGGTCAAATTATGCGGAATCTACTGGAAACAGATCTTTTTCACAGCTAAATGTTCATACAAAATCGAATAATCTGCAGTCCTCGATATATCTAAGGATGCCTCTATCTTACGGTAGGCCACATGCCGATCCTCTTCAATCATGCTGCACACAGCATCGATGTTTTTTGGAACAACAGCTGATTTTGGTGGACTTTGACGAAATTCATCGCTGACAGAAGCACGACCATGACGAAATTCTGCAAACCAACTTTAAATAGTCTTTTCTGTTGGTGATTCAATACCAAAAGTTGAACGAAGCGATTCGAGGTATTGTTGTTAAACTAGGCCTTTACTAAAATCGTAAAAAATCATCTAACGAAAACCTTCACGCAAAATTTGTTTACAAAACTGTTTTTTTAAACACTCACTGTAAACAAACTATTCGGCCAATTTCTGAGCTGCGACTGTTTTAACAATAACAGATGTCAAATTTTACAACAATGGTAATATCACATCTCCATAGCGCCATCTAGTGGTCGTTTGTAAAAACTTAAAATGTGGTCCTCGTAAGTGTTGGAAGAAGGATTGTAACCCATCATCACCAAATTAGTGGGGCTTAAATTGAAAACGTTACTGGAACTTTTACAACCACGTGACCAAACTACCAAACATTTCAGTAGTTCACTGTGTATACTACCAGAAGTGATTCTAATGATTTTGTCATTAAATAAAATGTTTAATGAACGCCGACGTTCCTGGTTTGAAACAAGCAACATCGTTAAAAGTAAATATTGAACCCGATGTACATGTGGTATAAGTACCGGAATCAAACTCTTTGGAAGATGTCCTGTTTAGTATCTTAAAAAACTTCACAGTACCAAAAAAACGTAAGAAGCAGATATTTTGAGATGTGTTCTCTAATATTGGTCAAACCAGAGATAAAAAGGTCTCCTATGGAACAGAGGTAGAAACAGAGTTCAGTTCTTATTTGTTTGCAATTGATGAATCATAAAGCATTTTTTGAGGTCTGTGAATACATAATAGTCGCTGGGGGCCAAATCTGGAGAATACGGTGGATGAGGAAGCAATTCGAACTTCAATTCATGCAATTTTGCCATCGTAACCATTGACTTGTGACACGGTACATTGTCTTGATGAAAGAGCACTTTTTCTTGTTCATTTGGGACTGTTTCTTTGCGATTTCTACCTTCAAATGCACCAATAACTTTATGTAATATTCGCTATCGATCTTTTTCCCTTCTCAGCATAGTCGATGAAAATTATTCCATGCGCATCCCAAAATACACAGGCCGAAACCTTCTCAGCCGACTGTTGTGTCTTTTGTCGCTTCGGGCGGCTCTCACCGGCTGCCGTCTACTCAGCTGACTGCCGATTTGTTTCCGGTGTGTAGTAGTGGATCCATGGTTCATCCTTTATCACATATCGCATGAAAAAATCCTTTTTATTGCTCTTAAACAGGTCCAAACAGCGCTCAGAATCATCATCACGGTGTTCTTTTTGGTCCACTGTGAGCAAACGCGGTACCTATCTCGAATAGAGCTTTCTCATGTCCAATGTAAAACATGATAAACACGTTCTTTTGATATCTTTAGGGTGTCAGCTACCTCACGTAATTTCACTTTACTGTGCTCCAGAACAATTTTGTAGATTTTTTTATGTTTTTCAGTGTAACCATCTCATTTGGGCGCCCGGTGCGTTCAGCATCATTTGTGTCCATACGACCGCATTTAAATTCAGCATACCAGTAAATGATGAGTAATTTTCCAGGGGCAGAGTTCTCCACTTATCAAGCCATTTCTTTGCTTGAACGGTATTTTTCCCCATCAAAACAGTGTATAATCGACACACGAAATTCAATTTTTTCCATTGTTTTGAAAATATTAAAAGTAGCGTCACTAAAACCACTGTAACTTGTAAACTAATCGTCAAAATGTCAGTAAATTTTGACAGGTATCGTTTGAAGGTGGTGTCAGATCAAAAGCTTTTCAGCCTACGTGATATATATATATATATATATATATATATATATATATATATATATATATATATAATATAAATATATATATATATATATATATATATATATATATATATATATATATATATATATATATATATATATATATAAAGAAAAAAGGAACATATTGTCGTCTAAAGATGAAATACTAAAATACCTATAAGGCAATTTACCTTCTCTCGATTTTAAAATGTGTAAGTTTTGTACTAATATAAATAGTTTAGGTTTGTTGTTGTCGTTGTTATGTTTCAAATGTTTCTTTTATGCATTATTTTGAAGTAAATGTTACCTTTAGTTTTGTTTATTTTAACTCAAAAACTTTGGAGGTGACCCAGCCGAGTAATAAAGTATCCGGCCAAATCGGGTTCCCCACCAAACCAACGGGGTGCCTGGTTTCGGTCAGGTAAACTGGGTATCCGTTACATCTCTATGTTAGGGGTCGTTTTTTATGACTACAAAGGAATTTTGCTTATTGAATATATAGATTGATAATAATTGAGAAATTTAAAGAAGGACGATCCAAAAGCTAAGGCACATCATTCAAGGAACTTGTCTGTATTCTTGGAGACCCAAAACTTTGTTCTTGAATGACGACCGCAGGGTCCAACAAACTCGCACAGGGAAAACCATTACTGTGGATTCTCGGAGTTGCAACATCATGCCTATATTTTCTTCAGATGACGAATTAAAAGTAGAAATAAAAATTATTCGATTCATTTTAAGTCTCAGGCTTTTTGCCTAAAAGGGCTTTTCCAAAGGCACGTATCTATTTCTTAATTTTTTTTCCACATCTGAATTTAATTTTTAGATAATATGGGAAAAAAATCCACCTTTTTGACAGTAGCAGCAGTGATTGAAGAGCTATTTCTAGTAATGTTCAACCGAAAGTCAAAATGGTACGAGGATGGATTGAAAAATGCGCGGCCTAGTCAAGAAAACAAAATAAAATACGTACAAAAATATTTTTATTTTTCGACGCAATCTCTACTTAGCTCTATGCACCTCTTCCACCTGCATTCCAAAGCTTCCACACCTGTTTGAAAAAGAGATTCCTCAAGGTCTCCAAAATACTGGTTAAACTGCAGCTTCGACTTCTTCATTTTATGAAAATTTATGGCCACCGAGGTGTTTTTTTAGGTTTGGAAATAGATGAAAGTCCGAAGGTGCCAAATCAGGAGAATAAGCAGGGTGGGGCAGCAATTCGAAACACAGTCACGAATATTTGCGTTGTCTTGATGGAACAAAACTTTCCTTCTCAGTAATCCTGGGCGTTTCTCTTTAATTTTTTGACGTAAACGACGCAAAAGGATGCAATAGTAAGTCGAGTTTATTGTTTCACCTTTCGGAAGGTAGTCCACCATAACAATACCTTGAGCATCCCAATAAAACTGATGCCATCACTTCTCCAGCAGACAGAGATTTTTTCCACTGCTTGGATTGTTGTTTTGACTCTGGAGTATAGAGATGAACCCAGGTTTCATCCATTGTCACAAACCTGTTAAGAAAATCTTGCGGTTCAGGCTCAAATGTCTCCAAATAGTCGCGAAAAATCGTGAGCCCATTTCGTTTTTGTTCAACTGAAAGTAATCTAAGGACCCACCTAGCGGAAATCTTAGAAAATCCGAGTTCGTTGGCAATGATGTTTTGTGTTCGTTCATACGAGATGCCTTAGTGTCTACAATCTCCCTGATAGTTGATCTACGGTCTTTCAATATCAGAACACACACTTTGCCGATGTTTTCTTTTGTCGTAGACGTTGTGCGCAGGCCGGAGCAAGGGTCATCTTCGATGCTATCTCGTCCACGTTTAAATTCTGAAACCCATTTTTCTTACAGTGGTATATGACGGAGCAGATTCCCCTAGTGTTGTTTTCATATTATCGTGGAAATCCTTTGGTGTTAATCTTTTTTTTTTTAAACAGGTACTTCATGACGGCACGTTGTTCAGTTTTTTCCATTTTTTCAAGAACGCTGCACTTGGTCTCACTAAACTCGTTCTAACCTAAAAACCACAAATTCTACAGCAACAAAATTTTACACTATGACAACCAAAGAAAATATGAACCTATGAGGGTACTATAATAAAAATATAATTATTTTTTGGTGGGGCCGCGAACTTTTCAATCCAACCTCGTATATTTTTATTTAATTTCTATCTTGGTTTTTGAAATCTCTCAGTTCATCTAGATATTTGTTATCTTAATTTTGGGCCCTAAAATTTAAAATGCGAAATGAAATATTAGTTTATTAGAGAAATCTAATATTACATAAAATTACGGATAGATTTTGCATGATAAAATTGCCCTCTTATACAGGTACCCATTATAGTGAAGATACACATAAAAATACAATAAAGGATTAATGTAAATTTTGTTACCTAATTAAAAATTTTATTACTCAATAACCTTTTACAACACCTAGTTTAAGGACCCGATACCAGATTTAATTATCTTAATATTTTATTCTTTGTGATAACCGGAAAAGTAATCAAGACGTTATTATACACGATAATTAAAAGTAGTATTAGCTTTGAATTGTTGTGGCTGTTACTTGATGGAAATTCATGACGAATGTAATGAAAGACTGATTTTGTTAAATTTTCACTTTATTTAGTTTCACTGAAACTGTATAACGCGTTTCGCTATACTATAGCTTCGTCTGATACAAAATGATATTGAATATTAGTGTTGTTACATTTTATACAAATACCTAAGGTAGATAGGTAATAAACTTAATACTATATGCTAATGAATATTACTGGGAAATCCACTCTATATATTAATTGTATAAATTGAGTAAAGGTGAGTTACCATGAGTCAAACAGGTATCTTTTTGTTCGTTTAATATGATGTCTGAATTTTTAATTCTATTTATTTCTAAATTTTCTAATAGGTTTTTTAATTTTACTCTTTTGTTTTGTATGTGTAGAATTTTAAATTTATCGTGAAAAAGATGATTTGATTCTGTTAAATGATTACTGTACGCTGAGTCAGTTTTATTTTTTAAATAGCTTCTTTTATGTTCTAAAATCCGAGTTTCCAATGAGCGACCTGTCTGACGTATGTAACTTTTATGACAAGAACCACAATTCAACTGATACACTCCAGTTTTTTTTGATTTATTTTGTTTTCCCCTTGCGTATACAGATACTACAATAAACATAAAATCAGCTCACCCCTACAACACAAATTGGCAGCTTACCACAGTATGTTGCATAGACTTGTAAGTGTCCCCTTATCTGTAGATGATTTTAATAAAGAATTAAATCTAATAAAACAAATTGCTGTTAACAACGGATATTCTCCTGACTCCATAGACTCAATTCTAGACAAAAAATTAAAAAATAAAACTATTTCTTTAGTATACCCCCAGAAAGAAAACACAGGGAAAAAATATAATGTTTTAACCTATTTTGGTAACATGTCAGAGAAAATTAAAAACCACTTAAACAAATATAATATCAACATAGCTTTTAGAACAAACAACTCGTTAGGAAAATTCATTAAAAACGCAAAGGGAAAACAAAATAGATCAAAAAAATCTGGAGTGTATCAGTTGAATTGCGATTCTTGTCATAAAAGTTACATAGGTGAGACAGGTCGCTCATTCGAAACTCGGATTTTAGAACATAAAACATTAAAAAACAAAAACTGACTCAGCGTACAGTAATCATTTAACAGAATCAAATCCTCTTTTTGACGATAAATTTAAAATTCTACACATACAAAACAAAGGCGTAAAATCAAACCTATTAGAAAATTTAGAAATAAATGGAATTAAAAATTCAGACATCATCTTAAACGAACAAAAAGATACCTGTCTGATCCATGGTAACTCCCCTTTACTGAGTTTATACAAGTAATATTCAGAATGGATTTCCCAGCAATATTCATTAGCATATAGTATTAATTTTATTACCTATCTACCTTAGGGTATTTGTATAAATGTAACAACACTAATATTCAATATCATTTTGTATCAGACCAAGCTATAGTATAGCGAAACGCGTCATACAGTTTCAGTGAAACTAAATAAAGTGGAAATTTGACAAAATCAGTCTTTCATTACATAGTATTAGCTTATACAAAATAGAGATAACATACTCTATTTATTTGAAAGTGATAGCAATAAATCATCTACATTCAACAGCTTCGTGAGGTCATAAAAATCGCTTTCCACGCTTTCTTTTGACATTCAAGAATAAAAAAAGTCGTTAGGTGATAAATCAGGTGAATACGGGCAATAAGACATTAATTCGATGTTTTTCTCCATCAAATAATCAATTATTTGACGTGCCGTGTGGGAGCTGGCATTGCCATGATGAAGAATAATGCGACGGTTTTTGGTTGTTTTTCATTGATGACTTCTGGTAAAAAAATTGTTGTATACCATTCAGCATTAAGTGTTCTTCGATCCTCTAAAGCAATGGTTGCAACATGTCCAGTAGAATCAAAGAAACAAGCGCTCATTTTCTTGGAATTGCTTCGCGAACGAACCACTTTTGTTGGATTCGGTTCATCTTGGAACACCTAAACAGATGATTGTTGCTTATTTTCCAGCTTGTACGAATATATCCAAGTTAAGACATTGTATAAAGATTTTGCATGTCTCCAGTTGAGCATTTCCTTACACCAATTGACACGAGCCTGTTTTTAAGTTTCGGTCAAATTGTGCGGAATCCATTGGGAACAGAGCTTTTTCACAGCTAAATGTTCATGCAAAATCGAATGAACTTCAGTCTTTGAGATGCCTAAGGATGTCTCTATTTTGTAGGTCACACTGTCGATCTTCTTCATTCATGTTGCACACAGCATCGATGTTTTTTAGACAACAACCGATTTTGGTCGACCTTCACGAAATTCATCTCTGACGCACGACCATGACGAAATTCTGCAAACCAATTGTAAACAGTCTTTTCTGATGGTGATTCATTACCAAAAGTTGAACTAAGAGATTTAAGGCATTGTTGTTGAGTTAGGCCTTTACTAAAATCGAAAAAAATCATCCAATGAAAACCTTCACGTGCAATTTTCATTTGTTCACAAAACTGTTTTCTTAAACACTCACTGTAAACAAATTACTCGGCCAAATTCTGAGCTGCCACTGTTTTAACAATAACAAATGTCAAATGTTACACCAATGGTAATGTCACATCTCAATAGCGCCGTCTAGTGGTCGTATGTAAAAATTTAAAAGGCGGCCTTCGTAAGTGTCAAATTAGTGGGGTTTAAATTAAAACATTACTGGAGCTTTTACAACCACATGATCAAACTACCAGACATTTCAGTAGTTCACTGTGTATAGTATCAGAAGTGATTCCAACGATTTTGTCATTAAATAAATGTTAAATGGACACTGGCGTTCCGGATTTCAAACAAGCAATATCTGCAAATGCAATATTAGTTTATTAGAGAAATCTAATATTACATAAAATTACGGTTAGATTTTACATGATAAAATTGCCCTCTTATACAGGTACCCATTATAGTAAAGATACACATAAAAATACAATAAAGGATTAATGCAAATTTTGTTACCTAATTAGGACATTTTGTTACTTAATAACCTTTTACAACACCTAGTTTAAGGACCCGATGCCAGATTTAATTATCTTAATATTTTATTCTTTGTGATAACCGGAAAAGTAATCAAGACGTTATTATTCACGATAATTAAAAATAGTATTAGCTTATACAAAATAGAGATAGCATTTATTTGAAAGTGATAGCAAGAAATCATCTACAATTATGAAAACTAGCATCAAGCAGTAGTGAGGGTCCCAAAGTTTTACCTACATTTTACCTGTAATGCTCCAATAACTTTATAGGAATACCATCTGGCATCGGTCTAATATTTGCAATCTCTTATATTTGAATACAATAGGAAAACGATCCTTTTTTTGTTGTTTGGGGCTAAATACTCTGAAGTAGTTCTGGCCAGTGGTGGTACGCTGGGCGTATACCTATTATTAGCTAATAGTATGAATGAAACAGTTTTAGAATGTTTAAACATTTATTAAAAAAAATAACATCTATAATATATATAAAATGCAACGTCTCTCTGTCTGTCTGTCTGTCTGTCCGTTAGTGACCTTATCACTGGAGAACCACTTATCCGATTTACGTACTTTTTTTTTAAAACATACATATGTTCTCTGGCCAGGTTATAGGCTATATTTTATTACGATAGGTAGCATAAGGAATGAGCAGTGACGATAATAGTGAATGAAGTCGGAAAAAAAGTTTATCGCTAGCGCGTTCCCTTGCAATACACAGTCTAAACCATTAAATATGGAACAATATTATGTAGTAGAGAATATCTAGAATCTATAATATATATAAAATGCAATGTCTCTCTGTCTGTCTGTCTGTCCACTGGTGCGTTTATCACGCGAGAACCACTTATCCGATATACGTCTTTTTTTAAATTCATACATATATTCTTTGGCCAGGTAATATAATAATAATAATAATCTATACCTATAATATAAACAAATTGCAACCTCTCTCTGTCTGTCTGTCTGTCCGTTAGTGCGTTTATCCTCGAGAACCACTTATCCGATTTACGTGATTGTTTAAATTCGTTACATATGTTCTCTGACCAGGTTTTAGATATATATTTTATTACATCTATAATATATATATAAAATGCAACGTCTCTCTGTCTGTCTGTCCGTTAGTGCGCCTATCACTGAAAAATCACTTATCCGATTTACGTACTTTTTTTTTTAAACATACATATGTTCTCTGGCCAGGTTATAGGCTATATTTTATTACGATAGGTAGCATAAAGAATGAGCAGTGACGTAAAATAGTGAATGATGTCGCAAATAAGTTTGCCGTTAGCGCGTGCCTTTGCAATACACAGCCTAAACCATTAAATATGGAACAATATTATGTATCTGTATATGTATAAATCTATAATATATATAAATGCAATGTCTCTCTGTCTGTCTGTCTGTCCATTAGTGCGTTTATCACGCAGGAACCACTTATCAGATTTACCTGTCTTTTTTTTAAATTCATGCATATATTCATTGGCCAGGTTATATAATAATAAAAATAATCTATATCTATAATATATATATATATATATATAAAATGCAATGTTTGTCTGTCTGTCTGTCCGTTAATGCGTTTATCCCTCGAGAACCACCACTTATCCGATTTACGCGATTTTTTAAATTCATACATATGTTCTCTGACCAGGTTATAGGTATATATTTTATTACATCTATAATATATATAAAAAATGCAACGTGTTCTGTCTGTCTGTCTGTCCGTTAGTGCGCTTATCACTAGGAGAATCACTTATCCGATTTTCGTACTTTTTTTTTTTTAAACATACATATCTTCTCCGGCCAGGTTATAGGCTATATTTTATTACGATAGGTAGCATAAGGAATGAGCAGTGACAATAATAGTAAATGAAGTCGGACAAAGTTTGCCGCTAGCGCGTTCTCTTGCAATACACAGTCCAAACCATTAAATATGGAACAATATTATGTAGCAGAGAATATCTATAATATATATAAATGCAATGTCTCTCTGTCCATCTGTCTGTCTGTCTGTCTGTCCGTCCGTTAGTGTGCTTATCACTGCAGAACTACTTATCCGATTTACGTGCTTTTTTTTAACCATACGTATGTTCTCTGGCCAGGTTATAGGCTACATTTTATTAGGTGACATAAGGAATAAGCAGTGACGATAATAGTGAATTAAGTCGGAGAAAAGTTTGCCGCTAGCGCGTTCTCTTGCAATACACTCCTAAAGCATTAAATATGGAACAATATCATGTAGCAAAGAATACAATATATATAAAATGCAACGTCTCTTTGTCTGTCTGTCTGTCCGTTAGTGCGCTTATCACTCGAGAACCACTTATCCGATTTACGTGTTTTTACAAATTTATACATATGTTCTATATAATTCGATATAAGCCTAGATAATGGGAGGTAAGGTGAGATAATTGGAGATAAGGAGAAATAATGGGAGATAAGTCGAGATAAGCCTCAATAATGTGAGATAAGGTGAGATAATGGGAGATAAGTATAAATAATGGGAGATAAGGAGAGATAATGGGAGATAAGCAGAGATAAGTCTAAATAATGGGAGTTATGGCGAGATAATGGGGGATAAGGAGAAATAATGGGAGATAAGGAGAAATAATGGGAGATAAGGAGAAAATAATGGGAGATAAGTCGAGATAAGCCTAGATAATGGGATATAAGGTGAGATAATGGGAGATAAGGAGAAATAATGGGAGATAAGGAGAAATAATGGGAGATAAGTCGAGATAAGCCTAGATAATGGGATATAAGGTGAGATAATGGGAAATAAGGAGAAATATTGGGAGATAAGGAGAAAATAATGGGAGATATTTTATTACGTTGGGTAACATAAGGAATAAGCAGTGACGATAGTAGTGAATCAAGTCCACGCGAGCGGAGCCGCGGGCCTGGCTAGTTTTATAATAAAACAATATTAATTAAAAAATATACAAATGAGGAAGTTAAACAAAAATGAAAAAAACCATCATTGCCCGACTCATTTGAATTTACATGTACAATTGAAGGTTCTACAATGACATCCACTGCCATGTTCACAGTCCACGTTTTATCTTCCACCCTCAATATATGCTCGACACATTTTCGCCAATTTTCTGTGGAAACATTAGATATGGCATCCTTAAAAAAGGTTTTGTACGTCTGCTAATTTATAGGTCGTATTGTTCCTGGCGACTTCACCTTTAACCTGTGCCCATAAAAGTTCTATCGATAAACAGTAATATTTCGTTTTTTTGCAATTTCGTCGATGACGAAACTGCTGTACTTGTCTTTAATTCCCAGAACTTCAAGCTTTACATGTTCTAATAATTCTTTTGGAAATTAAATGTTTTTCTCGGTCACTCAAGACTGGATATCCTTTTTCAACCAACCCAAGGTTAGAACTCGTTCTAATTTTATAGAATGATAGCTTGCGTTATCTATTACAATAACAGAACCGTTTGGTATTAAATGATCACACCAAGACTAATGATTGGAGAGCATTTTAGATATTCGCATCTTGACAACATTTCTTGACTGTGTACCCTTCATTTATCCACGTCTCATCTAAGTAATATATCTTTTTTTCCTTCAGAGTGAGCTTTTCTAACTTTCCTTAAATATGTGTACAATTTCTTTACTTTCTAAAGGGTGTTTTTTATAGAGGTATAAAACTTTAAGTTGGCAACACTTTTTTAACTGGCGGCCATTTTGTCAGCTGTCAAGTGATTTATGTTTAGTTTGGTTTGGCATTTCAACATGAATAGACTGACGCCTGAACAACGCTTCCAAATTGTACAAATTTATTTTTGAAAATCATGGTTCTGTTCGAAATACGTATCGCGCACTACGTCCATTTTACGGTCAACATAATCGTCCATCAGAGCAATTAATTCGATTAACTATGGAACTTTTTCGCACCACGTTTACTCTAAATAATAATACGCATCCACAGAGACGTCGTATAGTGCGTACAGAAGAAGTCATTGCTGCTGTAGAGCGTAGCGTAGAGGAAGACCCGAATCAGTCTATCCGCCATCGTGCACAGGAATTGGATATGTGTCCATCCACTTTATGGAAGATTTTGCGGAAAGATCTTGGTTTGCGTGCTTACAAAATCCAACTCGTGCAACAATTGAAGCCACACGATCACCTAGCAAGGCGTAGATTCGGTGAATGGGCCCAAAACAAGATTGCCGTTGATCCCGATTTTCATAAGCGAATTTTGTTTAGCGATGAAGCTCACTTTTGTTTGAAATGGATACGTCAATAAACAAAACTGCCGTATTTGGAGTGATGATAATCCTCAAGTGTATGTTGAGACACCGTTACATCCAGAAAAAACTGACTGTTTGGTGTGCTTTATGGGCTGGTGGAATCATTGGTCCGTACTTCTTTAAAAACGATGCTGGTCAGAACGATACAGTCAATGGTGACCGCTATAGAGCCATGATTACTGACTTTGTCGTTCATCAGTTGAACAACCATGATGTGCAGGAGCTGAGGTTTCAACAAGACGGCGCAACATGTCACACAGCTCGTGCCACAATTGATTTATTGAAGGAAACGTTTGGTAACCGCATAGTTTCACGTTTCGGACCCGTGAATTGGCCTCCAAGATCGTGCGATTTAACGCCGCTAGACTATTTTCTGTGGGGTTACGTGAAGTCGCTACTCTACGCCGATAAGCCCGAAAACGATTGACCACTTGGAGGACAACATTCGCCGCGTTATTGCCGATATACGGCCACAAATGTTGGAAAAAGTCATCGAAAATTGGACCTCCAGATTAGACTACGTCCGAGCCAGCCGTGGCGGTCATATGCCAGAAGTCATATTTAAATTATAATGCCAGAAGATTATCTTTCGAATAAAGTAAATTTCATGTGAATTTAAAAAATTCATCTTTGTTTAATTCCATTTCAAAATTCTATACCTCTATAAAAAACACCCTATTAATAAAGATTTTCTTTCACAATTCTTCCAATAAAAATTCACTTTAACTCTATTCATTTTCGGTATTTCTGGGTGGCTTGTCGCAGCCTGCAGGATCATATCCAAAGTTGGAATTCTTCTATAATATATATAAAATGCAACGTCTCTCTGTCTGTCCGTCTGTCCGTTAGTGAGCTTATCCCTCGAGAACCACTTATCCGATTTACGTGATTTTTTAAATTCATATATATGTTCTCTGACCAGGTTATAGATATATATTTTATTACATCTATAATATATATAAAATGCAACGTATCTCTGTCTGTCTGTCCGTTAGTGCGCGTATCACTGGAGAACCACTCATCTGCTTTTCGTACTTTTTTTTTTAAAACATACATATGTTCTCCGGCCAGGTTATAGGCTATATTTTATTACGATAGGTAGCATAAGAAATGACCAGTGACGATAATAGGGAATGAAGTCGGAAAAAAGTTTGCCGCTAGCGAGTTCTCTTGCAATACACTGCCTAAACCACTAAATATGGAACAATATCATGTAGCAAAGGATATCTATAATATATATAAAATGCAATGTCTCTCTGTCTGTTTGTCCGTTTGTGCGCTTATCATTGGAGAACCACTTATCCGATTTACGTGCTTTTTTTAAACATACGTATGTTCTCTGGCCAGGTTATTGGATATATTTTATTACGTTAGGTGACATAAGGAATAAGCAGTGACGATAATAGTGAATCAAGTCGGAGAAAAGTTTGCCGCTAACGCGTTCTCTTGCAATATACTGCCTAAAGCATTAAATATGGAACAATATCATGTAGCAAAGAATATAATATATATAAAATGCAACGTCTCTCTGTCTGTCCGTCTGTCCGTTAGTGAGCTTATCCCTCGAGAAACCACTTATCCGATTTACCTGTTTTTATAAATTTATACATATGTTCTACATAATTCCATATAAGCCTAAATAATGGGAGATAAGGTGAGATAATAGGAGATAAGGAGAAATAATGGGAGATAAGTCTAGATAAGCCTCGATAATGGGAGATAAGGCGAGCTATGGGAGATAAGTATAAATAATGGGAGATAAGGAGAAATAATCGGAGATAAGCATAGATAAGTCTAGATAATGGGAGTTATGGTGAGATAATGGGAGATAAGGAGAAATAATGGGAGATAAGGAGAAATATTGCGAGATAAGTCGAGATAAGCCTAGATAATGGGAAATAAGGTGAGATAATGGGAGATAAGGAGAAATAATGGGAGATAAGGAGAAATAATGGGAGATGAGCAGAGATAAGCCTAGATAATGGAAATTATGTAGAGATAACGGGAGACAAGGAGAAAAATATTGGGAGATAAGGGGAAACAATGGGAGATATTTTATTACGTTGGGTAATATAAGGAATAAACAGTGACGATAGTAGTGACTCAAGTTGACGCGAGCGGAGCCGCGGGCCCGGCTAGTTTTTCTATAAAAAAAGTCATAAATAATACGCCTTACTGCTTGTTTTGTGTTGCCTATTAGCTGAAATTGTTTTCTGCCTGGTCTCTTTTTTGGAGAGTCTATACCCACCTCCTTTTCTTTCCTTAAAAGTCTGTAAACTGTGGCTTTACCAACTTCAGTCATTAAGAAACATTTTATTACACAATCATCCACACTTAAATCACAATTTTGATTGTTTTTAACGTAGTCAAATACATTTTTAACTATACGCTTTTCATTATGGGTTACCTACCTGAACTTTTGGCGTTTCGCTGGAGAGAAGATATTTTGTTAACACACTAACTGGTTTGACCTTTGGGCATGCTGCTCTAAATATGTATTTATAGTTGGGGCAATAGAAAGGTATGCAAATAAAATGATTTAATCAATAACACTTCGTTACCAAAGAGCATTGTTACCTGAAAGATACCTGGGACAAAAGCATGCACCGTCTCTGTTCTAAAATCGCCGGTCAGTCCACTGGCATTTTTATTACTATCAGTTTCAAATAAATAATTATCTTTATTAGTTTCATCGTTGTTATAAATATTTCCCCAAACCATTTATGAAATTATTGGAACTTACCGACGGGTTCCCTTGAAAAGAATAGGCTGTTGAATTCTTCGAGGTCCTAATTAATGAAATTGTGGCATAAAGTTCCACGATAATATATTCCTCCAACATTATGCGAACACTTGCCAAGAATTTTAAGAATATGGATAGAAAAGATAAGGTAAATAACATTTTTTTGTTTTCGCTTAAACAGGAATTTATTTTTTAACATAATCTCCGTTGAAGTCATTACATTTGGTTCCAGCAAGATGCCAATTTTTTTATTCCCTCAGAAAAAAAATATTTTGAACTATGCGTAATACTTGTTTACATCACAAATCTGGGGAATAGGCTAGGTGGGGAATTTTTTCGAAGCCTAGCTCCGCCATTTTTTGCATTGCAACAGCCGATGTCTGAGAAGGCGCAAAAGTTCTGGTGAAGGACATTGTGGCGAGCTAAATTTGGTCGCTTCTGCTTTAATTCTCTATGCAAACGGTCAAATAACGTTGCGTAATAAGAGCCAGTCACTGTTTTGCCCTGTTCTAAATAATCAATCATGATGATACCGTCCCAAAAAACAGTTGCCGTCACTTTTTCAGCCCGAAAAAACTGTTTTTGCTTTTTTCGGTGTACTTCCACTGTTTTGACTGTTGTTTTATCTTCGAGGAGTAATGTTGCATTCATGTTTCGCCTACAGTACGAAATTACACCAGAAGTCCTTCAGATTACGCAGCAACTTTTCAAAAATGCGATGCTGAAATATCTTTCCTCTTGCACACTATTATGTACCCGTTCAATCTCCTAAACATGCAGTGTCTGTAGTGCTCGTACGACTACGTTTAAATTCATTTATTTCAGTAATAAATGGTCTTGAGTGCTGGTGCAGAATCTTCATGAACTTCTTTTTTCTTCCGTTCATTTTCTATTTGGGCCGCAGCTCACACTTTTTTAAATCAAAATATTTTATCATTGCACGATATTCGGCTTTATCCATTTCTATGATACGTGTAATACCAATCATTTACTATAGCTGCCAACAAACAAACTGCGTCTTGCATCTGTTTGAAACTTTGAACACAACCGATACACAAATCACGCTTACCAACAGTTATGCCTCTGAACAACATTTGCAGCCGTTTCGTAGAAATTTACAGTCTTATCCATCCACCATCCAATAAAAGAATAATTGATTCTCTTGGCTTGGATTTTGAGAGACAACTGCAGCTTTTCACAGGTAACGTAAAAAAACATGCTCCTATGTTACATTAATCATACTTTTGTGTCTTTGATTTTGTGTGAAATCAGCTATAGCATTCACAGAGACATGAACAAATCTTCAATTTTTTTTGTGATGTTATAAAATTTATATTTAAAATAAATTTGTACGAAAAGTTTAAAATCTATTTCTTACAAAAACTTCTCCCAAAAATAATAAAATATAATTTTTATTGTCACCATTATGTCAAGAATGCAGGCGGTTGCATTAAATTGATGTGAGTGAATTTTATGAAATATTTTTCTTTTTAGGTGAAGTTTCCAATGGAGTTTGGAATTATTAATCATTTTGTCAATATACTTTTGGCCTTAATCAAATAATTAGTGAAAAATAACGAAAACGAATATAAGGCCCTGGTATTGCTACTCACGGTGTGCTTGAAATAAGTTTTAATGATTTCCAACTCCACTCCAACTTTTCTAACGGTAATCGATTAGTGTAGTGCCGAGCAGTTTTGAAAAAAGTGTAATCAAAAATGGGAAATTTCTAAATAAATATAATTTTCTACATTAATAATAGGTGTTTCGGTTAATAATGTCGCAACATTAAAGCGTTTATTTCCAACACAAAAAATATAATCAAAGTATTGGCCATCGTTAGCTATGACTTTTTCCGATCTGTCTGTCAAAGGATGGATTCCGCACCAAAAGAACTTTTCATCTTTTGAGGCCAACCATTCATCAAACCAAATTTTCACTTCTTCGTAAAAATGTAAGTGCTGTTCTGAAACTCCGTGCTGCATCAATCGAAATAGGTGGTAGTCTGTAGGGGTTAAGTCCGGTGAATACGGCGGGTGCGGTAGAATCAAATGGGACATTTGATGTTTTCCAAATAGTTTTTAACACATTTTGCAACATGGGGTCGAGCATTGTCATGTTGGAAAATGACCTTATCGTGTCTTTGGGCGTTATTCTGGCCGTTTTTCCTTCAATGCTCGGTTCAGCTTTATCAATTATTGTCGGTATCGATCACCAGAAATCGTTTTCACCAGGTTTCGGCAGTTCATAATATACAGCTCCTCTACTATCCCACTAAATACACAGTAAAGCTTTTTTTCCTGTACATTGCGCACTGGTTGTGATGTTGAAGGCTGGCTTCAACCAACAAACAATAACTTTCAGCAGCCGTGTTCTTCAAATGAAAGAAGGTTATTAAACATCCCCACAAAACGTCTTTTTCTTGTACGAAACACGACATATTCAAAGCTCTGAAGAACTATGTTTGTCGCACAATGGCAATTAATAACGAACTGGCTTTTGATGGCGTATGTTTACCTCCCAAACGCCATAAATGTCACTAGTCTATACCGACGATTCTATTAGTAATTTCATCTCTTAACAAAATCGACATTATTAACCGAAACAGCTATTAATTCCTTTAGAATATATTTATATCATATTTATGTGATATTATTGCAACTGTATACAACAGTATAAGTGAAAATCATTAATTTGAGCCGTAGTAGAAGTCTACTGGTGCATTGGAACTAAAATTTTAAGATTTTTTAAAATTCCAGGTCAAAGTTTTAATTTTGGATGTAGGTTCGTTTAATTAACACACTTAAGTTTTTGTTATAAATTTTTTTTATTTGACGTTTCGCTCCTGAATTTGGGCATTTTTAAAATCAATTCTATATATATATATATATATATATATATATATATATATATATATATATATATATATATATATATATATATACGTATACAATACATTACATTAAAATTCCGGGTTTCAATCCGTTCGCCTCTACCCACCGGCAAATACCGATGCTCAGACGAAAAAGACGGCGACCGCCCGTCGATTTCTCAGTTAGCTTCGAGCGGCAGCATCACAGTAACGAGCAGCAGCAGCAACAGGAGCACTTGAAAATGCCAAATGGGATTTTGGCGAAACGTCGTGCAAATTAGACGAACGGATTGAAACCCGGAATCTTAATGTATTACATTCCATCATCCGTGAAATCTTCTATTGTAATATTATTATATATATATATATATATATATATATATATATATATATATATATATATATATATATATATATATACGTAGGCTGAAAAGTTTTTGGTCTCACACATACATGTAGCCCTTTTCAAACATTCATATGATTTTTAAGAACTACCAATCTTAAAACGATATGTGTCAAAATTTCTTGACATTTCGACGATTAGTTTACAAGTTGCAGTGGTCTTAGTGACGCTAATTTTGATATTTTCAAAACAATGAAAAAAATCAAATTTCGTGTGTTGATTAAACACTGTTTTTTGATGGGAAAAATACCGTTCAAGCAAAGCAATGGCTTGATAAGTGTTACGGGGAATCTGTCCCTGGAAATCATCACTCATAATTTACTGGTATTCTACATGTAAACGCGGTTGTATAGAAACAAATGATATTGAACGCTCTGGACACCCAAATGAGTTGGTTATCCCGGAAAATATCGAGAAAATCCTCAATATTGTTTTGAATTACCGTAAAGTGAAATTGCGTGAGATAGCTGACACCCTAAGGATATCAAAAGAACATGTTGGTCATATTTTGCATGAACATTTGGGCATGAGAAAGCTCTGTTTGAAATGAGTACCGCGTTTGCTCACAGTGGATGAAAAGCAACAATCTGTTGATGATTCTGAGCGCCGTTTAGACTTGTTTAAGCGTAATAAAAAAGGATTTTTTCATGCGATATGTGATAACAGATGAAACATGGATCCACCACTATACACTGCAATCAAATCGGCAGTCAGCTGAATGGACAGCAGCCGGTGAAAACCGCCCGAAGCGACCAAGGATACAACAGTCGACTGGAAAGGGTATCATGGAATAATTTCCGTCGACTATGCTGAGAAGGGAAAAACCATCAACAGCGAATATTATTTAAAGTTATTGGTGCGTTTGAAGGCAGAAATCGCAAAGAAACGGCCCCAAATGAACAAAAAAGGTTCGCTTTTATCAAGTCAGTGCACCGTGTCACAAGTCGATGGTTACGATGGCAAAATTGCATGAATTGAAGTCCGAATTGTTTCCTCATCCACCGTATGTTTTAGATTTGGCCCCTAGCGACTATTATCTATTCAAAAATTAGTAAAGAAGTTATCGCTGTAACTGAAGCCTATTTTGAAGGCAGTCGAATTTTGCAAAAAAATGTAGCGAAACCAAAAACTTTTCAGCTTACGTGTTATATATATATATATATATATATATATATATATATATATATATATATATATATATATATATATATATATATACGAGGCTGGTTTGAAAAGTCCGTGCAAAGTCCGAGAGATGGCACCACCGGCGCGTATCGAGGTCATGTTTAGTTAGTAGCATCTCTTGTATGAACACACACCAAGTTTCAGCCATATTGGTCTATTTCTTTGTGTTTGGCATTCGTGCGAGTCAAGGAAGTCGAGTGATTTTCAAGAAATGGACGAAAAAGAATTTCGTGTGGTGAATTAAACATTACTTTATGAAAGGCAAAACGTCTCAGGAGACTAAAGAGAAGCTTGATAAACATTATGGTGACTCTACACCTTCATTAGAACAGTTTATAAGTGGTTTCAAAATTTTCGGACTGGCCATATGGGCACAAGTGACTCTGAACGTTCTGGACGGCCTGTGGAGGTTACGACTCCAGAAATCATTGATCAAATCCATAGTATGGTGATGGATGACAGAAGAGTTAAGGTGCATGAGATTGCTAGTGCTGTGGGCATCTCGACTAAACGGGTACATAATATTTTGCATAAACATTTGGACATGAGAAAGCTATCCGCAAGATGGGTGCCGCGATTGCTCACGCTTGACCAAAAACGGAATCGTGTGAAGTGTTACAAGGATGGTTTGCAACTGTTCCAGAAGAATCCGGAGGACTTTAAGCGTCGTTTCGTCACTGTGGATGAAACATGGATACATACTATACTCCTGAGACCAAACAACAATCTAAACAATGGGTTACCAAGGGGGAATCTGCACCCAAAAAGGCGAAGACCGTTCCTTCGGCCGGAAAGGTTATGGCGACTGTCTTTTGGGATTCGCAAGGGATAATCCTCATCGACTATCTGGAAAAGGGTAAAACTATTACAGGTGAATATTATTCATCGTTATTGGACCGTTTGAAAACCGAGCTGCAAGAAAAACGCCGAGATTGGCTCACAAGAAAGTCCTTTTCCATCACGACAACGCACCAGCACACACCTCAGCAGTTGTGGTCGCAAAATTAATGGAAATAGGATTCCAACTCGTTTCACATCCCCCCCTATTCTCCAGACTTGGATCCCTCGGACTACTATTTGTTCCCCAATTTGAAGAAATGGCTGGCAGGACAAAGATTTTATTCAAACGAGGAGGTGATTGCAGACACTAATGGATATTTTGCAGACTTGGACAATCCTATTATTCGGAAGGGATCAACAAACTAGAACATCGTTGGACGAAGTGTATAAGCCTAAAAGGAGACTATGTCGAAAAATCAAAAAAGGTTTACCCAAACACATAAGTAGTTTTTATTTTTGCACGGACTTTTCAAACCAGCCTCGTATATATATATATATATATATATATATATATATATATATATATATATATATATATATATATATATGTATTTAAAATATATATTTAAAATTCGACTTTTTCAAAATTTTGTGTTTTGAATATTTTTTTTTCTAATTTGATGTCAATGTTAATATCAATATAATTACCGAATTTTAAACTGTATTTGCTAATAACCTTTTTATAAATTCAAATCAAATAATGTGTCATCCATATTTTGATATGGTAATGAACACCCTGATAAAAGATATTTTTTTTAGACCGGTTAGGAAAGTTTTTACTGAAATTATTTTTGATACCAGCTTGAATAATTACTGTTTGTTCATCTCGACTGTAATGCACTTTTAATGAAGCCTGCCCCATCTTTTTCTACGACGCTTTGGATGTCACAGAATATTTCGTTTACAACTGCGCGACAATTCTGGGTTGGACATAATGTTTTAGGAGTTTCGTCTTGTAAATACCTATTTTCCGCTTCTTTTAATAATTAAAACTTATTGAACACCCTGTATAAAACATGTTTTACAAAATCATCAACAAATACAAAGGATTAGGCGCCAGAACAAACCCTAAAGGGTTATTGGGTAAATCCATACTAATGTTGTCTTAGGCTTGTCAAGGCACCAAAAGGGCCCATCTTTTGTATTTAAGGTTAATAACAGAGACAACTGCCTGACTGAATATTAAGAAGCTAAGGTCTTTCTTGTTATGACTATTTAATTGTAAGAGGAAATGTAAAAGATAAAGAAATATCGAGCATATTGTTCAGTTTAGGAAGTAATATTTTATTTTAGCTATAAATGCGCGTATACTAACATAAACTGAGTGATTATAAATACGAGGGCCGGTCCAAAAATTCTCGACCTAACAAAGAAAACGTAAGATCTGAGAGAGAATGTTTTTTTATTTTTCTAGATAGTCATCTCGCAAATAAATACATTTAGTCCTTTCCAACATTTTAATACCCTCATTATAATAAATAAGATTTATCCAACTCTGCAAAATAAGCATTCGTCTAAGCTTTAACTTCAACATTCGAAATGAATCTTAATCTAGTCAGCTTTTCAGGTTTAGGCGTAAGAAGTAATCGCTGAGAGTCAAATCTGGAACATACAGTGGATGTGGAAGCACTTCGAAACGAAGGTCACGTAGTTTTGCAGCAACAATCCGAGACGTGTATGAAGGCGCATTATGGTGATGAAAAAGTACATTATTTTTTGCGAGATGTCGACGTTTTGCCTTGAATAGCACCAATTAATTGGTTCAGAAGTGAAGTATAATACTCTCCTGTGATGGTTCTACCTTCCTCTAGGTAATCTCCAGGTAAAAAACGGTAACAATGACTGTTCCTGCAGATGGAATCATTTTGCTTTCTTGGAGTACTTTCACCTGCACCCACCCAGTGTGTCAGCTGCCTTCATCTATAATATAATTTATTCATATATATGTACATATATATATATATATATATATATATATATATATATATATATATATATATATATATATATATGTATATATATATATATTTATATATATATATATATATATATATATATATATATATATATATATATATATTTATATATATATATATATATATATATATATATATATATATATATATATATATATATATATATATATATATATTTATATATAGAGTGGAAGAAGGAAATGAATTTATGATGAAAACTGATGACCCTGAAATCTTTTGTTTTTTTTTAATATTCTAGATAAATATTAAAAGTAATGCACTTGTAATAATTTTCATTCAATCTATACCCTATAGAGCAGAGATGTCAAAGATACGGCCCACGGGCCGCATCCGGCCCCCGGGGACGTATCAATAAGGCCCGCGATCGCAATGAAGAATCATTTTTTTTAACAACCGTATATTATATACTATATAATTAATAAATAAAATGTTATAATAACTCAGTACATTTTTTTTATTTGAATCTGGCCCGCCTACACATTCTAAATTTAATA
>CM032446.1:40513725-40531166 GCA_019049505.1 Pachyrhynchus sulphureomaculatus
TACATATCATTTTACATTTACGTTAATATATCACAATCAAAAATGTCTTTTATGCTGCTCGGTCATTATAAGGGAATTAATATGTGAAATATAAGCTGAATAATGGCAGGTAGACTGATGCAAGCAATTGGTTTAATACTGTTTAAAGGTACTTATTAGTAAAACTTAAAATATTGTTCATATCAAAAATAGACTATACAAATATTTTGACTAGTTTTGTGACTGTGAAATAGACTTTTAAAATCTAAAAAAAATTTGACCTAATTTTTGTACTCTCGATGTTCGTTCCATATATCTAGTAAATTTAAAGTCCAGCCCGACTGTGTTTCTTGAGGTATAAATGAAACATTGTGCGCTATGTTATGTTTAAATTTCGTTTTATAACTCAATTCCCAATACATTTCAAATTAATAATTCTAATGTCGAACAACCTTGTTATCAAGTAACCCTTAATCTGTATACTTCAATACTTAATCCTTGTCGACAAAGAAACTCTAATACCCAATACCTTTGAACCCAATAACTTACTTGTACAGTAATCCTTATATCTACTTTATACTCTCATATTGTCTCTATATAATACTCAATGCGTAAGTTAACTACTAAAATGATTCGGCTCATACTTTGTAAAGAGTCTCGAGTGTCCAAGTAGATTTTCGAAATCGCGCAGTCAGTATTTAATATGAATTAAGCATAAGAGTTTGCTTCTTTTAGTACTTATCAAAGCATGTTTGAAGTACTACTCTAAACGAGAACGCTTTCGTTTCTCGTGAAATGATCTTCGACTTGCTTTTCTTTTATGAGATTTATTTGATTCTCGCTTCAGGCTCCAGCAATAATCTGCCAACATGTTTATCCCCAAACACCTTGATACCTTTTTTCAAATTCACTCAGGTCTTGGTGCATCCTTTCTCCATGTTCTTCGCTAAAATCTCCGAGATTTTCAGGGAACCAATCAAGGTGTGAATGGAGAAAATGCAGTTTCAGACTCATTAAACACCCCATTTCTTTATAATTTTGTATTAAATTTCCAACAGTATTTTTATAATTAGGGTCTTTATGATTTCCAAGAAATTTAGTCGTCACCTCTCTAAAACTTTGCCATGCTGCTTTTTCTTTGGCATTGATTTTCCTCTCAAATGCATCATTTTTTAGGAGGTCTCTTACTTGTGGTCCAGTAAATATGCCCTCTTTTATTTTAGCTTCAGAAAGATTAGGTAGCACTTTAAAAATATGCATGAAAGCAGGACTTTCGTTTCGGCTCATGGCCTTGCTTTGCAATACTTAGTTTGATATGCAAAGGTGGAAGTAGGACTTTATTGGTTGATATCAAACTTGGACCTATGATGTTTTTTTCACCTGGAATTAATTTTTGTCTCAACGGCCAGTCTTTCCTCACATAATGCTCATCTCGAGCCCGACTATTCCACTCACAAATAAAGCACGGATAAGAAGTGTTTCCAGATTGCTGTCCCAGTAATATTGTAAATATCTTTAAGTCCCCACAAAGTTCCCACTGGTTTTGATCGTAATTCAATTTTTGCAATAGCAACTCAAAATTATGTTATTCTTCATCTAATACAACAGAATGAGCGACTGGTAAAGGGGCATAAATATTTCCATTATGTAACAAGATAGCTTTTTAAGCCTCTTTTTGAAGAATCTATAAACAGTCGCCAATCACTTGCTGTGTATTCTATACCGTATTCTTGCACTAACCCTTCAATATTATGGCAATAGACTAGTTTATTCATTTTAGTAAAATATTTTCTGAGTGGACGTTCTCTCGAACGATAGACAGAAATTTTTGTTCCTGTGGCTTCCGATATATAACTTTCCTCAACATCTGATTCTTCTGTGCTGAAATGTTCTCTTTCTTCGTGTTCGAATATTTCATCTGGCATATCTTCATCAGTTACCACTTCTTGTCCCAATTCATTAATTTTCATGATATGATCAGAATTTGTTTCAATAAGAACTGGTAAAGTCACAGATGTTACACGTACCCTTTCAAGTTTGTTAAGCAGAAGTAACAGTCGGTGGTATGGTCTGTTGGGGGTCTCCATATCATTGGCCGAGAAAAAATACCTGGTTGTTAATTCTATATAGAACATTGCGGCATTTATGACATATAGATTTTGGTGTGTAAGAGTTATCCAATGAGCTTGTATCAATATGATAAATTTGGTGATATTTTACTTTTAACGAATCTGAAAACATGAATTTCTTTTGTGGAATATACTCCCCACAAACAACACAAAAATTGTCGAGTTTAATGGAACATGACGAATTTCTTGTAGCATTTGACTCTACAGAGGCCAAGTTTCCCACCAATGTAGAGCTACGGTCGTATGATGACGACGCCTGCGGGCCCGCTTTCCCACCCTGACCAGCCGCCGATTCTGGGTTTCCGGGACCCTGTCTCGTAATTTTTTTAGGAGTAGTTGCCATGACGGCATAAACGCCGTAACCCAGGGACTTCGCCGGATAGTGAGACAACTCCGTTGCCACCGTCACCACGGGGAGGTGCCCTGGGTGCAACTACACCTTAATATTGGAGTTTAAAGCGAGACTAAGCTAAATTTATAAAAAAGAAGAGAATAAATAATTTCGCGAGGAATGAAAAAGCATTTTATTGTCAAAGTAAAACTCCAAATATATATACAAAGATACTTAAAATGATCATCGTATATCTTTTGAGCATAACATCATGCAGGATTTGAACTGAATGATCTGAAAAAATAATAAATGAATTTTTTCAGATTTTTTCCACGATTTTTTCTCTATTTGACCTTCAAATGACTCTGGGAAAAGGCATAAGGTCAAACAAACTACGGATTCGGACTCAGGGACCTCAAAAACATACGCATGAAATTTTTCAGATTTTTCCTACGGTTTTTTCTCTATTTGACCTTCAAATGACCTTCAAATGACTTCTGAGAAAAGGCGTAAGGTCAAACAAACTACAGATTCGGACTCAGGGACCTCAAAAACATGCGCGTGAATTTTTTCAGATTTTTCCTACGGTTTTTTCTCTATTTGGCCTTCAAATGACCTTGAATCTGATGTGATGAAGATTAACCAACCCGCTCATCGTAATCAGCGACCCAAAAACCCCATAAGGACCATACCGCTCCGAGTGTTTTTTTTAGATCAAATGTTGACCTGTGTAATTTATCAACCCGTTAATTATCTTATACAAAAAATACTAATCACAGACTAAAGGGCTGAGTTAATAGATTCAAGTTCATGTGGCCCCTAATAATAGTAAAATCACGGTCAGCTATTGCCATATCACACTTATAAGCACAAAATCGTAGAAATCTGTTCTGAATTTTTTCGAAATTGTACTTATGTACTTCAAACATTGGCGACCAGACAACCGCTGAACACTCCAGAACAGACCTCACCAACGTGCAGTTACATGGAACAACGATTATTTTATTTTTCCCCTTAATGAGAACAACGATAAAATCCTGAGATTTGTATATATAGCTTACTGGACTTGTTAACTTGTTAAATACATTCGTAATGATTACAGAATCTTACTATATAAGGACTTACTTTTGATAATAATACATTCGTAATGATTACAGAATGGGAGGCGATAATCAAATTATTACTCCTAGATCCTTTACTTTGCCCAACTGTCTAACACACAATAACATAATTACTATTGACATTCTTATGTCCTCTACAGTACAGATTTACATTTCGATACCATATAAATTATTAAAAGGTAATGCACTCGTGATAATTTTCGTTCAATCTACACCCGTGGAGAATATTCCAGAATTTTTTTGAAATTTTTTGATAAGTACTTTTCGAGATAAGGCCCGGGACAGCGATTTTCCGCGAATTTTTAAAAATAATACAAAGAAAAGTGCGCGCTAGTATAATATTATATATATATTTCTTACTCGTGTTTTCACAAGCTTTCATTTGACACCACACTCGATGACCTAGTAAAAAATTTTTTTTTTCACTTCCGACTTCACCCCCAAAACTAATCCCTTAAGTCAAAATTTAATTCTCAAAACTACATGGCTCTGAAGAGGCCATCAATTCCTATATTATTATTAAATTTCACCTTTCTATGTCAAATAGTTTCGGAGAAAATTGGGTGTGACAGACAGACAGACAGACAGACAGACAGACACCGAAGTGATCTTATAAGTGTTCCGTACGGAACACTAAAAAACTACGATCCGTGTATTTAGAGAAAGCGCTGGATGCAGTGCGCAAAAAAAGACTGAGCATGCGAAAAGCGTCAGAAAGGTTTGCAGTGCCATATACGACACTTAACAATCACTATCATGCGGCAACTCTCTTGACATATGGTGGTCAACCTGCTCTTGACGAGCATTCTGAAACTTTGTTAGTGAATGCTTTGCAAACCTGTGCTGAGTGGGGTTTCCCATTAAAGCCCATTGATATTAGGCGAATCACGCAGCAATATTTAAATAGTCGCGGCATCACTGAAAAGCGATTTAAAAATAATATGCCAGGAGAAGGGTGGTTTAATGGTCTGATGAAGAGGCATCCTCAGCTTACAGTCAAGCTTGCGGAGAATACAAAGCGAGTGAGAGCCGCTGTAATATACGAGATTGTTGAGGAATATTTCCGAAATGTGGCGGATATAATCAGAGATATCCCACCACAAAACGTTGTAAACTATGACGAAACAAACTTTGTTGACGATCCCGGAGCGGTTAAAGTGGTAATGAAGAAAGGAAGCAAACACGCCTACAGGACACTTGACACCACCAAAAGCAGCACAACAGTTATGTTCGCAATAGCTGCTGATGGAACTCGTCTCCCTACTTATACAGTGTACAAAGCCAAACATATTTATGAAGGTTGGAATGAGGGCGGATTACCAGGAGCAATTTACAACAGGTCTCCAAAGAGATGGTTTGATTCTGAATTGTTTGACGATTGGCTCAGGACCGTAGCACTTCCATTTTTCCGAAAATTAGAAGGAACCAAGTTGCTTATTGGAGATAACTTGCAAAGTCATATTACTGTCAGTGTCATTCAAGAGTGCGAAAATAACATTAAGTTTGTCTTACTCCCCCCCAATTAGACCCACATACTCCAGCCACTGGACGTGGCATATTTTCGTCCTCTCAAAGCATCATGGAAAAAGAGCACTGGAGGAATGGAAACTAAAGAATAGGGGGGTTTTACCAAAAACTATATTTCCTAGGATGTTGAAAACCACGGTTGAAGGACTTGGGGATCGCGAAAATGAACAATATTTTAGCTGGATTTAGAGCCTGCGGCCTAGTCCCCTTCAATCCCGATGCTGTTCTTGCAAAAATAAAAAGAAAAGAGCCTACTACACCGGAGGAACGAAACGTGGCAGAAACTTCAATGACTGCAGTGCTTGTAGATTATCTACACGAGCTCAAGACTGGGCCTAATGATGCTCCAAAGCGAGGAAAAAGACTAAACATAGCCGCTGGCAAAAGCATAGGCACAGAAGATTTGGAAAAAAAAGAGAACCAGAGCAGTTGCAAGCAACCCAAAACACGTAAGAGGCAAATAAGCGACAGCGAAGAGGAAGATGACTTACAGACATTGGATGCGGAGGAACAGCATATCAACACAAATGATTATGAAATTGGAGAAAGTTCTGCTGAGCCAGCCAACATTATTCTTGATTCATCCAGGAACTGGGATATAGGACAATTTATCATCACAAAATATGAAACAAATAAGAGAGATCGATTTTATATCGCTAAAATTATTGAAATATCAGGGACTGAGATAGTTGTAAGTACACTGCGTAAACATCCATCCATGAAATCTTTGTTTTTCATTTATCCAAATATTCCGAATAAGTCTGTCATAAACAGGGAACAGATTGTCCGACAAGTTAATTTAAAATCACTAAAGCGGGGCAAACATTTCTTCTCGCTTAGAAAAAACGAAATGGAAACACTCCAGTGAGAAATTTTTGTGTGTTCATTCATTTCGTAATTTTTTGAATTCTGTTTTTTAGTTTTATTTCTGCCTGTATTTTTATTTTTAAGTATAGTTTGTTTATTTAAGGTTTATGTCATTAAGAAATCAATGGCTGTGTAAAGCTTGTCCAAAGAATAAACGTTTATATTTCCTTAATTTGTGTTTTATTGCAAAATTCTGCAAATGTAGGTGATACCTTGGTACCTACATATAATTTTTTAAATTTTTTACTGATCGACTTCATCCCGAACAATCCTAAAAGTGGGAAATATGCTTTTTAAAATGGGCGATCGACTTCACCCGAACCCTGGGGTGAAGTCGATCACCTTTTAATTCAAAATAAAAAAAAAAAAATTTGCATCTATGACCTTACTCCAGTCACCAATCGACAACCTGAGTATCAAGGAAGTTATATTTTTAATTGCATTAAAATATAATTATTTGTTATTCAGTTAACTCAAAAAAAACGTATTTCTTTGATCGACTTCACCCCGTTTGACGGTACTTTCGCAAACCTTTTTCACCAATAATATTCCAATTGACATGAATTTTAAATTAAGGTCAGTTCAAGGAGCCGTGTAAAATAAACGCTTATTTTTAAATAAATCTGATTATAAAGAGAACAATAAAAAATTGGAAAGTCCTTGGACTAAAAGTATTGGTTTACAAGGTGATTATGTAGAAAAATAAAAAAAAAATCTCTTTTATCTTAAGTTTTCTTTGTTAGGCCGAGAACTTTTGAAACAAACCTCGTAAGTGTCTCGCACAACATAACTCTTTGTTTACAATACCAATTAATTTTGACATAATATGTTCAACTCACTGCGACCTTCTTAAATTTTTGTAGTTAAGAAAAACTTTTTTTTAGAAATTGTATACGAGCTCTCTCTTGTCTACTGTCTTTCATTATAGCACATTAAGTGAACAAATAACCCGAGAAGATAGTGCAGTAATGAATGTCTCTGTAACTATTTGTCTTTAAAGTAATTTGCTAATTAGTTTAAGTAAACAGAAGCTGTTTAAATCCTCGAAATAAGATCACTGCCGCAAACCACATTAAGTCTATAGTGAGTTCGGCATAGCAATTATGATGCTGGAGTGGTGCGAGGAGAGGGTTATTGTCATGAAATCGAAAATCAAATCTAAAATTTTAATAATAGCTACTTGAGAAATTATAATTCTTGGGGTTAGACGATGCCAAATTGCAGTGACTTTCCTACGTTTTGTCTACAGGGATAATTGGCGATTTCCGAAATTACAACACTTAGTAATAGATTAGATGCAGAAGCCAAGTACTACTACTACCTAACCGGTATTCACCAAACTGAGACAGAGTCTAATACTTCATTTTCACCTGTAGTACAGACCCTAATTCATATCTCTATCAGTGTTACTAGAATGTTAGCAAGTTTCGATTGATTTTCCAATCTCTCGTTTATAAAACTTAAAACTGAAACAAATTCCTTGATTCATCTACATTGATGGTGTACCATATGGAATGTTGCTCAGATACAGCTTATTATACAATGTGCTTTATTTTTGAAGACTTTTTTTGTAATCCTAGTGAATATTGATTTCCAGTTTCTTCCCATGTACCATGCCACACGAACAGGGTATTTTATAAACACCTTCTTTCGAGTTCTTTACGAGGGGCAGCAGACGGATTTTTTTCTAATCTCTTCACTATCAACGCTGGTGTGCCCCAAGGCTCCATACTGTCGCCTACTCTGTTTTCCATTCAAAATAATGATCCAGAAAGGACCAGGAATCCAATCTACAGCTTTCTCGATTACAGTACACTTATCTCTTTCTTCACTTTTAAGGCTTGAACATCGATTACTCATGTAACAAAGACCTGGAAAGAATTCTATTTTGAGGAGACAGAAACAGAAGTAGAATTTAATCCAGGCGACGTTTTTTTCTAAAAAAGTTGCTGAACCCGACATAGTTATGTCGGGACACTCCATTCCTCTAGCATCCTCATTCAATTTGCTGGGAGGTAATTTGGAGAAAATATGTCTTGGCATCAATATATTGCTTGCATAGCAAAGAAACCTGGAAATATTGTTTTGAACCAGAAAGTTTTACACTCGACATTCGACAATAATTGTTAATTCTGTATAAAGTAGAAAATCAACTAACGATGGAATACTGCTCCCATGTTTCGGGCCCTGCTCTCAAACATAAACTGCAGTTGTTTGATTTTATTCAGAATAAAGCCACCTGCCTGATTGGACATCCAGAACTCACCAGCAACCTTGATTCCTTGGAACATTTACGAGTGGTTTGCGACTTAAGTTTGTTCTATATATATTTTCATGGAAAGTGTTCATGGATGTAACGAGCTTAATTCCCCCAAAAGGGGTGCATGCTAGTAGTATAACGTCGTGTTAGTACTTCACATACGTATGAGATTTGGCATGTCATTCCTCGTACATCCCTTTTCAAGTGGTCTTTTATATGGACTATCTCATTCTTTTGGAATAATTTGCCCAGGACTGTGTATCCCATTAAGTACAATTTACGGCAAGACCAACGAGAAACGCTTTTTGCGCACATGTGTTGGTTCTGTAGCATTTAAGGTTAAGCACATACTGGAGCAGCGATCAAAGCAGTGATGGTAGCGGGACGCGGTAAGGAGCAAACGCGAGGATGAATGGGTTAACCACACGTAGTGAGGAGTTCATAAACGAGTTTTCAGCAACGAGGAGGATAGATTTATTCTTACTAGAGGGTTCTTCCTTAAAAATTTGGTATTTATTCAACAAAAACAAAGCTACTAGAAGCTGCAATATTCATAAAATCAATAAAACTAGACACATTCATGGAGAATTTCATCACTTGTACAGTGAGTTACGAGAACACCCTGGAAAATTTAGTTCAGGTACATTTGATTACATTTTAGAGCGAATAAAACATAAGTTGTTAAAAAAATGGACAAATTGTAATCAGAATCCTATCGATCCTATTGAACGTGTTTGCAGTTACGTTGCGGTAAGACGATAAAACTAATTTATAATATTATGGGGTTACATTTATTTGTAATTTATGACAGCACATAAACATTATATATTCATTGAAGACTTTCATCGGAGAAGGTGCTTATATACGATGCAATTGATGTGGGATTTGAATATTCCTTTGTCATAGGCTGCAAGTACTTGAATTCTGAATTCTTTTCATGGTATTTTGGATGTGTTTGTGTCGGAGTTGCAATTTCCCAAATATGGGAAACGTTCGGAATATTGTGGCATTTCCGTATTCCGTAAACCGAATAGTACACCAGTTCTTGAATTTTCATTCTTAATAACATTTTTTGCCTGGTGGAAGTTTTCTCACATGTGGTAGTAAACTATCAAAAAAGCTTGATCCCACAGAGCATTTTTAACAAAAATACAGTTAATTAATTCTTCTGAATTTATTTTTCGCGAAAATACTAACAGTGGTGAGACCACAAATATCAAATTTGTTTGATCCCTTCGCTTTGCTCCACTTATCAAAGCGTGCACATCTGCGGCGTAGGCCTCAGTATACGTGTTCCGACAGGAAAAGATGTGTTTGTTTTCGTTGCGTTGCTGTCCGCTCCGCTCCTATGCTTGCTTTGCTCGCTGCTCCAGTATGTGCTCAGCCTTAGATATTTCGCTATCGCGCGTGTGTTCTACCAATAAGAAAAAAAATCTGCTAATTGTAAAGAAACTTTGGTCACTTCATTCGTTTCTTAAGTATTAAAAAAAGAAATGACTTTTTTAACATGTATTTTTACTAGTAAGAACAATAACGATACTGATTTATGAGCAGGATAAAATTGAGCACATGCACATAAAATAGAGCTATCGCTCTCTTTTATGTGCATGACAAACAAGTGAAACAAAATGTTGCCGCAAAACGAAATCAGCGGGCTACAGCCGGATCAATAAACGTTATAAAAATATGCGCGGTGCCTCTGAGAAACACGACGAGGCACATTTTAACGATCCGTGGGTAGCTAGCCAGCTTCGTTTTGTTTCACGGTTTGTCTTTCTGCCGCTTTGTTTCCTGTGGTACAGGGGAATTAAATTTCGTTGACAGCTGTGAATAAAAAATGTTTGTCTTAAAAAGAATTTATTTTAAATATTTTACAAAGATTAGTTCTACAATGTCTTCAAAATATAAATTAGCATTGAATATACTGATCTCTTAGAGCTCTCTGAGAATGGAGCTGAGATGAAGAAAGACGATCAGAAACAAATTTAAATCAAAATTATTTATTTTTCAGTTTGTTTAAAAATATTTATAAATGAGATAAAACATATTTCTTCTATTTTGTTTTTAATTTAGTAAATTGTTGAACATTATTGAAACTGAATAAAACTTTAAAAATTTGCCGAAAATAAACCTGCAGATCTAAATGCAGTAATAAACTTATCTACAACTCAATCAAATGCAGCTTAAAAATTCACCTTGTCCTCGGGGCAAACCTACAGCCTTACACCGAACAATGGTCTAGAGTTCTCCTGTGTTGAAATTTCCACTAGAAAATCCCAGTAGAGTAAGTTGATGTAATTCTATATGAGACAGTCCAGATTATAAAACATGCTCAACCACCAAAAATGAACTTCTCGTCACTTAAAGAACTAAACTAAAACGAGTTAATACTGGTCATACTGGTTCTAATCTCGATGAGTAAAAATTTCTGAAGATGCCTTGTACGTTTACAGTCGAAAGGACAATCATTTTTCATCTAACTGAGCCTTAAAAAATCCATTTAAAATTGAACTCATAGTGTATTTTTTTTCAAGATCTAAGAAAGTGATTTGGCAATTGATGCAATAAAAAACATTAAACTTATATATATATATATATATATGCCGTATATATATATATATATATATATATATATATATATATATATATATATACCTTCCTAATCCTCCCTCAATCTAACATTTTATTGGCTACTTCGTGTTTACAAATATAAAGAATATTCTTCGTTTTATCTGCAGTAATATACTGAAATAGTGTGTATTATGTCCGAAGCCACAAATGTATGCCCGTTGAGGCAAAAGTGATAGTTAAAAGTATTTATTTAAAGTTAGTGGAGCGAGGCCACGAAAAGTACTTTTCATTGATGGAGACATTAGCTTTAATAGCATCCTGAAATTACAGATTGGAAAATTGTAAATAATTCGATATCGCCTAAAAAAAACATGAAAAGACAAAGATGTGTTGAAATGTATTGATTTCTGTCAAGAAGACTTAATCCGCAGCAAAATTTATGAAATGTATGCAGAACAAAAAAGTTCCTACGTTATTGTCACTTTCACGGAGGCTGTCCGAGGATAGTTGTGACATAAAATGTTCCACTACAACTTTATGGCGTATTCTTCGTCGTTTGAGGTTCTTGTTCAAAAAAAACAGACAAAAGGCAAGTTATAATGGAATCACGGCTCTTACAACAACTCAGAATGGAATAAAACAATAAAACTACTTAATTACTTTGTTAACTGTCACTAAATATATTTGTAAAGATTTTACAATTGCGTTATCGCGATTTCGTAGTACAACTACATTGTCAAACGCTTAACTAAGACTAAAACAGATTTTTGGTATTTTATGTTTATATGATGAACAGATGTGGGTCTATTTTATGTTAAAAAACTTTGAACAAAGGAGAATTTGCTACGTCTAATTGACTATTCAGTAAATTTATATTATGGTCCTTTGAATGTCTGTAAATTTCTATAGATTCTAAGAAGTTGAGTTTTGACCCTTTAGGTGCCATATGGAGTATTTGTAAACAATCGATATTGGGAAAAGTATGGCCTGTTTCTAAGAAATGTTTAGCAAAGTGTGATTTTTTCATTTTTTAGCCTATAAGAGGCATTGTGTTCTGCGAATCTTGTCTTGAAATTCCGTCCCGTTTGGCCTACGTAACAGCTATTGCACTCTTGACAATTAAGTTTATAAACTCCTGATTTATTATATTTATTAGTTTTATCTTTGGCATTAAAAAATATATTGGATAATTTTTGAGCGGGTTTTAAAGCTATTCTTGTTTTTTCGGTCGTGAGAACTTGGGATATTTTATCCGAGATGGGACCAAAATATGTCAGAGGTATGAATGTTTTCTTTTCTCGGTATTCTTTTAAGAGGTAGATTAAGCTGAGAGTGATTTGTTTTCGTTTACGGCTTATTAAGGTATTAATTATTTTAGTTTGGAAGCCGTTATTGAGTGCTATATTTTTGATTGTGTCCAGTTCTTTTTTTAAATTATTTTTACTAAGAGGGATATTGAAGGCTCTATGGATCATAGATCTATAGGCTGCCAGTTTATGGGAGTTAGGGTGTATTGAGTCAGCTGGGATGGTGACATCTGAAAAGGTTGGTTTGCGGAAGATATCGAATTCTAGTCTATTTTCCTTTTTTAAAATTGTAATATCTAAGAAATTTATTTTATTATCGGTTTCCTTTTCAAGTGTGAATTTTATGTTGGGGTGTAAATTATTTAGCTGATTTAAAGTGGAATTTAGTTCAGTATCATTTCCAAGGAAACATACTAAGATGTCGTCCACATATCTAAACCAAAAGAGAATATTTTTCGCGTGTTGAGTTTTTAGAAAACTGTTTTCCAATTCTGACATAAAGATTTCGGCTAGTAAAGGACTAAGTGGAGACCCCATGGCAAGTCCATCTCTTTGTTTGAAAAATTGATTATTGAACTGAAAATAATTTTCGGATATACAAAATTCGAACAGTTTCAATATATCTTGTTGTATTGTTATATTGACGTTGTTTTTTTGTAACATAGTTTTTATAATTTCTAAACAATCTTTATTTGGGATATTGGAGAACATATTTGTTACATCGAATGAAACCAGAAGGGCGTTATTTGGGATGGAGATATTTTTAAGTTTATTTGTAAGGTCTATAGAGTTTTTTGTTTTGTATTGTATGCAAATTCTCCTTTGTTCAAAGTTTTTTAACATAAAATAGACCCACATCTGTTCATCATATAAACATAAAATACCAAAAATCTGTTTTAGTCTTAGTTAAGCGTTGGACAATGTAGTTGTACTACGAAATCGCGATAACGCAATTGTAAAATCTTTACAAATATATTTAGTGACAGTTAACAAAGTAATTAAGTAGTTTTATTGTTAAAATGTACTGTCACAAAGTAACGGACCACTCAATCAACTCTTCAGAATGGAATATCTTGAAAAAATATATATAGCTAGGTCGGAAAATCGAGCGATAATCTACCTAGATGAGACTTGGTATGACACCCACAATACACCCAGTAAAGGATGGATTGATAAATCCAAAAAATGTCACACCAAAGCTCCATAAAATAAAGGTAAAATAATAACTATTTTACACGCGGGGTCAGAAGAAGGCTGAATATCAGAATGTCTATTTCTAGCAGCCAAGAATATTTCAGATTTCAGCTTGGATTATCAGTGTGATACAACCGCTGAAGTTTTTGAAGATTGGCTTCAAAACAAATTAATGTCGAATATACCACCGAATAGTGATGGAATTGGGAATTGTGATGGATAACGCATCCTATCATAGTTGCCAAATGAATAAGGTACCAAGTTCCACCAGTAAAAAAAGGGAAATACAAGCCCTTTTGTGCGAACGTGACATATACCATATTTCCATGAAAGTTATACAGTTAAACAATTGTTAGAAGTTCTAAAAAGTTACAATTTTTCAAAGGAGTATGTTTGTGATAAAATTGCAAAGGAAGCAGGACACGAAATAATTCGGCTTCCACCATATTATTGTATCTTTAATGGGATCGAATTAATATGGCATAAAATAAAGTCTAATATACGTGCTCACAATAGTAGTGTGATTGAATTGATAAAGACAGAAGTCAAAAATGGAACCGCTGAAAACTATAGCAGCTGTATTCGACATGTCAAAAAATTGAAAACTCATGTAGATATATGTACATAAATATAAATAGTTTAAAACCTGTAAAAAAACTTATTATGGATTTGCAAGATAGTAGCGATAGCGAAATTGAACTAGATATTAATTAATAACTAAAATTGTAACAAATGCATTCGAGGACATTGTACACTGTTTTAATATATTTGTGTAATTACTATATTGGGTATTATTCAGTACATAAAACATTAAAATTCGACTGTCTTATCACAATAATATTTTGCACGATGCCTTGTCTTTAAACAGCCATAAATCTTGTTGAATTTTGAATTTATAACTCAAGTATCTGATTCAATTATGAATTGTTTTGAACACTTTATTTTCCATCTCTTGAGCTAAAATATCCATAAAGTGATTTACTCAGTATATGCCTCACGAACAAGAAGTTCTTTAATGAATGTTGAATTTGATTTGTCATACTAAAGAATGAGTTAATCCATTATAGTACGATATTTAATTGATAGCGACTTCATGGGAAGATATTAAGCACAAAACAAAAACTAGGGAACATTCTCATATGACAGTTGAAACTATACAAAATTTAACTCTCTCCTTCTGAAGTGATATCGTGCAAGAACTTCTCTACTTCAAGTATTAAATTTTTACCAAATTTGAAACCAATATCTTATTTGAATTAAGAGCTATCGCACTAAAAAATATAAACCGATTTACAGTTAGACCGTCGGAAATGGACGGTGACAGTTAAAAAATACGAAAATTTTAGAACATAAGCAGTACCTCCCTTTAACGAGAGGAATAAAAAAATAAAATTATTAACGACAAAACAGAAATGTGTCTTAACATTAAAACAAAAAAACCGGTCAAGTGCAAGTTGAACTTGCACAATTAGTGTTCCGTACGTTGATTGCTTTTTAAAATAAAAATTTTTGTTAGGGTGGTATAAAATGATCAGTGACTTCACAAAACACACCCCAAATGAGTTTTCAACAAAATTTGTTTCCAAACTTTACTGAAAACTGGTGACCTTGAAATTTTGTTTTTTTTATATACCAAATAAATTATTAAAGGTAATGCACTCGTGATAATTTTCGTTCAATCTATACCCCGTGGAGAATATTCCAGAATTTTTTTCAAAATTTTTCGATCAGTACTTTTCGAGATAAGGTAGGGGACAGCGATTTTTTAAAAGTAATACGAAGAAAAGTGTACGCAAGTATTACATTACATATATATTTTTTACTCGTGTTTTCACAAGCTTTCATTTGACACCACACTCGATGACCTAGTAAAAAAAAATTTTTTTCACTTCCGATTTCACCCTCAAAACGAACCCCTTAAGTCAAAATTTTTGTTACGGTGGTATAAAATGATCAGTGACTTCACAAAACACACCCCAAATGAGTTTTCAACAAAGTTTGTTTCCAATCTTTACTGAAATCTGATGACCTTGAAATTTTTGTTTTTTTTTTGTATACCATATAAATTATTAAAGGTAATGCACTCGTGATAATTTTCGTTCAATCTACACCCCGTGGAGAATATTCCAGAATTTTTTCGAAATTTTTCGATAAGTACTTTTCAAGATACGGCCCGGGACAGCGATTTTTCGCGAATTTTTAAAAATAATACAAAGAAAAGTGCGCGCAAGTAAAATATTATATATATATTTTTTACTCGTGTTTTCACAAGCTTTCATTTGACACCACACTCGATGACCTAGTAAAAAAATTTTTTTTTCACTTCCAATTCACCCCCCAAAATTAACCCTTTAAGTCAAAATTTAATTCTCAAAACTACATGGCTCTGATGAGGCCATCAATTCCTATATTATTACCAAATTTCACCTTTCTATGTCAAATAGTTTCGGAGAAAATCGGGTGTGACAGACAGACAGACAGACAGACAGACAGACAGACAGACAGACAGACAGACAGACAGACAGACAGACAGACAGACAGACAGACAGACAGACAGACAGACAGACAGACAGACACCGAAGTGATCTTATAAGTGTTCCGTAAGGAACACTAAAAAGGATATTTTCATGAGATTGGGTAATTAAAAATGTTAAAACACATATATCGTCTACATGCTTAAGGGGATACGCTACCTTCAAATTTTCAAAAAATCGATTTTTTTCAAGCTCTACAAAATGGAATCGCAGATTGAAGGTAATATAAAAAAAAATTATAGACTTTTAAGGCGTGGATGCGTTACTTTTTTTTTTTGCTTTTTTCTCGAGACTACTGTTTTTAAACTGGTTGACAAAATATCTTGAGATCTATTGAACTGATTTTGATAAAATTTATACCACATATTCTTTATAATATTATCTTGAATTTGACACACGGTTTTTTTTTGGAGTTGATGTACCGTTCATTTTTTTAATAATTTTTAAAGCACCAAGTTTTGCGAAAATCTGAGTTTAGTTTCGAACGGCTGTCACTCTACAAAAAAAAAAGTTATTTTTTTCCGAAAGTGGCGACTTAGCTATGACCTTTCTTAACAATAAAAAATGATTTGTTTTGTTTTTGCACGATTCCTGAGTGAAAAAAAAATTCCACCGGTGGTAAGGATTTTTAAAAAAGGGCCTACAAGATTGCTCAATCTTCGCCATTTTTTATTGTTTTTTTTTTTTAATATATATATAAAATTTTTAATTTGTTGCTAAAACTATAATGTATTTGCGAAAGATAAAAATTATATTATACAGATAATAGCTGCGTCAAAAAAAAACTATTTTATGCATATTTTTCCGAGCGCCAAGATGGTGTAACCCTTAACCTGCTGTGTGTAACACTATTTTATTTATTTCGGCTAGCACGGAATACGTTAGATTTGTACTTTGTTCTATAATGAACGTTGTCATATGATTTTAGCTTATAAAGTACTAGCAAAAGAAAAATACAAGCCATATCGAACTGGGTAATAGTAAAACAGAGTGAATTAGGTCACAAATTTATTGCCATTAGTGCACAAGAAAAATAGAAAAGTTCGACGCGACAAATACTGTGGTGCCAGTCCAAATACGCTGCCCCGTGGCATAACCAGTAAGTCATAATAATACGTTACGTTAGTTTGGTTAGTTATTGACCAAATTTCTCTGCTTGGGTTTTCTGGAAGTACTAGGGATAACCGTAATCTGTATCTTCATTATGAGTGTCAGCTGAGTTTTAGCAATTTGGTATGTTTTTCACGTTTCCTACAAATGTATTCGTAATTCCTTCCAAAATCCCAATGAACAGGATTATCGTTTTTACTGAATGTTGTGGGAACAGTGAGTATAATAAATTTCTTATTATTTCTTGTCATGTTAGTGTAATAAAAAATTTCACGACTACTGAAAGGAGGTAATCCGTATGTAGACTATCACTAGGCCAGGACAAATCGAGGACTGGGCAAGGGATCATGCTTGAGTCCAAATCAAGGAAAAGATGGAGGTATAGAGCAGACTACGAAAGAAGCCGCTTTAATCAAGGTCTCCACCTGACTCGAAGCTATCTGTCCAATGATCTTGATTTTAATACTCAATGAGTTTTTACTACAATAACACAGGTCAACATTTGATCTAA
>CM032446.1:40531266-40566692 GCA_019049505.1 Pachyrhynchus sulphureomaculatus
CAAAAAGAATGGAGAAGCACCGACTACCAAGAATCGCTTTGGAAGGAAATCAGCAGGCGAACGTCCACCGGGTAGACCACCTAAAAGATGGAGAGATCTACCTCTCAAGAAATCGCACAACCTCGGAATTAACAGATCATGATCGATGTAGTATGTGTAAAGTAAAAGACGACCAATTTCCTTTTGGCTGCTTGTTTTTGGACTGTTACGTTTGGACTGAAGCACCACTGTTGTAACTATCTATGTAATAAATTCTGGACGCATCGTTGGCCAAAGTTCAATATGAAACTGCTAATAATCTGTTAATAGTTGCCGTAAAGTTGAACGTTAAGCCGTACGATAAAATAAACGAGAAAAGTTTGACACAGATGATTAAACCGGGACTGATTGGTAGATTAACACTAACTTTACAATTTAAGTAAAGAAATATCTTTTATGAGATATTCATGATTCCGCGAAGAGGACGAAAAGAGAATGGGGGAACTTTATAATTGATAATTTTTAAGATTTTCACCTCAAAATACATTTAAAACTTTTAGACGTTAGTTTTCACTTAAAAGATGTCTTAATATACAAGGGACGTTCAATAGTTAACAAGACAGTTGTTGTTATGAATAAAAAACGGATTTTTCATTGATAGTGAAACCTACACTACTTTTTAACATAGTTTCCATCAACATTTAGGCACTTTTCCCATAGTGAGCTTTTGAATTCCTGTAGTGTAGAATTGTTCCCCTTGCTGTCTGAGCCAGTCGTGTACAGTTTTTTGGCCTTGTTGTCTTAGAACTTGGTGAAAGGGCCAAACAGATAAAAATCGGATGGTGCGAGGTCGTAACTATAAGGTGGGTGTGGGAATACCAATAAACCGAAATTTTTCAATCACCTCTCGCTTTTTCTGAGCGATATAAGGGTGGGCGTTATTATGTAGCAGAATCACACCTTTTGAGAGACCACCCTGACTTCTTATCGTGGGTTTTTTACTTTCTGTTGAAGCACGTTTGCATAGTACTCACTCTTCACAATACATTGGTCTTCTATATAATCAGAATAAGTTGGGCCTTAACAATCCCAGAACATCACTTTACCGGCAGCCGCTTTGCTTTTAAATTTTTTCTTTGCTGGAGAATTCGGATGTTTCCTCTCAAGACTTTGCCATTTGGATTCAGGTTCAAAATAATGAATCCAGGTTCCCTCATAGATTACACTGGTCAACAAAAAAAAGAAAATTGCTTGTTTCCTGTGATTTTTTTTTGTTTCTATCTCAAATTGACGCGTATTTTTTAAATATGGCAACTGGCAACCCTCATTTACTATTTTTACTTAGATTTTCGTTTTTTATTGGACACTAAAATATATTTTGTTGTTGTTTTTAGACATGGCTTCGTCAAGAAGATGTTGTGTGCTTAATCCCGATTGTTTTTGCTATATTTGTGGTGAATATATATTTGCAAAATATCGAAAACCTATATCGAACTTTGTGAAAACTACGTATCATCAATACTTTAAAATAAAATTGTGTAATCAGGACAAGCCATGGGTTCCTCATATTGTATGCCAAAAATGTGTGGTATGTCTACGGTTATGGAAAAAGAGATGCAATAATGTTCGTAACACCCATGATTTGGCGAGAACCTCGAAACCATCATGACGATTGCTACTTCTGCGTTGTGAAAATAAACGGAATTAACCCTGGAAATCGAAGTAAGTGGTCATATCCTAACTTATCTATCTATCTATCTATCAACGACCTCAATTAAAATCACAAGAGGTACAACCCAGCACATCTAAATCTTCTGATGATCCAAATCTCTGTGAACCCGAACGAAATATATCAAGTAAAGACTCTGATTCAGACTACAAATGTAGCCTTTCAGAACTTCAACCATTTAAGCAGAAAGAACTAAATGACTTAGTAAGAGATCTGAACTTACCAAAAGAAGCTTCTGAAATTTTAGCATCTCCGGAAACCAACATTACATTTTATCGTACCCCAGAAAAAAATATGTTACCGTATTTTTCTCAAGAGAAGGATTTAGTTTTTTGTAACGCTGTTGGTGGTATTTTGCAGCAGATGGGATTAAAACAGCACCAACCTAGTGATTGGCGTCTTTTTATAGACAGCAGCAAAAGAAGTTTAAAGTGTGTTTTGCTTGATAACGGTAACAAGTACGGATCTATACCTATTGCACATTCGACGACTTTAAAAGAAGAATACGGAAATGCTTCTAAGGTTATGGAAAAAATTAAGTATCAAGACCACGAATGGGTCATTTGTGTTGATCTGAAAATGGTTAACTTTATTTTAGGTCAACAAGGGGGTACACAAAGTTCCCTTGTTTCATGTGTCTCTAGGATAGTTATGACAAACAACAACATCCGTCTCAAAAAGTTTGGCCAGTGCGGGAAGAGCTAAAAGTTGGTACAAAAAATGTTATAAACGTGCCTTTAGTTAGCCGAGACCGCATCATACTTCCACCACTTCATATTAAACTCGCCATAATGAAACAGTTTGTGAAGGCGTTTGACAAAAGTGGCGAATGTTTTAATTTTCTTTCACGCAAGTTTCCAGGATTAAGTTCAGAAAAATTGAAAGCTGGTATTTTTGATGGACCACAGATTAGGCAACTCGTGAAAGATCCTAATTTTGTCAAATCAATGACTGAAGTCGAATCCAAAGCTTGGAATTCATTTGTTTTGGTTATGAGTAACTTCCTAGGCAAAAAGAAGTCTGACGACCATGTCGAGCTTGTTGAGTGCATGCTATCGAACTTGCAAGAGCTAGGGTGCAACATGAGCATAAAAATCCACTTCCCGCGCACTCGCATTTAGACCGATTTCCACAAAATCTGGGTGATTTTAGTGAGGAGCAGGGTGAAAGATTTCATCAGGATCTTCGGACAATGGAAGAGCGTTATCAGGGGCGGTGGAACTCACATATAATGGCAGACTACTGCTGGAGTTTGCAACGAGATCTAACTAAAGTCGTTCATTTACGGAAATCTTATAAAAGATCATTTGCTAGTGTTCAATAGAAATTTTGTTAACATAATGTATTATTTTTTTTGTATTTTTTTGGCAAAATAATAAAACTGTATATTTCAAAAGGTAAAGCTGTTAGTAATCTCCCAGTATTTTTTTCATAGTCAGGGCCATAGAAATACCCAATAACAGAAAAAAAAATAAAGGAAACAAAACTTGTGTTGACCAATGTAATATTAAGTATGGCAAAAGTAGTATTTTGACATCGAAATTTGAAATTTGGCACAAATATAGGAATGGATGGCTCAATCAGCAGTGTTGTTTTGAAAATGAAATTTTGTCTTAAGGGGATAGTTTTGCGGGGTAAAACCGGAAGTAAAAAGAGTTTTTTTTTTAATTTACATCCAGAGATTTTTTCTTAGTATATCTGACAGTGTTTTATTTATATAGTCCACACTTGAATTTTATTTTGTTAAATGCGATTTTAAAAGAGAGGATTTTAATAATTAAGTACTTTGATTATTTAAGCAAGGTAAATCTCACCATATTTTACCATAAAATAGATCGTGTTAAGTTATTCTTTAGCATCAGGTAGTCAAATTTAGTGTTTATTTTAGAACTACATGTTTGCAAGGAAATTTCTAGGTAAATCATTTTTTTACTGGTAAATTAAATATCATATCTGTTACTTTTTCTTTGTTGTTCTACAGTCTGTCAAGTAGGAATGTGACCGCTCATATTCTTAAAAAAGTTTCGAGAACATTTTTTGCCATCAAGTATTCCTTGGGGTGCTAACAACAGCACAATTAACTTAGTAAGTTATCTAATCGCCTCCTGCATTAATAATCGCCTGCCATCTTCCAAACATGCTGTCTATGAGATTTTCTGCACGCTCAGCAAATTCTTCGAATCTCACGAGACAACTGAGTTAAAGTTTTCGGAGTCTTTCCTCTGAGCTTTCTTTTTACAATGGATCGAACGTTTTCAATAGGGTTGGCGTCCGGCGATTGTGAGTGTGTGTGTGTGTGTGTGTGTACTCTAGTATCTTATCGTGGGCCCAAGCGAGCCGCTTTGCGACATGATTTTCCAAGCAAAAGTTTCTCCATCGTGCTTCGAAAGTTGACATTACGACTAAGAAGTTGTCGAATGATCTCTTGGGATACATTTAAAACCGATTTTCTTAATTTTGCCGCTCCATGACACAGCGTCAATTTTGGCTCCCGTGAAAACAAAGGCACGATTCGTTTTTCGACTTTCGGAGTGACTTTGCCTACCTAGCCACGTTTTGGCAAATCGTCGACATTTTTTGTCTTAATATATTTAGCAGGCGCGGAATGTGTCATTTTAGGCCCCTTGTGTGGACAAAGAAAGACTGCATCGAACCGACGCGCAAAGATTTTTAGATTTTACGTGATTTCGACGAAAGTTCGTAATCGATTGATACTTTTTTTTTTGTCTAGCACACGTGCTGCAGGGAAGTCCGTAAAGCGCTACAGGAGGGACATGTGTGCGGAAAAAGCGATTCACGTTGTTCTTGAATCGCTGTAAATTGAACTCGGTGGGAAACACAGTCCTGGGCAAATTATTCGAAAGGGATGATGTTCTCCATATAAAAAACTGCTTGAACATCGTTGTACGAGGAGTAACAAGCTGAACCTAATACGCATGTGAAGTATTAGCGCGACGTGTACATCTAACATGCACCGCTCTGGAGGAATTAAGCGGGATACGTCCTTCGAACACTTTCCATGAAAATACTTGTAGAATAGGCTCAACTCGCCAACCGTTCTTCGATGTTCCAGCGAACCAAGGCCGTCGGTCAGTTCCGGGTCTCCAATCAGACGTACACCTCTCCTCTGAATAGAATCCAACAAATGCAGTGTATGTTTGGGAGCGGAGCCCCAAACATGGGAGCAATATTCCATAGTTGGTCGAATTTGAGCTTTGTAAAAAATCAACAGTTTTTGTGGAGTGTAAAGCTTTCTGGTTCGAAATAATATTCCCAACTTTTGAGAAGCTCTTCTTGCTATGCCTGCAGTATATTCATGCCAGAACATATTTGCTCCCAAATTAATGCTCAACAAATTGAGTGACGATGTTAGAGGAATGGAGTGCCCCGACATAAGTATGTCGGGTTCAGCAACGTTAACTTTTAAAAAAAAAAAATACCGCCTAGGTTTTTGTAACGTTAAATTCCACTTGGTTACTGTCACCCAAAGATAGAATTTCTTCCAGGTCTTTGTTAAGTTGAATGACTTTCTGCTGTCTGCGGATATTCGTCTGAGTAGCCGATATCCGAGCGTTCAAAGTAAATAAAGAGATAAGCGTACTATCATCTGCAAAGCTGTAGATTGGATTCCCGGGCTTTTCCAGCAGATCATTAATGTAAATGAAAAAGAGAGTAGGAGACAGTATGGAGCCTTGGGGCACACCGGCATTGATAGTGAAGGTGTTGGAAAGAAATCCGTGGACTGCCACTCGTAAAGAACGCTCTCTGAGGAAATATGAGAGCCACAAACAGAACTTTTCAGACATACACGGTCGAATGCCTCGGATATATCAAAAGAAACTGCTCGAGATCCTCCAAAGTGTTCAATTACGTTGTTCCAAGCATGTGTTACATAAGTCAGAAGATCTCTTATTGATCTATGTTACGAAAGCCACTTTGGTGATCGCTAGTAATGTTGAATCCTTCAAAATATTTTAGAAGATGCTGATTGAAAGCAGTGCGACTGGTCGGTAGCTATTTGGCAAGGTCTTCTGGCCTTTTTTAGGTACCGGCTGAACTGTGGCACATTTCCAGCAGGAGGGAAATATTCCCTTTCTGTAGGATAGGTTAAAATGTCTATAGAAAACTGGTGTTAGTACCCTCGTACAGTTTTTGAGAACTATGGCAGGTATTCCGCCAGCGCCAGAAGCTTTTTTGGTGTCTACCTTCATTAAAATACGTTTTATAATACGCTGTCTGAAGACAATATGGGGCATCCTTGGGAACAGTAAATGGTGTTTTTCCTTGGAAATCGATAGTAGAATGTGAAGCAAAGAGTTCAGCCAACTTTTAATAAAATGTGTAGTAAACAATGGTTCCCTCTACCGATTTTTTGTTGAATCGCTAGAATTATATCTACCGGAAATGAATTATCGCTAACACGTTCTTACTTGGAGAACTGTATTACAATACCCTCGTAGATACAGTATCTCAATCACTATACTGCTACATAACAAACCCATTAAGTTTTCTGATTATCTAACACTATCCTCCTTTTACTATCCTTATTTGTTTCACTACTATCGAAAGACATAAACTCTGCCTATCGTTATGTATACAAGACAACTGTTGTCTCACAACTTAACGATAATTGTTTACAAGTTACAGTAAAGAGCCTTTATTATATGAATTTAGTCTTCATTTTACCTGAAACACTCGTTTGGTAAATTACTTAGCAAGGAAGCCCAGGTGTCTCAAGCCAGAAAATGATACCTTAATATTTTGCAGGGTATAAGTATAAAATAATTTTAAAGTTAGCAAGGCACTTTGCTAAGCAATACCCTTGTTTGGACAAACTTTAATCGTATTGGAGCGCTGGCTGATAAAAGAACAAGAATTAAGGGTGCAGTATCTTTTTTATAATTTGTTTAGGACTATATTGCTAATTTCCAGATAATCAAAATGTCAAAGTACCTATTATTATTTTCAAAAAGCAGGACTACCTTTTAAGTTTTTCCAATGAAAGGAAAAATTTTTTTGGTACAAATCATTTTATTGTTTCTCAACCTTAAAGATTTAGACACTTTTACATGCGTTCGAACCAATTCTTGAAACAATTTTTCGACTATGAAGTTGGTCCCTCAAAAACAACAGATTCTTGAGATGATAAAAATCGCTGTTCACTCATGTTTTTAGCATTCGGGAACAAGAAGTTGTTAGGCGATAAATTAGATGAATATGACATTAATTCGATGTGTTTCTGCGTCAAATAATCAATTGTTTGTCGTACTGTGTGAGAGCTGGCATTGTCATGATGAAGAATGATGCGAGGTTTACGGTTGTTTTTCCTGATTTCATCGATGACTACTGGCAAACAAATTGTTGTATGCTATTCAGTATTAACTGTTCTTCGATTCTATAAAGCAATGGTTGCAACATGTCCAGTATAACCAAAGAAACAAGCGATCATTCTCTTGGAAGTGCTTCGCGAACTTTTGCTGGATTTGGTTCATCTTGGAACACCCAAACAGTTGATTGATGCACAATTTCCGTATACGGATTTTGCATGTCCCCGATCGAATTTTTTGGGCATTTTCTTACACCAATTGATACTGTTTTTGAGTTTGGGTCAAATTATGCGGAATCTATCGGAAACAGACCGTTTTCACAGCTAAATGTTTATAAAGCCTGATCACTGGATCTTTGCAGTTGCTGATCAACGCAACGTTAAGAATATTCATACGATTCAATCGGGTGTCAATTCAGTGTCGGCGGTCTGAGTTTTAAAAGAAAATTTCAAAAGTCAAAATATAATTTAAAATTTTTCATCCGGATTGGTAATTAACGAAAACTACGGATATATTAAAAGTATAAGATGTGTAAAACACCCTAGTTCTTACTTGTGAAGGACATTTACCTGTCTGCATCCAACGTCTAATATCACCTATTTTTATTTTTTCAGGTAGCTATTAGATTATTTCGTGAGTAAATTTACCTCATGAAAAGTTTACAATTGTTATCTGTTAGTTATTTGAAGTTTGTGTAATGTTTATAATGAAATTACAATACACACTTAACACAGCTTTATCAAATTTATATATAAGGCATTATAAAAACTGTAAAAGTTGCACCGTAGAACTCACTAAATAAAATTTTAAAATAAAAAACTGAAATATAATACTTTTAACAACAGAAAGATATTTCATGACGAGGGTACAGAGTATGAATAGGAGATATAAATTGCATAATCAATTTTAATATGATTTATCAAATCCAACTAATAGATAGATAGATAAGTTTATATTTGTCCTGCAAAATGTACAATGAATGTTGCTCAAGGGGCTTGGAACATATCAGTAAGTAATATTTAAATTATTAATTGAATAATAACACTAATCGCTAGAAGTAGATTCTTCACTCTCGCTTTCATCATTCTCAACACGAATAATGATTTCTGGAATCTCTTCGATTATTACCTCACGATCATACCACTGTTAAATCAGGTTTTCTGTATGTTGTACGCTGACATGCCATACCTCTGGTGTACACTTTTCTAAGGCTCTATTCCACATCTGAAGTACTTGTTTATGTCCATATCGCTCTTCACCAATGTGCTCGTTATAAAATGTTTTTCTATTTGCCCAAATCAGCTCAATTGCATTAAATTGACAGTGATAAGGAGGTAATCTCAACACTTCATGCCCATGCTCTTGAAAATTGTTATCAATTTGTTATTCCTTTGATTTTCTATGAGCTTTTGCAATATCTAACAATTCTGTCTTAAACATCTGTTTGTTATGAGGTAAACTATTCTTCTGTAACCACTCGAGAATTTCTTCTTTTTTCCATGCTGAAGATGGCTGTTTTTCTACTTCAACTGAATGGTATGAAGCATTATCCATTATAATTAAAGATGGTTCTTCTAAATTAAGAATCAACTGGTTTCTGACCCATTTCGTAAATATTTCACTATTCATTTCTCCATGATAATCAAGTGACTTTGACTTGCTAGCAAATAATAAATTGGCATTTTCCACAAAACCTTCACTGTGTCCAGCATGTAAAGCAAAAAACTTTTTACCTTCAAATCCCCCAGGCTTACGAACACTTTTAATGTTGTCATTCTGCCATGATTTCCTTTGACTACCTTTTGAAAAATCCATGTTTCGTCTATGAAAACAAGCTGACGGGCAATATGTGCATTTTTGTTTTCTATATACATTCTAAGAAAAGCTGCCCTCATTGAACAAATTCTTGGTGTCCCCATTAATGCTCGTCTGTTGTCATCTTTCTTAAATTGGAACCCAAATCCAGAATTAATGTTCGAAGAGTTCCATAACTGACATTAATTATCTCTTTTTGTCGCAGTTCTTTACGTAAGCTGTTGATAGTAATATGTTTTTCTAAAAGTAAAATATGATTTACTTTCGATTTCACTTAAAACGATAGATGATAATAGTTACTTACTTTGTGCATACATATCATATAATGTACGAGGCTGGTTTGAAAAGTCCGTGCAAAGTCCGAGAGATGGCACCACCGGCGCGTATCGAGGTCATGTTTAGTTAGTAGCATCTCTTGAATGAACGCACACCAAGTTTCAGCCATATTGGTCTATTTCTTTGTGTTTGGCATTCGGACCTCGGACTACTATTTGTTCCCCAATTTGAAGAAATGGCTGGCGGGACGAAGATTTTATTCAAACGAGGAGGTGATTGCAGACACTAATGGATATTTTGCAGACTTGGACAAATCCTATTATTCGGAAGGGATCAACAAACTAGAACATCGTTGGACGAAGTGTATAAGCCTAAAAGGAGACTATGTCGAAAAATAAAAAAGGTTTACCCCAAAACACATAAGTAGTTTTTATTTTTGCACGGAGTTTTCAAACCAGCCTCGTATTACGAACGTCCATTTTAGAACTTTCACTCAGATCATGGGTCTTAGCTTGTTTTCTTTGTCGTGATTTTCCAGGTGTTGAAAACAATTCATTTTTATCACTACGAATTTTGATGCAAGCTACAGTTCTCGTACTAATCTGTAAAGCAGCAGCGACTCTCTGGAACCAGAACATTGTAAACACATTAAATAGATATACCTATGTGATTTATTTACCTCTTGTACAGCATTAAGAGATATAAGAGGACCCTTGTTATCCCTTTCCGATGTAAAATACGCTATTAACTTCGCCACAAAATCTCTTGCTTGACTATTCAAATGTTTTCCAGGCATTTTGGTGGCTTCATATGAAGAGTTTTTGGTCAATATTAGAGCTCTCAACAGAACTATTTATTAGTTGGCAAGTATATTCCAAAATTCAATAATGGGATAGAAAAAATAGTGACCGTTTGCCGTAAATATTAAGAAAATGCCTACTGCATAGTTCAATATACTTTGAATAAAATTTGCTGCACTGTTCACGTTTTTTGTGGAAAATTCTGGTTATGTTTGATTTTATGGTAAAATTTCCGTAACGTGGACGATGCAGCAATTTTTATTATGTAAGAGTCCAATGAACCGTGCATTAGACAGTTCCAAAAACTAAACATAAAGATAACGTTACCTTAATCCGTCAAAAAATTATCGATTATTTTTATTGCCTATAACCTCGGCAGTACTGGCTTCTAAAACATGAAGCTATACCAAAATTTCAGGTTGTTCGTTGTCTTTCTTGCATATGTACAAATAACCGAGACAGATAATAGATGATGATGATGATGTTTGGGGGATCGGGCGCGTCGACATCTTAGGTCATTTGGCGGCCTAATTTTCTTTTAGATTTCTATTTCCAGTTCTTTGAGATAGTTTCGAATTTTATTCTTGTTTAATTGATACGTGTTTATTATTTGCGTTAGTGTGGAAGGAATATTGTGCTTTATTCTTATGTTTGCTAAATGTTCTGCTTCAAAAATATGTTTAACTGTTAGCGTAGAGTTACATCTTGTACATAAAGGCTTTGGTTCGTTTTTCAAAAGGTAGGAGTGGGTCTGGTATATGTGACCAGTGGCCAGTCTTCTTAGCGTGGTGTTCTCAACTCTGTTCACATTTTGCATGTGGAGTGGGGGGTACACTAGTGGTTTTATCTCCCAGAGCTTGTTATTGTTTTCTTCTAGATCCCATTCCAGTTGGAACAAATTTCTGTTTATAATAATTAGACTGTTTTGGAAGTCACTTGGGTGATTTTCCCCTGTTATGGGAATACCGTTATTAATGGCTTTCTTAGCTTCTTGATCAGCTTTGTTGTTACCCTTTATCCCCATGTGGCTAGGGATCCAGATGTAGGCAATTGTTCTATTTCTTGATTTTGCGATGTATAGAAGATCTGTGATTTGCCTTAGATATGCATGGCTAGGATTATTTGTTATGACGGCTTTCAGCGCACTTAGTGAGTCTGACACTATTAAGGAGTTTTTGTTGTCTTTAATATTAATGGCGTATCTGGTTGCTTCTTTTATTGCTAGTAATTCCGCTGTGAAGATAGTGTTTTATTGAGATAGTTTGAAGTTTTTTGAATAGTTATTGTGCACAATTGCTGCTCCAACCCCTTTTTCTGTCTTAGAACCATCCGTGTATATTATTGAGTATTTGGAGTAACACATGTGTAGTCTTTCAAGAAATTTGGATTTTATTTCAGAATGATTTAGATCCTTCACATTTGGTGTATGGAGGTAAAGGTCTACTGATGGTTTTGGTGATAACCATGGAGGGAAAGTGTGCCAGAGAGGATAGTCAAAAGCTGGTGGTGTGAGATTATGAAGAGTCATAAATTTATTTATTCTATTTGGGATTGACATATGTGGAGATACATGATTAGCTCGATGTGAGTTTGTCAAATTTATTGAATATTTTAAATGTTGCCTTTGTAGTGTCGATGTGTAAAACTTCATTAGAGATAATTGTCTGTCTAGATGCAGTGGTGGAATGGATGATGTGCATTTTAGACTAGGGATTGGTGTAGTTCTAAATCCTCCCGTTGCCAATCTCAAGGCCCGATTTTGGATGGTGTTTAATGACTTTTTGGCACTTGGACTAGCTGCGTCATATATGAGGCCTCCGTACCTTAGTTTTGAGAGTATCAATGATTTGTACAGTTTAATTAGTGAGGGGAAATCTGCTCCCCATTGTGTACTAGCAATGGTTCTGAGGATGTTTAGGTCTTGGGTAGTACGGATTTTAAGTTGCTTAATGTGTGAGAGCCAATTTAGTTTATTGTCAAACGTCAATCCTAGGATGTTGACTGTAGTAGATGGTTGGGATGGCTTTGTTTTCTATCGTTAATGGGTTGACTTTGGGACAGCTTCTGATTTTGCAGAAATGTATGGCACTGGATTTTGTTGGAGAAAAGGAAAGACCATTGCTTTTGGCCCATTCATTTAGAGCAGAGATAGAGGCACGTAGTTTGTTGGTGTTTTCATTAGAAGAGGGGTTTGAGCTGTAAATAATTAAATCATCAGCAAGTAATTTAAACTTTGTGTGGGTTTGAATAATCTTGGTTAACGATAGCATTGCTATATTAAACAGTGTAGGGCTTAGAACTGATCTCTGTGGTATACCAAGGATCAGTTGATGAGGGTCGGATAATAAATTGTTTGATCTAACTTGAAATGTTCTAGGGGCTAAAAAGTGTTGTATGAATTTGGGTAGAGCCCCCGTAAAACCCAGCTCCTTCAATATGATGGTTCCATTTATTGAATCAAAAGCTTTTTGCAGATCTAAGGATACAAGGCTAGTATGTTGTTTTTTGTGTATTGCAATTCTGATGTCTGTATCGAGTGATGCCAGATGGTCAATGGCTGATCAGACAGATAACAGAGAGAATGTCATAAATAACTTCAGATGACAGAAGACATGAAAGTTTTTAAGTTTTTAAATATACTTAACATGTTGACAAGAAGAATAATATAGACGGATGTTTACACTATATTCAGACATTTATGACGTGCATGAATCATTGATCGGACTATACAGAATCGAATGTACTGCAAATTTTGATATGCCTAAGGATGCCTCTGTCTCACGGTAAGTCACATGCCGATCCTTTTCAATCACGTTGCGCACAGCATCAATGTTTTTTTGGGAACAGCAACCGATTTTGGTCGACCTTCACGAAATTCATCACTAACCAAAGCACGACCATTACGAGATTCTGCAAACCAATTGCAAACAGTCTTTTCTGATGGTGATTCATTACCGAAAGTTGAACAAAGCGATTCGTGGCATGGTTGTTGAGTTAGGCCTTTTCTAAAATCTTAAAAGATCATCCAACGAAGACCTTCACGTGAAATTTTCATTTGTTCACAAAACTGTTTTTTTTTAACGCTTACTCTAAATAAACTACTCTGCCAATTTCTGAGCTGCCACCGTTTTAACAATAACAAATATCAAATTTTACAACAATTATAATGTCACATCTCAATAGTGCCATCTAGTGGTCGTTTGTAAAAACTTAAAAGGTGGCCCTCGTAGGAGGCCATTTTATGTAAGCCTTTCAACTAATCTTAATGAAACAAATATTTTCTTCCAGCTGAAAATGTGTTCGAATTTAGCCGGCAACTAAAAAAAGATCATAACACGATAACACGTGTGACCAGAAAATAACCGAACTGAATTTATAAAACTTTTCATTTTTAAACTTTGGCACAAAAAATCAAAACGGGTTCCTTTCAACGCACTCTTCACTTTGGGAAACAAAAAAGTCACATGGAGTAAGGTCAGGTGGGTAGCGTGGATACTCCAATACGGGCATTTCATGTTTCTCCAAATCTCCTTAATTGAAAGAAGATTGTAGGCTGGTACGTTGGTAGAAGATCCAAGACCAGTTCTTCCACATTTCAGGTATCTTCCTTCTCACATATTCACGGAGGGTGGTCAAAACCCGTTTATAGTAAACTTTTATTTTATATTTTGCCCTTTTTACTGTCGTCTGTTTTTGCTGTTTATAGACGCCTGACGCGGGAATCGTCTGGGACATCTTGTCTGTCGTCTTTGACCCATTCGAAAACTTAAATTCGTCATAAGTAAACCTTACACCTCTTGTAACAAATGTAATATTTCTGAAGTAAACTTTCCAAGTTTAACGAGAAATTTTACTTTAAGTCATTGCTCAACATTGGCACTAAGCATTTTTCCGACGCAGACCAAATACATGATCTGATTTAAACTAGCACTGCAGCCGAACTTAAAACTACAAGATCTTCAAAATGGGGGAATAGGTAGAGGGGTTATTCAAGCTCAACGCCCCACTATTGTCAACCACGCGGCATCAATATTATCAGCGTAACACACTCAATCAGAAAAATCATCGGAAAAATCTTGTAGCCTATATATCTTTAAAACAACAAAATTGAACATTAAAGAGTATTCCGAGCGGGTGCACCTGAACTAAATCATTCGACCGTGTATGGCATGAAAAGTTGTTAATTGAAATGCGCTCTTATGATATGTTTGAAAAATTTTGTTTATGGCTATGGAAAGAGTGATGCTTTGGTACATCGAGGAAAAAATTGGTAACATGAATCTATTCTATAAATACTTTAACAAGAAGTATTGGATAGATGTAGCCCGCTGGATTGCTCCCAGAATAGTGCAGGCTAGGTATACACGCCACATTAATGCATTCTGTTATATAGTAAATTACATTTCGTCGGAATGAACCACCCAGGGCTGCGTTTCTCATAAGTACAACCTGCAACAATTGAAGATTAAATAGACTTACTGATCACGCGCATGCGTCGTTCTTATAGCGATTAAAAGATTTTTCTGCAGTGCGTGTAAGATGTGCCCATAAAATAGGGATTGGAAGAATACAAGCACTTTGTAAAGAGCGCTATGGCGTTTCTTTCTAATTTCAATTAGGACGCGGTTACATAACTTTGGTTAAATGTCATCATCCAAAAAATATATATACTTTCTGACCGAATACTATCTTTAGAAATATCTTTAGTTTCGTAATATTTTTACACAATTTTCATTTCCAAAAGGCTACGCGCGGCTCTTGAAATACGATGAAAAACACATATTTTTATAAGCCCGACAGAACCCACCCTTAAACTAAATAATTTCCTTATAAATGTCCTAAAAGCTAAAGAGATTTTTGGAAACTTTCTCGTTTTTACAGCGAAGCTTCTTAAAGTTAATTATATGATAAATGTGATGCTCAAAAATTTATCTACATAAGCTTTTCTAAATGCGAACGAAGTGATTTTTTTCATGAATTAATTCAGAATCCGATCAAATTAAATGTATATATATATATATATATATATATATATATATATATATATATATATATATATATATATATATATACATATACATATATATATATATATATATATATATATATATATATATATATATATATATATATATATATATATATTTAGAGTGACCGGATCTCATAGAGGGGGAAAAAAATGTCGGAATCTTGTTCGTCTGGACCCCACAAAACGATTCCCCTTTCCAGATATTGAGATAGCCGAAATTTGAGCTTGATTAAATGACGTTAACCCGTGCCGCTCGTCGCTCAAAGTTTGAAAAAATTCAAATTTTTGGCCAAAAAGCTGACATATGGAGCCATAACTCCAGAACGGTAAATAATAGAAACACGCTTAATATCTCAAAAGAAAGCTAATGTTGTTCTTCAAAATTTATATTCTATACATAATTGTTGTTATTTTAAGTCAAACCGAGTTACAACAGCCTTTAGCCCCAAACACGTGACCTGGTACCACTAGGAGCATACTTCGTATATTTTGTTATTAAGTGATAAATTTTGCTTTTTTTTGGTATATTTTTGAGTTTAAAGTAGAAATATAATAAAAAAACAAGTAATACTGATAAGTCTAATGACATTTTTTATTTTAAAATATAAAAATTAGGTATATAATACATACAAAACAGACACAGAAAAGATACAGACGTAGTACCTACATGAGTTGATAATTTTACATAGTTATCTATATATTCTAGAGCTTTTGTTAAAGTAGTTTTTGAAACGTCAGGATATAATGCTCGGCATTTACTTACAACTTGCAGGACATATTGCTTTTGGTTTTCATCTTTTGTCAGAAGGTCGTTAAAGTCGGTTATTAATTTAACACCACGCTCAGCCATATCATTAACTACTTTTAATGTTTTAACAATTTTCAATCCTTCTTGGAAGTCATTATTTTGAGGCCAGGTGTTTGGATGTTGTCTTAGGAAATCTGTTTTTATATTAAATTGGTCAAAGAATGTAAACGTTTCTTTGGTAAGTAAATTTACCAATCCTCCATCAACTACCTCTTTTAAGTTTTCTTTCCTAACTTTTGGATTTACAACCCTAGCGTGCTATGATGGTTCATCTGTGCTACTGAGCAATTTATTAGCCATTAACAACTTTTCATCGTCTGTAATGGTGGGATCAAAAAACGATAATCCCACCAACTTTGCATTCAAATACCACAAATGGTTCGAAAATTTAGTCAGGGCTATTTCTGCAATGTCGTTGTCACATTCTTCATAGTCTAACAGACTATGCAAAATACCTAAATCTTGCTTTGGTGCAAGATGAGCTTTTGGAGCATTGAACCAAGCTTTACAATAAATTTTAACTAGGAAAACACAGAACTTTCTTCTTCTCTAGACATCTTAAATTGACGACGAAAAATGAACATTTTTAAGCAGTAAATAGCCTTTGCCATCCACCTAGCGTGATGAATGGCTCCTGGAGTTCTAAAACCCATAACATTGCCGTCTAGTGATCCAACAAATACGAGAACCAACTGCAATAGCTCCTTGTAGTCATCTCTGGGGTGGCTCTCAGTGAATTTGGTCTCGAATTCAGCAGTAACATTTGCAATTACTTCTGGAGTTAGCTGCTTTTATATTAGATTGTCACTGATACCTGTGTCGTATTTTTCTTTGTCTATCTTGGGCCACGCAATGAGGAATCTCTTGAATATGTCTGGATGAGATCCAGTGGTTGATCCCATTTTTGTGTCGAATACGCCTCTTAACAGAATTTCCAAGATATGGTGACGGCAAGCTAGGTATAACAATCTCTTCCTAACATTTGCTCCAATATGACGCATGCTCCTTTGAGTGCTCCCGTGTTGGATGCTGTAGTGTCGAAGCACATCGCCTTGACGGTGTTGAGAAGACCCCATTCATGTAGGCATTCATGAATGGGGTCTTCATACGGCTACGGCTTGCTCCTCTCCAGAGCTGTTTGCTGTTACAGGAACTCCCAGCAGCTGTTCCTTTTCGCCATATGAAATAGCTATAGCTATTCGCTCACATTGTTCATTTTTTAAAACACCCGGTAAAAAGTTTACCGTCCCAATGGACAACCACGGGCTCTTTTTCAGGAATGTTTACTTTATCAAAAATTTTTTTATTATATTGTTCTCTGAACATTTGCCTTCTATCATGTAATAAAGTTTTCGAGACTTTGTATTCAAGAGGGTCAAGGTTTAGTGCTTCTAGAGTAGCTATTAAAATTATCGTGGCATTTCTGTCGGATACCTTACATCAATCTAACAAAATGGACAATTTCATGTTTAAAATCTCTTTAACGCCCCTTGCAAATGAAACTTTCATCCTCTTGCTCTCAGATGGTCCTGGATCTTCTGCCGCTTCTTCAGGGATGTCCATTTCCTCCAAGCTCTCAAGTTTCTGGTAGATGCTGTCCTCTTCAGTGTCTTCTTCTCCTTCTTCGAACTTGTCTTCATCGTCCGTCTCTAAGAAGCAACAAAAGAAAGAGAAAAAAAAGACTATAATAATACATAGGTACTAAATTACCTACTTCTAATTATCAAAAGGTATTATTTAAAAAATATAAACTCAATCATAAAGATGCCAAATCATGCTCTCATGTACAATTTTCTTTCAATTATAATGAAACTATGTACTTATTTGTTTATCTATTTTTTAGAATACTAATAATAAAAAAAAACTCACCAATATCAAAAGTTGCTTCTTGGATTTGTCGGTTCATTTTTGCAAGTTCCTCTTGCACCTTAATTTCTTCAGCTCGAGACAACTTGAGATCCACTCCAGTCATGGAACCTGGGCGGCCCTTCTGCCTCTGTTTCACAAGAAACGCCTTATCTTCTTCCGATTTCATCAGAACCAAGGCATCTTGTTGAGCAATATCAAAGAGATCATCCAACTTTTCAACAAACTGTTTAAATTTGTTCTTGGCCGTTTTCGATGTTTTCTTGCGGTCTTTTTGAAGAATTCTCGACTCGGCGTGAAGTTTTTCCAGCTTAGTAATTGCATTTTGCTCATGTTTAGTCGAGATTCGAGCTTTCTCCCAAAAAATGAACACTTCTCGTATTGTAAGTTTTGCTGATTCTCTTACAGTTAATTTCACAGTACGTAAATTGTAAAATAAAGCACACAAAACTTGACGATTTAAGGGTAGTTTACAACCGGTGATCTGGTGACTGGGATAGCCCACAAGAAATATTTTATCCTTCGTCCGGCTTTGTACACCTGATGTGGATGCCATTTCAGAGGCCAATAGGTAAATAACAGTTAACTTGGAAAATGAAACAAAATATATTGCAAACTTTAATTTCAATAAAATGTGTCTTTTAAAATAATACTATAATAGTTATAAAAACAATAACACACACACTTGGAAAATTAAAAAAAAAAAAACGTTAAAATATCTTCACTAGATAATTGTTCGATCTAACCAGCTCAAAGGCACTTTAGAAACTAAACTGAATAAATAAAAGGTCGGTTGTACGCTGAAGTAAAATCACCATCCCTAAAATAGAAATTAGATTCACCCTCCTTTTTACCTGTCAAACGGGTCTTTCTTTGGTAAACTAGTCAGGTAATCCCCATATAATAAAAGATTAAATTTGAACAAAAGGCTCTTTATGTTTGAAAATTGAGTTCCAAAATACTTTTTAACAAAAAAATGTTAATTCCGAGACACATTATGTAAAAACCCGTAAAATTCTTAGAATACTCCCAAACTGGCTCCTACTGGTACCAGGTCACGTTTTTGGGGCTAAAGGCTGTTGTAACTCGGTTTGACTTAAAATAACAACAATTATGTATAGAGTATAAATTTTGAAGAACAACATTAGCTTTCTTTTGAGATATTAAGCGTGTTTCTATTATCTACCGTTCTGGAGTTATGGCTCCATATGTCAGCATTTTGGCCAAAAATTTGGATTTTTTCAAACTTTGAGCGACGAGCGGCACGGGTTAGTTAACGTCGTTTAATCGAGCTCAAATTTCGGCTATCTCAATATCTGGAAAGGGGAATCGTTTTGTGGGGTCCAGACGAACAAAATTCCGACATCGATTTTTTGCGGTCACCCTATATATATATATATATATATATATATATATATATATATATATATATATATATATATATATGTATATGTATATATATATATATATATATATATATATATATATATATATATATATATATATATATATATATATTTTATATATATATATATATATATATATATATATATATATATATATATATATATATATATATATATATAAATATTATAGAACTTCTGTAGTTTCTTGGCAAAAAAATAGAACAAGTAGTCTTCACAGCCCTCTTTTGCATATAATTTGACACTATTCAGAGAGTTCTGCAGAAACCGAAACAAATGGTAATCTGACGGTGCAAGATCAGGGCTATATGGTGGATGTATTAAAACTTCCCAGCCAAGCTCTCTCAATTTTTCCCGAGTCATCAAATATGTATGTGGACTGTCGTTGTCATGGTAAAAGCCGACACCCTTTCTGTTGACTATTTCCTGTCGATTGTTTTTAATCGCTTGCTTAATCTTTTCGCTCCGTTAGGCTGCAGCACCTCATGATACACAATTCTCTTCCAATCCCGCCAAACAAAGAGCATTACCTTTTTTGGCGTCAATCCGGGCTTTGCCATCGTTTGTGGCGCTTCATCTTTTTCCACCACTATCTTTTTCACATATTATTAAGGTACGTAATCCACTTTTCATCGCCTATAATCGACAACTTCAGAATTACCTCGATTTCGTTACATTTCTGTAGAGATTCGCAGATGGAAATTAAATAGAGTAAATGTTTTAGCGTCAAATCATGTGGCACCCAAATATGAAATTTCTTTTTGTAGCCAGCTTTCTCCAAATGACTTAGTGATAGATATTTATTTCCTTAGCGATAATAGGGCTACTTAAATACCTCTCTTGCTCAGTTTTTGACAAAATTCTAACAACTTTTTCTGTCTTTTGTCGACCAGTGCGAGGAGCATATTTGACCTCGAAATTTCCAGAACGAAAACGGCTGAACCATCTTTCGGCTGTGGCTTTTGATAATGTGTCTTAAACATAAACAGCAAAGATTTCTTTAAAGGCCATCGAGCCCTTTGTATTTTTATTAAAATTAAATTGTTCACTTAATGTGATCTAACAAAAGCATATGATACTGTTCCAATTAAAAATCTCTGGAACTATCGCCAGTAAATAATACTGCTATAAGACAACTATGCGATCAATCATACTCTAGAATAAAACTACGAAACACCTTATTTGATAAATTCCCAGTAACAAAATGCCTTAGAGAGCGTTGGTGTTTATCGCCCACCGTGTTCAAAATTTACCTAAGCGAAACTTTAAAAAGGTGAAGAAAAAAATAGGATGAACGATGAAACAAGAATATCTACTGTTCATTTGGCTGATTTCCAAGTAAAAGATGACAAGATAGCTACTTGAGAAATATGAAAGTGGAGGATTCCTAGTAAACTAAAAAAAAAACTAAATATCTGTGTGAACCGGAAAAATTTACGTTAAACGGAGGTCAAGTAATTGGTGCCTGTAATGACTGCATCTATTTAGGAACAAGCATAAATAGAGCCGGTAGACTAGAAGAAGAAATGAAAAACTAAATACGCAAAGAAAAAGCCGTCATATAACACTTTAGTTCTGTCCTCTGGTCCAAGAAAATATTAACTGAAAAGATGCACTACATCTATAACGCAATTTTTAAGAGCATCTTACACTACGGCTACGAACCTGGGCAATTAAACAAGAATTTAGAACGGAAACTTCTTGCTCTCGAGATGAACTACTGGCGAAGGTCAGCTGGAATACCAAGACTGGATAAAATCAAAAATAAAAGAATAAGAGAAGCCATTCAGATAGAAAGAATAATAATGGACAATATCCAACAAAAACAGGTATGGATACTTAGAAAGAATAACAGAACAACGAATTCCAAAGCTGGTTTTGAAATGAAGGCCCCCGGAGAAATGAGAGAGAGGAAACCAAAAGCAACATAGATTGGTGGCATCCAGAGAGCCATATCGGAAAGCAAGCTACGACTAGGAGATTGCGAAGGCAAAATAGACTGACGACTGGCAATTGGAAGGCGTAGAATGCTATAAAGCCGGATATCGATAGATTTGTTCATTCATTTTTATTTTACAGAGTTCACTTTCTAGGCTAACAAATCTTCAACAAAACTAGACAAATGCTTTCTTGTTTAAATTGTTTTACAGAAGATGTTTTAGATTATAAGTTAATATTTTTTTTTTACTTATTACATTTGAGTTTAGGTAAGTAATAAAAAAATTGCCTAAAAAAGGCAAGAAGTCCATGTCAAATAACTACCGACCAGTCGCACTACTTTCAATAATATCGAAAGTCAAGAAAAAGGCCATCAATCAGCATCTTCTAAAATATTTTGAAGGATTCTACATTATTAACGATCACCAATATGGTTTTCGTAAACATAGATCAACAGGAGATCTTCTGATTTAGATAAAACATGTTTGGAACAACGCAATTGAACAATTTGGATAATCTCGAGCGGTTGCTCTTGACATGTCCAAGGCATTCTACCGTGTTTGGCACGATGGACTGTTGGCTAAGCTACGCTCTTATAGTATGTCTAAAAAGTTCTGTTTGTGGCTTTCATGCTTCCTCAGAGAGCGTTCTTTACGAGTGGCGGTCGACGCATTTCTTTGTAACACCTTGACTATCAACGCCGGTGTGCCCCAAGGCACCATATTGTCTCCTGCTCTCTTTCTCATTTATATTAACGATCTACTGGAAAAGACCGAGAATCGAATCTACAGCTTTGCAGATGATAGTACGCTTATCTATTCATTCACTTTGAACGGTCAGACGTCGGCTACTCAAACGAATATCCGCGGACCACAGAAAGTCATTCAACTTAACAAAGACCTAGAAGAAATTCTATCTTGGGGTGACAGTAACCAAGTGAAATTTAACGCTATAAAAACCCAGGCGGCGGTTTTTTCTAAAAAAATGAACGTTGCTGAACCCGACATAATTATGTCAGGGCACTCCATTCCTCTAACATCGTCACTCAGTTTATTGGGCGTTAATTTGGGAGCAAATATGTCCTGACATAAATATGTTGCAGGCATAGCAAGGAGAGCTTCTCAAAAGTTGGGAATATTATTTCGAACCAGAAAGCTTTACACTTCACAACAACTCTTAATTCTTTACAAAGCTCAAATTCGACCAATTATGAAATACTGCTCCCATGTTTGGGGCTCCGCTCCCAAACACACACTGCAATTGTTGGATTCTGTTCAGAGAAGAGCTGTTCATCTGATAGAGGCCCGGAACTGACCGGCGGCCTCGATTCGCTGGCACATCGAAGGACGTTTGGCGACTTGAGCCTATTCTACAAGTGTTTTCACGGAAAGTGTTCGAAGGATGTAGCCCGCTTAATGCCTCCAGAGCGGTGCATATTAGAAATACGCGTCGCGCTAATACTTCATATCCGTATGAGATTCAGCTTGTTACTCCGCGTACAATGCTTTTCAAGCAGTTTTTTTATATGGAGAACATCATCCCTTTGGAATAATTTGTCCAGAGCGCTGTTTCCCACCGAGTACAATTTACAGCGATTCAAGAACAACATGAATCGCTTTTTCCGCAGACATGCCGCTCCTGGAACGCTTTAGGGACTTCCTTGCAGCACGTGTGCTAGACCCATAAAAAAAAAATGAATATTTATTTATGTAACTGGTCGTAACTTCTATTGCCTAATATTTAGGCTGTAGTAAAAATAAAGAACTAAAAAAGAAAAGGAGATATGACTGTTACAATTTTGCTTAATTTAACCCTATAGAAAATATTTCATAGAAACATAACGAATCATTTAAGCTCTCATCCATCAAATTCTATTCAACGGTTTAGGCCCCGCGAGAAGATAACGAAATAAAAATATGCAGTGGAAAACCTTGCCGTCTTTACGCACACTATAGAGTAAAAATACAAATATCACTTTTTATCTAAAATTAAAAAACGATCGAAAACAATAACTTAATTAATCTTATAAAATTTCAGTTAAATAGTTGTACTCTGCACAGTCCCTTTTTAGTGTTCCATACCGAACACTTATATGACCAATTCGGTGTCTGTCTGTCCGTCTGTCACACTCGATTTTTTTCCGGCACCATTTGACATAGAAAGTTGCAATTTGGCTCTAATATAGTAATTAATAGCCGTGTGGTTTTGTAAGATAAATTTTGATTTAAGAGATTAGTTTTGGGGGGTTAAATCGGAAGTGAAAAAAATTTTTTTACCAGGTCATCGATTGGGGTGTCAAATGAAAGCTTGTGAAAACAAGAGTTCAATATTATATATATATATATATATATATATATATATATATATATATATATATATATATATATATATTTATATATATATATATATATATATATATATATATATATATGTATATATATATATATATATATATATATATATATATATATATATATATATATATATATATATATATATATATATATATATATAACTAGCCGGGCCCGCGGCTCCACTCGCGTGGACTTGGTTCACTACTATCGTCACTGCTTATTCCTTATGTTACCTAACGTAATAAAATATCTCCCATTATTTCCCCTTATCTCCCAATATTTCTCCTTATCTTGGATTATTTCTTCATAATTTCCATTATCTAGGCTTATCTCTGCTTATCTCCCATTATTTCTCCTTATCTCCCGTTATACTTATTTCCCATTATCTCACCTTATCTTCCATTATTGAGGCTTATCTCGACTTATCTCCCATTATTTCTCCTTATCTCCCATTATCTCACCTTATCTCCCATTATCTAGGCTTATATCGAATTATATAGAACATATGTATAAATTTATAAAAACATGTAAATCGGATAAGTGGTTCTCGAGTGATAAGCGCGCTAACGGACAGACAGACAGACAGACAGAGAGACGTTAGATTTTATATATATTATATTCTTTGCTACATGATATTGTTCCATATTTAATGCTCTAGGCAGTGTATTGCAAGAGAACGCGCTAGCGACAAACTTCTCTCCGACTTGATTCACTAATATCGTCACTGCTAATTCCTTATGTCACCTAACGTAATAAAATATATCCTATAACCTACGTATGTTTTAAAAAAAAACACGTAAATCGGATAAGTGGTTCTCCAGTGATAAGCGCACTAACGAACAGGCAGACAGATAGAGAGACGTTGCATTTTTATATATATATTATTGATATTCTTTGCTCCATGATATTGTTCCATATTTAACGGTTTAACATGTTTAAAAAAAAAAGTACGAAAATCTGATAAGTGATGCTCCAGTGATAAGCGCACTAACGGACAGACAGACATACAGAGATACATTGCATTTTATATATATTATAGATGTAATAAAATATATATCTATAACCTGGTTAGAGAACATATGTATGAATTTAAAAAATCACGTAAATCGGATAAGTGGTTCTCGAGGGATAAGCGCACTAACGGACAGACAGACAGAGATACATTGCATTTTATATATATTATAGATATACATTATTATTATTATGACTGTTCTCGTTTTTCTTTCTCACATTTGGTCAATGTGGTTCCATGTTTGGCTGACGGGCGCAAACCAAGTCAGCACAAACGCATTACCATTGTGTATTAAGGAATGACCTGACAATGTTACATGTTTTCAAAATCACTGACTTCTGAATGTTTTTGTGTATGTTTGTGTTGAGTCCTAATTGTTCTAAGTGTGGTGTGAATGTTGTTGGTGTAAGGCCTGTGGCTGATATAATGAGGGGGACAATGATGACTTTTTCTTGTTTCCATAGCCTTTTTATTTCCGTTGCAAGGTCTGTGTATTTGGAAATTTTTTCTGTGTATTTCGTTTGGATGTTTGTGTCGTTGGGGACAGCTATGTCAATTAGATAGGTGACTTTTCTTTTTTTGCACTGAAAAGTAATATCGGGTCTATTGGCGGAGACTGTTTTATCTGTATGGATACTGATGTCCCAGTAGAGTTTATAATCTTTATTTTCAAGTACGGATGTTGGTGTGTATTTGTAGTAGGGATCTGTGTTTTCTATAAGCTTGTATGTTGTGGCTAGTGCTTGGTGAACCACTTTTGCCGCTGAGTCATGTCTGGCTGTGTATTCCGTTCCGGCTAATATTTTACATCCGCTTGTTATGTGTTCGATCGTTTCTTTCTGCTGGTGGCATTTTCTGCATCTATCTTCTGTAATAGTTGGGTCTTTGATGATATGCTTTTGGTAGTTCCTGGTTAATATGACTTTATCCTGGATGGCAAGTAAGAAGCCTTCTGTTTCCGGGAATAGCTGCCCATCCCGTAACCAGGTGTATGATTGTTTTTTATTTACGTGGTCTTGTTCTATGTCGTATCTGTGTTTTCCGTGGAGTGTTTTCTCTGACCATGTTTTCATCTTTTCCTGTTGTAATTGGGTGTGACTGTGTGTATCTGCTGCGTGGTCTACCCGGGATAAGTCGAGTGGGGTATAGTTTTTGTCTGCTTTGATTGTTGCTGTGTGGAGGCTGGTTTGCTTGGTGTGAAAGAATTTCCTGAGTGCTTGTATTTGTTTTGTGTGTAATGATCTGATGTCTATAATTCCTCTTCCTCCTGCCTTCCTCTCGATGGTAAGTCTTTCTTTGCATGCGTTGGGGTGTAATTTCCTGTATTTGGTGAATTGAGATCGTATAAGGATGTGAATATTTTCTATGTCTGTTTGTGACCATTTGATGATACCAAATGAATATGTCAGTATAGGTATAGCGAACGTGTTGATGGCTTTAGTGAGATTCTTAGAGTTGAGTTTTGTTTGTAAAAGTTTCGTCAGTCTGTTTTTGAATTCGGTTCTGAGCTCTGTTTTGATGTGAGTGTGGTTGAGTTTGGTGCTTTGTTGGAAGCCTAGATATTTGTATGTTTCTTTGTCGAACATGTTATCGAGTGTTTCATTGTTGATGGTTTCTGTCTCATGGTGGTACTTCCATTGGCCTTTGTTGATGTGGAGCACTTTGCATTTACTTATACCAAATTCCATATTGACATCTAGGGTGAATATTTCTGTGATTTTAAGGAGTTCTTTCAGCTGTGTTTTTGTGGCAGCGTAGAGTTTTATGTCATCCATATATAGGAGGTGGTTTATTTTATGTTGATTCACCTTTTGGTGTCTGATATTGAAGCCATGCTCTGTTCTGTTTAGTATATTTGAGAGTGGATTGAGACAGAGGCAAAACCATAGAGCGCTAAGCGAGTCTCCCTGAAATATACCCCGTCTGATGTACAGCTCTTCTGTTTGGATGCGTTCGGTTTGTGTTTCTAGGCGTATTTTGGTTTTCCATGTTTTCATAATTTGCGCGAGAAATTGCCTGAGGTGTTGGTTGATTTTATAGATTTCTAGGGCTCTGATTAACCAGCTGTGGGGTATGGAGTCAAAGGCTTTTTTATAGTCTATGTAACCGATGTGAAGGTTTCTGTGTTCTTTTCTGGTTTGTCCCATAATCACGCTATCTATGATCAGCTGTTCTTTGCATCCTCGACTATCTTTCCTGCATCCCTTCTGCTCTTCTGTGAGAATATTGTTGTCTATTAGGTGTTGTTCTATTTTCTTGGAAATTGTAGCTGTGATGATCTTGTATAGGGTTGGAAGACAGGTGATAGGTCGGTAGTTTGACGGGTTTGTGGTGTCTGAACTTTTGGGTTTGATGTATGTTATTCCTTGTGTAAGAAAAGTGGGGAATGTGTGTGGTTGTAGAATGGCTTTGTTGATTTGGTGTGTGAGTGCTTCGTGTGTGGTGGTAAACTGTTTGTACCAGAAGTTTTGTATGTTGTCTATCCCAGGGCATTTCCAGTTGTGTGTGTGTTTGATTGTTTCTGTAATTTCTTCTGTAGTTAGTGTGGAATTTTCTTGTTCTGTCACACGTTTGTGTTTATCTTCTTCGGCTTTGATCCAAGGGGTGTTATTATTATGTAGTTTGGGTTCTGACCAGACAGTTTTCCAATAATCTGCGAGTTCTTGTTTGTTTGGTGGTTCAGTTACTATTGTCTGCTCGTTGTACATAGTTTTTCGGTAGAACTGTTTTTCGCTTCTTCGGAAGAGGTTGTTGGTGTCTTTCCTCTCGTTTGATTCTTTGTATCTACGGAGTCTTGCAGCATATACGGATAGTTTTTGTTTCAAAGTATCAACGATTTCTGGCAGTGTTCGGTTGAGAGATTTAGATTTGATCTTGTCTACACCCTGTGTGACACGTTTGGATGCGTTCCCGTTCATAAACTGGGTAAGGTGTCCCAGATCTCTTCTGATGTTGTTGATTTTGTTTTCTATTCTTATTTGCCATTTAAATTTAGATTTTCTGCTGTTGGGGACTCTTTGTCGTTGCGTTATTATTATTATTATTATTATTATTATTATTATATAACCTGGCCAAAGAATATATGTATGAATTTAAAAAAAGACAGGTAAATGGACAGACAGACAGAGAGACATTGCATTTTATATATTATAGATTATAGATATTCTCTGCTACATAATATTGTTCCATATTTAATAGTTTAGGCAGTGTATTGTAAACGAACGCGCTAGCGGCAAACTTTTTTCCGACTTCATTCACTATTTTACGTCACTGCTCATTCCTTATGCTACCTATCGTAATAAAATATAGCCTATAACCTGGCCAGAGAACATATGTATGTTTTAAAAAAAAAAGTACGTAAATCGGATAAGTGGTTCCCCAGTGATAAGCGCAGTAACGGACAGACAGACAGACAGACAGAAAGACAGACAGACAGAGAGACTTTGCATATTATAGATGTAATTCTTGCGCACACTTATCTTTGTATTATTTTTAAAAAATTGCAAAAAATCGCTGTACCCCTCCCTTATCTCGGAAAGTACTGATAAAAATTTTGAAAAAATTCTGGAATATTCTTCACAGGGTGTAGATTGAACTAAAACTATCCCGAGCGCATTATCTCTAATAATTTACCTGGTATATAAAAAACAAACAAAAATTTCAAGGAAATCAGTTTTCAATATAGATCGGAAAAAAACTTCATTGAAAACTCATTTGAGATGTATTCTGTGAAGTCATTGATCATTTTATACCTCCGAACAAAAATTTTTATTTGAAGGGGTTACGGTTACATATACCTGGGCGCTGCAAAAGTACGTATATTTAAAAAAAATATATATTTTGAAGGTTATTAAGTGAATAATACAAAAGAATGGCGATTATATATTTTCATTGTACTTTAAATTATAACAAAAAAAATTTTTAAATATGTTTTAAATGTTAACATTATTTTGTATCGAGTTGAATAAAAAAAACTGATGGAAATTATGGCATCTCCTAGTTTCCAGTCTCACAAAAAATATCCCAATCTGCAAAAATTAAGATTAATCTTGTAAAATAAAGTAGTAGTTAAAAATTGTCGAAGGGGTCTTTTTAAAAATAAATAATTTACTTTAGCATGCAATTTTCAACCAAAAAAGTTATATTTAATTATTTTTAAGAAATTGTCCCTTAGAAAAGTTAAAAAAAAACTTCCCGACATTTTGTATAAAAAGTAATTAATAAGATTTAAAAAAAAAAGTTAACAAATATTAAAAAATTTGTCTCTATTGTAGACAGTAGCGGTCCCAATCAGACACCAGGTTTCATTTAATACTATAACTTTCTAATGAAATGGAATTTTCTAAAACATTTTTTTTATATAATTCTTAGAAGTATAGAGACTAAACGTTCGTAAAAAAAAACCGAATTTTTGAAAATTCATCCTTAAAAGCAATCAACGTACGGAACACTAATTGCGCAAGTCCGACTTGCACTTAGCCTGTGATTTATCCTTTAAAATTTGTTAACAGATTTGTAGGTATTTTTTAAAGTTTTATGCTTCTTTCTAACATAATTAACGTACTATCCAAATACCCATATTTTTGTGCCTAAAATTAAAAATAAATAACAATTCTTTTTTTATTTCCGCTTTCAACCAATTTTTAATTTTATCTCTTTGTCGGCTTTGTTCAAAATGAAATCATTAATCTTATTAGTACCATAAATAAACAAATAGTTTCGATAAAATTAATTACATAACATTCTTAAAATCAATGATTGGCTCGATTTTTAAGTTATCCCCCAGTTGTGAAAGAAAACTCGGAGAGCCTTAAAAAACTACGCTACAGCGGTATTTAATTGACCATTCGAGGAAAATATTCGACTTTTGAGGTCTGTCTTGAGATGTTTGAAGAAAATTACCGGCCAAGTGCAAGTTGGAGTTGCGCAATTAGTGTTCCGTACGTTGATTACTTTTAAAATAAAAAATTTTATCACAGAGGTCTAAAATGATCAATGACTTCACAAAACGCACCCCAAATGAATTTGTTTGTTTCCGATCTTTGTTGAAAACTGATGATCTTGAAATTTTTTTTTGTATACCACGTAAATTATTAAAGGTAATGCACTCATGATAATTCTCGTTCAATCTACTGTGGAGGATATTCTAGAAATTTTTGAAAATATTTTTATCAATATTATTCAAGATAAGGGGAAGATTTTTGCCAATTTTTTACAAATAATACAAAGAAATGTGTGCGCAAGTATTACATTATTTATATATATATATATATATATATATATATATATATATATATATATATATATATATATATGTATATATATAATATATATATATATATATATATATATATATATATATATATATATATATACTGGACTGGGAATATGTCTTGGGTGGTATTGCGGATGTAAATGCTGCAAAGTCTGTCTTTGATGAAGTTTTGTATGCTAGTATTAGTCTGTATGTCCCTGTGGTTCGTTCCAAAAATCCGAAGTTCCCGAAGTGGTTTTCTGATGAACTTAAAGATCTTATCCTAAAAAAGAAGTTGTGTCACAAAGAATACAAAAAAAAACCCGTCGGTGGCAAACTTATCAGAAGTTTTCGGAGTTAAGAACCCAATCCAATATCTTAAAGAGCAACTGATACTTGCAGTATGTTAAAAATATTGAGACAAATTTAAAGCATAACACCAAACAATTTTGGAATTTCATTAACAGAAAAAAGGGGGGCAAGTCCACCCCTACCTTAATAAATCTAGACAAGCTAACAGGGACGGATGGACAGACTATTGTGGAAATTTTTAAGTCTCATTTTCAGGGTGTTTATAGGTCGGATACTGACGGTGGTGAGCCTGGGCTTGAGGATGGTGGGGATAGTGGTGGATCATCCTCCTCTGTTGACATCTCCCTGGGGGAGGTGTTTGACTGTATGTCCAAACTTGACATAAATAAGGGACCGGGTCCTGATGGTATATCTCCCAGATTTTTAGTTGACTGTGTCTATGCTTTGGCCAAACCGCTCCATATTCTTTTTAAAATGTCTCTAGAGAGCGGTGTTTTTCCTGACCAATGGAAATATAGTTTCATTACTCCAGTATTTAAGTCCGGCGACAAATCAGACGCTAAAAGTTATCGACCTATTTCCATTCTAAGTTCTATTCCAAAAGTATTCGAAAAAATTGTTTGCGACAAATTAAAACCATTCATAAAACCTTTTTTGGTTCCGAAACAGCACGGTTTCGTTGGTGGCGGATCGACGGCTACAAACTTAATCTTGTTGGTTCAAAGTACTATTGATGTAATGGAGGCGGGTGGTCAGGTTGACGTGGTTTATACGGATTTCAGCAAGGCCTTCGACACAGTCAACCACGATATCCTGATAGGGAAGTTAAGAGGTTATGGGTTTTGTGGCTCACTACTGAATTGGTTGACCTGCTACCTTACATACAGGAAGTTTGTTAAAGTAAAGGGCTTTGTGTCGAGTGAGGTATCTGTTGCATCGGGTGTGCCGCAGGGTAGCCACCTGGGCCCGTTGCTGTTTAATATATTTATTAACGACCTACGAGAGATGATTCTATTTTCAAGGCCCTTGTTTTTTGCAGATGACTTGAAATTGTCTATGGCAATTCATTCTGTTGACCATGCTATGAGACTGCAGGGAGACTTGGACATGGTGAGTGAGTGGTGCAGGAGAAACAAAATGAAACTAAATATTAAAAAATGTAAGATTATGTCGTTCTTTCGAGTGAAAGTTCCGCTTTTGTATGACTACAGTATTAATAATTGTCTTCTCGAAAGAGTCTCCTCATTGTGTGACTTGGGTATTTGTTTGGACACTAAACTTGATGTTCATATTCATTATGACTTTATTACTAACAAATGTATTAAACTCCTTGGCTTCGACTGTAGGAATACTAGGGATTTCCAGACCGTGGATAGTGTGAATATTTTGTACAAGGCCTTGGTGAGATGTTCTTTGGAGTATCTGTCATGTGTGTGATCGCCATCGTATGCTGTGCATATTGAAAGTGTTGAAAGGGTACAGAGGAAGTATGCTAGATATGTCTCTTGCAAATTTAAGTGGAACGTCACTGCCTATGGGGACCAGCTACAAAGACTTCAGCTGCAATCACTTTCAAGACGTAGGAAAGTTGCTGATATATGTTTCTTATTTCGACTTGTAAATGGTCATATAGACCGCTCTGATCTCTTGAGTCTGATAAATTTTCATGTTCCACCAAGATCAACAAGGGACCACGTACTCTTTGCCCCGAGGTACCACAGATGTAACTATGGCCTATTCTCGCCGATCACTAGAATCACCAATGGTACCAGTGAAGCGGATCTTTATCTTTTTAATCTCTCTTTAAAACGTTTAAAAGAAAAACTGTGACAGTCCACTGAGTTTTTGAAATGATAATTACTGGTTGTTGTTTTATTGTTATAACTTAACTACATTATTGAAATTTTTCTGTAAATGCTATGTACAAAATGGGTCTGCCCGTAAATAAATAAATAAAAAAAAATATTAAAAAATACATATATGTATATTATATATATATATATATATATATATATATATATATATATATATATATATATATATATATATATATATATATGTTACAATAGAGGTTTTCACGGATGATGAAATGTAATACATTAAAATTCCGAGTTTCATTCCGTTCGTCTAACAATAAATTTGCACGACGTTTCGCCAAAATCTCATTTGGCATTTTCAAGTGCTCCCGCTGCTGCTTCTACTCGATACTGTGATCTTCCTGCCGCCGCCGCTCGAAGGTAACAGTTAGCTCCGAGCGTTAGGTTTTAAGCCGTCCTTCCTTAAACTTTTCCATTAATTTTGGATCCCTTTTCGATATATTTAGTCAGAAAAGTGACTTAGTACTCTCAAAAGAGGGTCAGCTTCAAATATCCAAGATACGACTGAGTTCTCGCCTTTTGTGGAAGTGGAGGGCCCTTATTAACCAATTGCACTGAATATTGCCACGTGGTATGATCTTAATAGAATAACAAAGTTTTGTCACCTATGAAATTTCGCCAAAAATAACTCCCGTCGTTCTCTAGAGCAGCCAAATCTTCTTGAAAAAGTTCTTTCCTCGCCAGTTTTTGCTCTAATTTAAGGAAGAAGATCCATCGTGTAAAAACTTTAACAATTTTTTAGTGTTCCATACGGAACACTTATAAGATCACTTCGGTGTCTGTCTGTCTATCCATCTGTCTATCACACCCGATTTTCTCCGAAACTGTTTGGCACAGAAAGTTGAAATTTGGCACTAATATAGAAATTGATGGCCCCATCGGAGCCATGTAGGTGTGAAAGTTAAATTTTGACTTAAAGGGTTAGTTTTTGGGGGTGAAATCGGAAGTGAAAAAAAATTACCATGTCGTCGAGTAGGGCGTCAAATGAAAGCTTGTGAAAACACGAGTTCAAAAATATATATAATTTTATAATTGCGCACATTTTTCTTTGTATTATTTTTTTTAAAAATGCCAAAAATCGCTGTCTCCCCCTTATCTCCAAAACGTCTGAACAAAAAATTTTTTAAAAAATTCTGAAATATTCTCCACAGGGTGTAGATTGAACCAAAATTATCACGAGTGCATTACCTTTAATAATATATATCTGGTATATAAAAAACAAAAATGTCAAGGTCATTACTTTTTAACAACTTTGTTGAAAACTCATTTGGGGTGTGTTTTGTGACGTCACTGATCATTTTATACCTCCGTCACAAAAATGTTTATTTTAAAAGCAATCAACATACGGAACACTAACTGCGCAAGTCCGCCTTACATTTGGCCGGTTATTATTATTTGTATATCTTCATAAACAATCTTCAAAACTATAGTTTTGGATGCTTTAGTTTCTAACAAATTAGTGAAATCTTTTTTTGTCAATCTGTTTCCTGCGTATCCTCGACAAATCTGATAGCTTCCCCAGTTCTTCCCTCCACTAGTCTTCCTGATCTGAGATTGTCCTGAATTCAGTGTGAAAATTTGAACTCTCATCCATCAAATTCTATTAGGCAATTGAAGATCCTGAGAGGACATAAAGCAAGAAAAATATACAATGGAAAACAATGCTCTCTTCACGCTCACGGTAGAGCAATAATAACACTATTTATTTAAAAATAGAAACTGTTGGCAAATAATAATCTAATTATTCTTATTTATAATAAAAGTTCAGTTAAGCCGTTGCATTTGCCGTTTCTACACATCTCCCCAGGGAAAATTAGAGAAAGTCTCGGGGCGTATAATTTCCTGCAACACGATCGTCATTTCGCTAAGTTCACTCTACAAGTTGCACATAAACCGGAACAATATTCTCCGCTAAGACCCTTTGAGTTCCGTTTATCTGCTCGATGCAGTTTTGGAGGATTTTCGCGTATTTCCAACTACAGTAGCGTAACGACAATACACCGATCTATCATCTAAACAAATAAAATTTATTCGTTGCAAGGTTGATGATAAAAATTCCCGATCATGACCGAAAGTTTGCGGTTCACATGCACAACTCAACGATCATACACTTATTTATAAAAATTGAAACGGTATTTCGGTATTGAAATAATAGCTCGTGCAACACCCTTTAAATTGGCGGGGTGAAGGGCCAATCAGCCTCGTAAAACTTCTTACAGTGAAGAGACGGTAAATCAAGGGAAATTGCGTATGTCAGCTAGTGGTGGTTGGCAGCCTATCATATGAGGGTGGATTGAAAAATCTGAAAAACTTTTAGGGAATGAAGGAAAATTTTGTTAAGCAACATGACTGTTGGTAAACATGATTCTTGTAACGGTTGTGTTCAAAGTTTCCAACAGATGCAACAGGCAGTTAATTGTTGGTAGTTGATTGATGTTACACATTTGGTAGAAATGAATAAAGCTAAATATCGTGCAGTGATAAGACATTTTTATTTCAAAAAGTAGACTACCACCCAGATAGAAACCACTTAAGTGAAGGAAGTATGTGGGCACTCTGCACCAGAACTCGAGACCATTTATTACTGAATAAATGAATTTAAATGAGGCCGTACGAGCACCTCAGGTACTGCACAAATGGTCTATAAAATTCATGATGATTTGATTAAGCTTAGTGAGATTGCTGAGTTGGTAGAACATATGAACGGGTACAGAATACCTGAATAAAGTTCTAAAAATGAAAATAAACTGAGTGCGCGATAGGTGCCGCATTTGTTAACTCCAGAGCAAAAACACACTAGAAAGGACATTTCAAAATCATGTTTTAGTAAAGTTGCAGCGTAATCCGAAGGACTTCTGGCGTCGTTTTCTGACTGTAGAAGAAACGGGGATTTACTATTACACCAGGAGATAAAACGACAATAAAAACCGTGGGTTGGCGAAGGTTAAAGAGCACCGAAAAAAGGTAAAGACAGTTTTATCGACGAGAAAGGTGATGGCAATTGTTTTCAATTAACTAGTTGGAAAAAGGTAAAAGAGTAATCTGCTGTTATTACGCAACGTTACTGAACCGTTTGCATAGTGTATTATACCAGAAACAACCAGGATTAGCGTGCAAAAAAGTGTTCCTTCACCATGATAATGCGCTGGCGCTCACATTCGCCGTTGCAATAGCAAAAATGCACAGTTGGATCAAATGTATAGAGATTATGTTGAGAAATACATTTTTGTTTTTGCATAAAAATGTTATTTACTTTGTTTTATACAAAACTTTTCAATCCACCCTCGTATGTGTTCAAACAGAATAACAGAAAAATAAAGCAGATGGATCAAAACGATGGTAATAACAACTGCATTGCTAATCTCATATTTAACTCAATATGAAAGAAATAGCCTTAAAAATAAGGGGTTAAAACTGTAGGTATATATACCTAGTTAAGGATCATACGAACACTTAAGGATCAAACGAATACTCATTCGATAAACGGTAAAGCAAGCAACTAGACAAAAAACAGTAAACGGCGCCATTAAGTAACGGTAATGCCAATTAACGATAACAGATGGTAACGTTAATGGATGACCGTAATACGGTAACAGTAACTAATAACGATGAACGGTAACGTTAGC
>CM032446.1:40566792-40590053 GCA_019049505.1 Pachyrhynchus sulphureomaculatus
CTAGTCTGCACTACTCTGGGAGCTATCCAGCGGGCTACATCTATCCAATACTTCTTGTTAAAGTACTTATAGAATAGATTCATGCCACCAATTTTTCCTCGATGTACCAAAGCATTAGTCTTTCCGGAGTCATAGACAAAATTTTTCAAACATATCATAAGAGCGCATTTTAATTAACAATTCTTCATGCCATACACGATCGCATGATTTAGTTATATCAAGTGTACCCGCTCGGAACACTCTATAATGTTCAATTTTGTTGCTTTAAAGGTATATAGGTTACAAGATTTTCCCGATGATTTTTCCGGACTGAGTTTGTTACGCCGATAATATTGATGCCGCGTGGTTGACAATTCTGCGGCGTTGACCTTGAATAAGCCCTCTACCTATTCCCCCATTTTGAAGATCTTGTATTTTCAATTTGGCTGCAGTGCTAGTTTAAAATCAGATCATGTATTTGCTCTGCATGGGAAAATGCTTAGTACCAATATTGTTAAACTTGGAAAGTCTACTTCAGAAATATTAAATTTGTTACAAGAGGTGTATGGTGATGATTACTTAAGACGAATTTAAGTTTTCGAATGGGTCAAAGATGACAAACAAGATGTCCCAGACGATTCCCGCGTTAGGCATCCACAAACAGCAAAAACAGACGACAATATTAAAAAGGTCAAAATATAAATTAAGTTTACTATAAACGGGTTTTGTCCACCCTTCGTGAATGTGTGAGAAGGAAGAGACCTGAAATGTAAAAGAATCGGTCTTGGATCATCTACCAACGTACCAGCGCACAATCTTCTTTAAATTAAGGAGTTTTTGGAGAAAACATGGAATGCCCGTATTGGAGCATCCACGCTACCCACCTGACCTTGCTCCATGTTACTTTTTTTGTTTCCCAAAGTGAAGAGTGCGTTGAACGTCCGGTTATCTTCTAGTCACACGTGTTATCGTGTTATGGTCTCTTTTAGTTGCCGGATAAACTCGAACGCATTTTCAGCTTGAAGAAAATACTCGTTTTAGTAAGGTTAGTTGAAAGGCTCACATAAAATGGCGTCAGTCTACAAGGGCCGCCTTTTAAGTTTTTAGAAACGGCTACTAGATGGCCCAATTGCGATGTGACATTACCATTGTAAAATTTGATATTTGTTATTGTTAAAACGGTGGCAGCTCAGAAATTGGCCGAGGAGTTTATTTAGAGTAAGCGTTAAAAAACAGTTTTGTGAACAAATGAGAATTTCACGCGAAGGTTTTCGTTGGATGATCTTTTACGATTTTAGTAAAGGCCTAACTCAACAACAAAGTCACGAATTGCATTCTTCAACTTTTAGTAACGAATCACCATCAGAAAAGACTATTCACAATTGGGTTGCAGAATCTCGTCTTGTCGTGCTTCCGTCAGCGATGAATTTCGTGAAGGTCGACCAAAATCGGTTGCTGTTCCAAAAAAACATTGATGCTGTGCGCAACATGATGGAAAAGGATCGGCATGTGATTTACCGTGAGATAGAGGGATCCTTAGGCATATCCAAGATTGCAGTATATTCGATTTTGTATAAACATTTAGCTGTGAAAACGGTCTGTTTCCGATAGATTCCGAATAATTTGACCGAAACTCAAAAACAGGCTAGTGTCAATTGGTGTAAGGAAATGCTCAAAAAATTCGATCGAGGACATGTAAAATCCGTATACAACGTCGTAATAGGAGAGGAAACTTGGATATATTCGTATGAGCTGGAAACTGTACCACAATCAACTGTTTGGGTGTTCCAAGATGAAGCGAATCCAACAAAAGTGGTTCGTTCGCGAAACACTTCCAAGAAAATGATCGCTTGTTTCTTTGGTTATACTGGACATGTTGCAACCATTGCTGTAGGTAGAGGATCGAACAACAGTTAATGCTGAATGTCATACAACAATTTGTTTGCCAGTAGTCATCGATGAAATCAGGAAAAACAACCGTAAACCTCGCATCATTCTTCTTCATGACAATGCCAGCTCTCACGCAGCACGACACATAGTTGATTATTTGACGCAGAAAAATGTCGAATTATTGTCTCGTTACCCATGTTTATCTGATTTATCGCCTAACGACTTCTTCTTGTTCCCGAATGCCAAAAAAATGAGTAAACAGCAATTTTTATCATCTCAAAAATCTGTTGAATCCTTCCAAAACCACGGTATCAACTTCATAGTCGAAAAATTTATTCAAGAATTGGTTCAAACGCATGTAAAAGTATATAGATCTTAAAGGTTGAGAACAATAAAATAATTTGTAAAGTCCGTCCATACATATAGTGAAGTGACTAACTGATTACTATTAGTGCAAGCTGTAAAATTCAAATATGATTGAACAGGTCCGTACTTTTCTTAGAATTTAATTATTTTGGAATTTTGGAAAGACATTAAACAATGTTTATACTATGTTTTATTTATGTTTATTACAAATCATCTTATTGTTACCAATTATTTTTATTACAAATACAATTATTACTTTACTCATTAAAATTAATTACATTATCCACTTAAAATAATATCACTATCGCAATCATTATCATTGGTTCTAATTGTTAGTTTTTCTATATTATTTGCAATATGGATATATCATTTTTCAAACTTTTTCAACATGTATGACAGAAATCTCCCAACTCTGTAGAGGTATATTAAAACCTTCGGTTTCCATAAGTTTCAGTACACTGGAATTAACAGTGGGGCAAATATTATTACGAGGAATGGCAGATTTCAATTGATGCCAAATATGCTCTATAGGATTAAATATACAATGGTATGGCGGAATCCTTTAAACTGTATGTCCCATATCCTTTGCATAATTGTCACAGACATATTCCTTTTTTATCTTTACACTCTTAAAAACTTCTATCAATTGGTGTTTGGTATAATCTTCGTGGAAGTAAATGTCATTACCGTACATGTAGTTTTGAATTGTCGCTTTTGTATCGTTTGAGCAGGGAACTTTGATTAATTGCCTACTATGATAGCTTGCGTTGTCTATCACAATTATACTGTTTGGAGGTATGTTCGGAATTAGCTTGTTTTTGAACAAATTCTCAAATAATTCGGCAGAGAAGAATCTTTTATGTTCTTTGCAGAGCAGAGTGGGAGAGTGCATTCGGAATCCATCCGACTTTAGATCTAGCATGTAAAATCGTAATCCTTTTACCTCTGTTTGATGGTGCTTTTGTTTTACAGTTCTCACTTGAGTCAACCCAACCCCTCTCCGAAGTATACGTATGTGTCGAACCATGTTTTATCCAAGTAAATAATTGAACTTTGCTCGTCTCTGTAAAGCCTTATTTTTTCTAAATATTCCATTCCTGAATTCTCTTGGACTCCATTAAAACTTGTCTTTTATTAAGTTTTTTTTAAATTTGAAACCCATGTGCTGAATACACTTCCATAATATTCTCCTACTACATTTAATCACAGTTTCATCTCTTTCAAGCCTTTTCATTAAATTATCCAATGTGGGCACACTTTGTTTCTCGTATATCTATCCTTGACAAAATGCCAGCAACACTTCTTTTCTTCCTCCCTAGAATAGGGTTATTTACAATTTTCGATACCGTTGATGTTCGTTAATGTGGCCGTTTCTTCTAGCGCTGCTTGCTTGCTAACATTACCTCGTTCCATTAGGGTTGAATAAACATTCTTTAGAATTTCTTTTGCATTAGTAGATAAGTGTTTTCTACTTTTGCACGGGGTAACCTGTTGAGATACACTTGACTCGCAAATATTTTCCATGACTAAGCTGCTCTATCGCACTACTAAGCTTAAACTAAGCGGCGGCTGTATTTATATTACTAGACAGTAAGTGCCAATATGGATTATGCAAGTTATTTTCGGGTAAATGCCATGTTTTATAACCACCATTAAAATCATATTAAAATTTCATTAATTCACTGGTCAATACAAGTCTTGTTTCCTTTATTTTTTTTTCTGTTATTGGGTACTTCTATGGCCCTGACTATGACAAAAATACTGGGAGATTGCTAAGAGCTTTACCTTTTGAAATATACAGTTTTATTATTTTGCCAAAAAAATACAAAAAAGTAATACATTATGTTAACAGAATTTCTATTGAACACTAGCAAATGATCTTTTATAAGATTTCCTTGAATGAACGACTTTAGGTAGATCTCGTTGCAAACTCCAGCAGTAGTCTGCCATCATATGTGAGTCCCACCGCCTCTGATAACGCTCTTCCATTGTCCGAAGATCCTGATGAAATCTTTCACCCTGCTCCTCACTAAAATCACCCAGATTTTTCTGGAAATCGGTCTAAATGCGAGTGCAGGAAGTGGATTTTTATGCTCATGTTGCACCCTAGCTCTTGCAAGTTCGATAGCATGCACTCAACAAGCTCGACATGGTCGTCAGATTTCTTTTTGCCTAGGAAGCTACTCATAACCAAAACAAATGAATTCCAAGCTTTAGATTCGACTTCAGTCATTGATTTGACAAAATTAGGATCTTTCACGAGTTGCCTGATCTGTGGCCCATCAAAAATACCAGCTTTCAATTTTTCTGAACTTAATCCTGGAAACTTGCGTGAAAGGCGCTTGACATTTGTCAAGCACCTTCACAAACTGTTTCATTATGCCGAGTTTAATATGAAGTGGTGGAAGTATGATGCGGTCTCGGTTAACTAAAGGCACGTTTTTAACATTTTTTGTACCAACTTTTAGCTCTTCCCGCACTGGCCAAACTTTTTGTGACCAATGGTGTTGTTTGTCACGCCTATCCCAGAGACACATGAAACAAGGGAACTTTGTGTACCCCCCTTGTTGACCTAAAAGAAAGTTAACCATTTTCAGATCAACACAAATGACCCATTTGTGGTCTTGATACTTAATTTTTTCCATAACCTTAGGAACATTTACGTATTCTTCTTTTAAAGTCGTCGAATGTGCAATAGGTATAGATCCGTACTTGTTACCGTTATGAAGCAAAACACACTTTAAACTTCTTTTGCTGCTGTCTATGAAAAGACGCCAATCACTAGGTTGGTACTGTTTTAATCCTATCTGCTGCAAAATACCACCAACATCGTTACAAAAAACTAAATCCTTCTCGTGAGAAAAATACGGTAACAGATTTTTTTCTCGGGTACGATAAAATGTAATGTTGGTTTCCGGAGTAAGCAAATTTTTTTCTTTTAAAACGAGATGCTAAAATTTCAGAAGCTTCTTTTGGTAAGTTCAGATCTCTTACTAAGTCATTTAGTTCTTTCTGATTAAATGGTTGAGGTTCTGAAAGGCTACATTTGTAGTATGAATCAGAGTCTTCACTTGATGTATTTCGTTCGGGTTCACAGAGATTTGGATCATCAGAAGATTTAGATGTGCTGGGTTGTACCTCTTGTGATTTTAATTGAGGTCGTTGGGCAGAAGATAAGTTAGGATATGACCACTTACTTCGATTTCCAGGGTTAATTCCGTTTATTTTCACAACGCAGAAGTAGCAATCGTCATGGTGGTTTCGAGGTTCTCGCCAAATCATGGGTGTTACGAACATTATTGCATCTCTTTTTCCACTGGACCATAACCGTAGACATACCACACATTTCTGGCATACAATATGAGGACCCCATGGCTTGTCCTGATTACACAATTTTATTTTAAAGTATTGATGATACGCAGTTTTCACAAAGTCTGGTATAGGTTTTCGACATTTTGCAAATGTATATTCCCCACAAATATAGCAAAAAACAATCGGGATTAAGCACACAACATCTTCTTGACGAAGCCATATCTAAAACAACAACAAAATATATTTTAGTGTCCAATAAAAAACGAAAATCTAAGTAAAAATAGTAAATGAGGGTAGTTAGCTATAACTCAAAAACAAGAGCTGTTAGAGAAAAATCGTTGCTATATTTAAAAAAATACGCGTCAATTTGAGATAGAAACAAAAAAAAATCACAGGAAACAAGTAATTTTCTTTTTTTTTTGTTGACCAGTGTTATTATTTAAGATCCACCTTTGTTGTTTACAAGCAGGTAAAATGAACAGATATATTTTTAAGTACGGTCCATGATTTACCTGCTTCTGAACTACCCAAAGAAAACCATAAAATTTTATTTCATTGTCTATTTGTGGTTTAATGATTAAGTTTAGTCACTTCACTATATGTATGGACGGACTTTACCAAAATTTTTTTTTCCTTTCATTGTTTTTGAAAAAACTTAAAAGGTAGCCCTGCTTTTTGAAAATAATATTAGGTACTTTGACATTTTGATTAACTGGAAATTAGCAATATAGTCCTAAACAAATTATAAAAAGAATCCTGCACCCTTAATTCTTGTTCTTTTATCAGCCACCGCTCCAATACGATTAAAGTTTGTCCAAACAAGGGTATTGCTTAGCAAAGTGCCTTGCTAACTTTAAAATTATTTTATACTTATACCCTGCAAAATATTAAGGTATCATTTTCTGGCTTGAGACACCTGGGCTTCCTTGCTAAGTAATTTACCAAACGAGTGTTTCAGGTAAAATGAAGACTAAATTCATATAATAAAGGCTCTTTACTGTAACTTGTAAACAATTATCGTTAAGTTGTGAGACAACAGTTGTCTTGTATACATAACGATAGGCAGAGTTTATGTCTTTCGATAGTAGTGAAACAAATAAGGATAGTAAAAGGAGGATAGTGTTAGATAATCAGAATACTTAATGGGTTTGTTATGTAGCAGTATAGTGATTGAGACACTGTATCTACGAGGCGTATTGTAATACAGTTCTTCAAATAAGAACGTGTCAGCGATAATTCATTTCTGGTAGATATAATTCTAGCGATTTAACAAAAAATCGGTAGAGGGAACCGTTGTTTACTACACGTTTTATTAAAAGTTGGCTGAACTCTTTGCTTCACATTCTACTGTCGATTTCCAAGGAAAAACACCATCTACTGTTCCTAAAGATGCCCGATATTGTCTTCAGACAGCGTATTATAAAAAAACATATTTTAATGAAAGTAGACACCAAAAAAGCTTCTGGCGCTGGCGGAATACCTGCCATAGTTCTCAAAAACGGTGCGAGGGTACTAACACCAGTTTTCTATAGACATTTTAATCTATCCTACAGAAAGGGAATATTTCTCTCCTGCTGGAAATGTGCCACCGTTCAGCCGATACCTAAAAAAGGCAAGAAGACCTTGCCAAATAGCTACCGACCAGTCGCACTGCTTTCAATAATATCGAAAGTCATGGAAAAGGTTATCAATCAACATTTTCTAAAATATCTTGAAGGATTCAACATTACTAGCGATCACCAATATGGCTTTCGTAAACATAGATCAACAGGAGATCTTCTGACTTATGTAACACATGCTTGAAACAACGTAACTGAACACTTTGGAGGATCTCGAGCGGTTTCTTTTGACATATCCGAGGCATTCGACCGTGTATGTGTGAAAAGTTCTGTTTATGGCTCTCATATTTCCTCAGAGAGCGTTCTTTACGAGTGGCAGTCGACGGATTTCTTTCTAACACCTTCACTATCAATGCCGGTGTGCCCCAAGGCTCCATACTGTCTCCTACTCTCTTTCTCATTTACATTAACGATCTGCTGGAAAAGCCCGGGAATCCATTCTACAGCTTTGCAGATGACAGTACGATTATCTCTTCATTTACTTTGAATGCTCGGATATCGGCTACTCAGACGAATATCCGCAGACAGCAGAAAGTCATTCAACTTAACAAAGACCTGGAAGAAATTCTATTTTTGGGTGACAGTAACCAAGTGGAATTTAACGTTACAATAACCTAGGCGGTAGTTTTTTTTTAAAAAAGGTTAACGTTGCTGAACCCGACATAGTTATGTCGGGGCACTCAATTCCTCTAACATCGTCACTCAATTTGTTGAGCGTTAATTTGGGAGCAAATATGTTCTGGCATGAATATGTTGCAGGCATAGCAAGAAGAGCTTCTCAAAAGTTGGGAATATTATTTCGAACCAGAAAGCTTTACACTCCACAACAACTGTTGATTTTTTTACAAAGCTCAAATTCGACCAACTATGGAATATTGCTCCCATGTTTGGGGCTCCGCTCCCAAACGTAGACTGCATTTGTTGGATTCTATTCAGAGAAGAGCTGTTCGTCTGATTGGAGACCTGGAACTGACCGACGGCCTTGATTCGCTGGAACATCGAAGAACGGTTGTGGAAAGTGTTCGAAGGATGTATCCCGCTTAATTCATCCCAGAGCGGTGCATATTAGATATACACGTCGCGCTAATACTTCACATCCGTATAAGGTTCAGCTTGTTACTCCTCGTACAACGCTTTTAAAGCAGTTTTTTATATCGAGAACATCATCCCTTCGGAATAATTTGCCCAAGACTGTATTTCCCACCGAGTACAATTTACAGCGATTCAAGAACAATATGAATCGCACACATGTCGCTCTTGTAGCGCTTTACGGACTTCCCTGCAGCGCGTGTGCTAGATCCAAAAAAAAAGTATCAATCGATTTCGAACTTTCGTCGAAATCACGTAAAATCCAAAATCTTTGCGCGTCGGTTCGATGCAATCTTTCTTTGTCCAGTTCCAAAGAGGCCTAAAATGACACATTCTGCGTCCGGTAAATATATTAAAAAGTTGGTGTCGTTTGTAAAGAAGTGGGTAAAATGAGACAAAAAATGTCGACGACTTGCCAAAAAGTGGCTCGGTAGGAAAAGTCACTCCGAAAGTCGAAAAGCGAATCGTGCCTTTGTTTTCACGGGAGCCAAAATTGACGCTGTGTCAAGGAGCGTCAAAATTAAGAAAATCGGGTTTAAATGTATCCCAAAAGATCATTCGACAACATCTTCTTAGTCGTAATGTCAAATTTTCGAAGCATGACCAAGAAATTTTTACTTGGAAAATCATGTCGCGAAGCGGGTCGCTTGGGCCCACGATAAGGTACTAGAGTACACACACACACTCACAATCGCCGGACGCTAACCCTATTGAAAACTTTCGGTCCATTGTAAAAAGAAAGCTCAGAGGAAAGACTCCGAAAACTTTAACTCAGTTGTCTCGTGAGATTCGAAAAATTTGCTGAGCGTGCAGAAAATCTCATAGACAGCATGTTTGGAAGATGGCAGGCGATTATTAATGCAGGAGGCGATTAGACAACTTACTAAGGTAATTGTGCCGTTGTTAGCACACCAAGGAATACTTTGATGGCAAAAAATGTTCTCGAAACACACTTTTTTAAGAATATGAGCGGTCACATTCCTACTTGACAGACTGTAGAACAGGGGTGCTCAAACTTGAACTGCTGGCGATCTACCTCAATATTGTTACACTATGATCGATCGACTCTGAGAGGCTGCAAGTAAGTGTGATGCAGGATTGTCGTCTAGGTAGGGTGTATCGTGTTAGTTTTCCGCACAATATGCATTTTTTTAGTCAAGGTAAGTGTAGGTCTGCTCTAAAATGTCAATGAAAATACTCATAATTATTCAAAATTTAGTTTATTGGTTCTTACAAAACAAACAAGTTCTAGTGTCTAAACTTAACTAAAGAGTGACTTTGGATGTTGACGCGTGGCACTGCATGTCCTTAGCATACTTTTCATAAGATGGTACGTAATTACCTAGTACTAATCGCAAGCATGATGACATATGTTCGTCAGTTAGTCGATTGCGATATTTTGACTTAATTATCTTCATTTCAGAAAATGCAGACTCGCACAAGTAAGTTGACCCAAACATTGCCGTCAGTTGAAGGGCGATTTGCCTTAGATTCGGATATTTATCTTCAGATATAAAACACCAGAATTTTGTATAAGATGCTGTGGCTTTGAGATGTATATCTGATATAATCTGCACTAACTCATTTTCAACAGAACATGAGTCCGTGTTAAACTGACTTGCTATTTCAGTAGCTAATTCCTCAATGTTTTTACACGAAAAAGGATAACTCATAAATGATGCGATATTTGCCAATTTACTGAAAACATGAAAAACGTATTTCGAATGAGAAATATTTAATAATTCTGCCTCATAAATATCATAATTCAACTCAGGAATCCTTGCTTTCAAAGACGGAAAATTTTTCAGATCCTTTCTTTTCAGTTGATCTATCATAAGTTGCAATTTATTTTCGAATGCGTTTATTGCGCTAATCATCTCAATAATAGTTTTTCCTTTACCTTGAAGCTCCAAATTAATGGTGTTTAAATGCATTGTGATCTCTGTCAAAAATGCCAAATCAGTCAGCATCGTGTCATCACCTCTTTCGTCCAGAAAATCTGTTATTTCGGGCAATAATTCTTGAAACCTTTCTAGGAATTTTCCGCGACTCAACCATCTGACGTCCGTGTGAAGAACTAAATCAGTGTGTTCAGCTGACTCACTATCTTCCAACTGCAATTTAAAGAGCCGTCGTTGCAAGCTACGTGTACGGATAAAATTCACAATTTTTATTGCAATGCCCATAATCTCCTCCATGTTTAGAACTTTTGAACACAAAACTTGTTGATGTATAATGCAATGGAAGGAGAAAAATGAAGGGAAATCATCATTAGCTCGACACAATGCCACAAAACCGTTTTTTTGTTTCCAGTCATTGCTGGTGCTCCATCGGTTGTAATGCACACTAGTTTATATATTGGTAGCTTGTAGTTTGTTACGAAATTGAAGAAAACGTCATATATATCTACGCCACGGGTCTTTCCTTTCAGAGGAATCATTGTCAAAAACTCTTCCTTAGCCGACATGTCATTGAATACCATTCGAATAAAAATACACAGCTGGGCAGTGTCTGTCATATCGGTGGATTCGTCGAACTGTAAAGAAAAGTATGTATATTCCATGATATCATGTTTTAGTTTATATGCCATGTCCTGACTCATGACTTCAACACGTCTTGTGACAGTCGGACGAGATAACTGAAGTTCTCTAATAGCAGACATAATCTCTGTTTTATTTTTAAAATCTCCAAATAAAGTCTCACCCGCTTCAATAAATGCTTCCTTCACAACCAATCCATCATCAAATGGTTTCTTGTGTTTCGCCAATATATCAGATATTTTAAATGACGCGATCGTTGCAGCTTTTGATTGTTTGGCTGGTCTTGTGAACATGGTTTGTTCTTTTTTCAAACAAGTTATCAAATCACGTACTTTTCGTTTTCTTAATTCACTCTGTGACAGAAAATCCTTTTCATAGTTTTTATGAACCGTTTTATGATGCCTCTCTAAGTTCCCACGCTTAGGTACTGCAACTGACGCACGGCAAATGAGACAAATGCGCTTATCCTTTACCATACAAAAGAAAAATTCTTCCTCCCAATCGTTATTAAAATGATAAGTTTTACTTTTCTTCGCCGCACTCATTTTGGACTATTTATTAATAAACTTTGTATCGATGTATCGCCTTCAAGTTACAACTCAGACTCACTCCTATTCCTGCAGGCGCAACATTTATATCGGCGCGAACGAAGTCTCGAATGTTCCCGTCCAACACGCCGCCCGAAGTTTCTAGAATAATCGGCGGGAATCAAAAACGCAGCTTTTCTTTGACAAGTACCGCGCGTTCCTTTGATAAAGCCGCCTTTTGCCGCTAGCAGGGGGTTATTACGATAAAAGAAAGTGATGAGGGGGTTATTCTGGCCTAATTGTGGATCGAATAAATTTTAGTAGTTTATTCATTACATTTTGTTTTAGTTACCTAAAACAAAATCTGTGAATAGTTCTATTTCGGAATTTTTTCTCGAGATCGACTCAAAAAGCACTCGCGATCGACCGTTTGAGCACCCCTGCTGTAGAACAACAAAGAAAAAGTAAGAGATATGATATTTAATTTACCAGTAAAAAAATGATTTACCTAGAAATTTCCTTGCAAACATGTAGTTCTAAAATAAACACTTGACTACCTGATGCTAAAGAACAACTTAACACGATCTATTTTATGGTAAAATATGGTGAGATTTACCTTGCTTAAATAATCAAAGTACTTAATGATTAAAATCCTCTCTTTTAAAATCACATTTAACAAAATAAAATTCAAGTGTGGACTATATGAATAAAACCACTGTCAGACATACTAAGAAAAAATCTCTCGATGTAAATAAAAAAAAATTCTTTTTACTTCCGGTTTTACCCCGCAAAACTATCCCCTTAAGACAAAATTTCATTTTCAAAACAACACTGCTGATTGAGCCATCCATTCCTATATTTGTGCCAAATTTCAACTTTCGATGTCAAAATATTACTTTTGCCATACTTAATATTACACTGGTTAACACAAGTTTTGTGTCCTTCATTTTTTTTTCTGTTATTGGGTATTTCTATGGCCCTGACTATGAAAAAAATACTGGGAGATTACTAACAGCTTTACCTTTTGAAATATATAGTTTCATTATTTTGCCAAAAAAATACAAAAAAAATAATACATTATGTTAACAAAATTTCTATTGAACACTAGCAAATGATCTTTTATAAGATTTCCTTGAATGAACGACTTTAGGTAGATCTCGTTGCAAACTCCAGCAGTATTCTGCCATCATATGTGAGTCCACCGCCCCTGATAACGCTCTTCCATTGTCCGAAGATCCTGATGAAATCTTTCACCCTGCTCCTCACTAAAATCACCCAGATTCTGTGGAAATCGGTCTAAATGCGAGTGCAGGAAGTGAATTTTTATGCTCATGTTGCACCCTAGCTCTTGCAAGTTCGATAGCATACACTCAACAAGCTCGACATGGTCGTCAGATTTCTTTTTGCCTAGGAAGCTACTCATAACAAAAACAAATGAATTCCAACCTTTGGATTCGACTTCAGTCATTGATTTGACAAAATTAGGATCTTTCACGAGTTGCCTAATCTGTGGCCCATCAAAAATACTAGCTTTCAATTTTTCTGAACTTAATCCCGGAAACTTGCGTGAAAGAAAATTAAAACATTCGCCACTTTTGTCAAGCGCCTTCACAAACTGTTTCATTATGTCGAGTTTAATATGAAGTGGTGGAAGTATGATGCGGTCTCAGCTAACTAAAGGCTCGTTTATAACATTTTTTGTACCAACTTTTAGCTCTTCCCGCACTGGACAAACTTTTTGTGACCATTGGTGTTGTTTGTCACGACTATCCCAGAGACACACGAAACAAGGGAACTTTGTGTACCGCCCTTGTTGACCTAAAAGAAAGTTAACCATTTTCAGATCAAGACAAATGACCCATTTGTAGTCTTGATACTTAATTTTTTCCATAACCCTAGAAACATTTACGTATTCTTCTTTTAAAGTCGTCGAATGTGCAACAGGTATAGATCCGTACTTGTTACCGTTATGAAGTAAAACACACTTTAAAAACTTCTTTTGCTGCTGTCTATGAAAAGACGCCAATCACTAGGTTGGTACTGTTTTAATCCCATCTGCTGCAAAATACCACCAACATCGTTACAAAAAACTAAATCCTCCTCTTGAGAAAAATACGGTAACAGATTTTTTTCTCGGGTACGATAAAATGTAATGTTGGTTTCCGGAGTAAGCAAATTTTTTTTTCTTTTAAACGAGATGCTAAAATTTTAGAAGCTTCTTTTGGTAAGTTCAGATCTCTTACTAAGTCATTTAGTTCTTTCTGATTAAATGGTTGAGGTTCTGAAAGGCTACATTTGTAGTCTGAATCAGAGTCTTCACTTGATGTATTTCGTTCGGGTTCACAGAGATTTGGATCATCAGAAGATTTAGATGTGCTGGGTTGTACCTCTTGTGATTTTAATTGAGGTTGTTGAGCAGAAGATAAGTTAGAATATGACCACTTACTTCGATTTCCAGGTTAATTCCGTTTATTTTCACAACGCAGAAGTAGCAATCGTCATGATGGTTTCGAGGTTCTCGCCAAATCATCGGTGTTACGAACATTATTGCATCTCTTTTTCCACTGGACCATAACCGTAGACATACCACACATTTCTGGCATACAATATGAGGAACCCATGGCTTGTCCTGATTACATAATTTTATTTTAAAGTATTGATGTTACGCAGTTTTCACAAAGTCCGATATAGGTTTTCGATATTTTGCAAATATATATTCACCACAAATATAGCAAAAACAATCGGGATTAAGCACACAACATCTTCTTGACGAAGCCATATCTAAAACAACAGCAAAATATATTTTAGTGTCCAATAAAAAACGAAAATCTAAGTAGAAATAGTAAATGAGGGTAGTTAGCTATAACTCAAAAACAAAAGCAGTTAGAGAAAAATTGTTGCCATATTTAAAAAATACGCGTCAATTTGAGATAGAAACAAAAAAAAATCACAGGAAACAAGCAATTTTCTTTTTTTTTTGTCCGGTGTTATTTATTACTAAGGTGGAAATTAAAAACATGTTTTTCATGATCTAAAAACTCTAAGACCTAGTAAAGAAAAAACTCAAAAAAGGATATATTACAATATATATAGAAAGCAATCCCCTCTAATCTCCTCCCTCATCCTTATCGCCCCTTATATGTTTTACTATAAATATTTATGCATAAAATTTGGTTATTACAGAACAGAAAACCAGGAAAAAGTTCCATATCGTTATTAAAAACCTTTAAAAATCTATCGACCCCCATCCCTTTCACCCTATTGTTAGATATTCTCTATGTACCTAGTTTGAAATTTATATCTCATTTCGTTTGAGAGTTACCGTGACAACAAACCGATAGACCGACAGACCGATGGAAATGAGAGATCTGGGAACCCTAAAAAGTGAAGAAAAGCAAAAATCTCGAAAAATAATTTTTTTACGAATACCACACTTTTGAATATTTTCTTTTGGCCGGGTAAGTAAAAAAATAAGAAAAGGTTAATAAAAAATCAAAATAATGTTGATTGTTGGGTGTTGATCGTAAATGTGTTTCACCTGGTTAAACCATTAATGTCAAGTATTATTTAGAAGTAATGAGAAAATTTATTTACATTTTCCCTGACGTATATTATAAACATCTACTAACTTACGAAACAGCGAAATGGTGGCTACAAGAATAGGTTTGTTTAACGACTGTGTGACATCGAGGGAATGAACATTGATTCTTATCGATGATGGAGATGTGACGAAACTGATATCCAACCTACAAACGGTACACACGTTCTCTGGTTTTGGTCCCTAATAGCTCTCAGAAAATATTCATTCACTACTAATTGTCACATTACCATAAATATTAATCAACGATCTTGGTGTTTCTTCTCGGGAAGACCAGTTGAAGTTTCAAACAATACGCTACGTATAAAAATTGCGAGAATTGCTGTAATGTATAATGTCAGTACTGGAACCGCACACCCATCATCTATAATATATATAAAATGCAACGTCTCTCTGTCTGTCTGTCTGTCCGTTAGTGCGCTTATCACTGGAGAACCACTTATCCGATTTACGTACTTTTTTTTTTAAACATACATATGTTCTCTGGCCAGGTTATAGGCTATATTTTATTACGATAGGTAGCATAAGGAATGAGCAGTGACGATAATAGTGAATGAAGTCGGAAAAAAGTTTGTCGCAAGCGCGTTCCCTTGCAATACACAACCTAAACCATTAAAAATAGAACAATATTATGTAGCAGAGAATATCTATAATCTATCATATATATAAAAATGCAATGACTCTCTGTCTGTGTGTCTGTCCATTAGTGCGTTTATTACGTGAGAACCACTTATCCAATTTACGTGTCTTTTTTAAAATTCATACATATATTCTTTGGCCAGGTTATATAATAATAATAACCTATATCTATAATATATATAAAATGCAGCAGTCTCTCTCTGTCTGTCTGTCTGTCCGTTAGTGCGCTTATCACTGGAGAACCACTTATCCGATTTACATGCTTTTTTTAAAACATACATATGTTCTCTGGCCAGGTTATCTATCTATAATATATATAAAATGCAACGTCTCTCTGTCTGTCTGCCTGTCTGTCTGTCTGTCCGTTAGTGCGCTTATCACTAGAGAACCACTTATCCGATTTACGTACTTTTTTTTTAAAAACATACATATGTTCTATGGCCAGGTTATAGGCTATATTTTATTACGATAGGTAGCATAAAGAATGAGCAGTGACGATAATAGTGAATGAAGTCGGAAAAAAGTTTGCCGCAAGCGCGTTCCCTTGCAATACACAGCCTAAACCATTAAATATGGAACAATATTATGTAGCAGAGAATATCTATAATCTATAATATATATATAAAATGCAATGACTCTCTGTCTGTGTGTCTGTCCATTAGTGCGTTTATTACGCGAGAACCACTTATCCAATTTACGTGTCTTTTTTAAAATTCATACATATATTCTTTGGCCAGGTTATATAATAATAATAACCTATATCTATAATATATATAAAATGCAACGTCTCTCTGTCTGTCTGTCTGTCCGTTAGTGCGTTACGTACCTTTTTTTTTAAACATACATATGTTCTCTGGCCACTTTATAGAATATATTTTATTGCGTTAGGTAACATAAAGAATAAGCAGTGACGATAATAGTGAATCAAGTCGGAAAAAAGGCTACCGTTGGCGCATTCTCTTGCAATATACTGCCTAAACCATTAAATATGGAACAATATCATGTTGCAAAGAATATAATATATATAAAATGCAACGTCTCGCTATCTGTCTGTCTCTCCGTTAGTGCGCTTATCACTTGAGAACCGCTTATCCGATTTACGTGTTTTTATAAATTGCTACATATGATATGTTCTATATAATTCGATATAGGCCTAGATTATGAGAGATAAGATGAGATAATGGGAGATAGGTATAAATAATGGGAGATAAGGAGAAATAATGGGAGATAAGCAGAAATAAGTCTAAGTAATGGGAGATACGGAGAAATAATGGGAGATAAGGAAAAATATTGCGAGATAAGTCGAGATAAGCCTAGATAAAGGGAGATAAGCTGAGATACTGGGAGATAAGTATAAATAATGGGAGATAAGCAGAGATAAGTCTAGGTAATGGGAGTTATGGTGAGATAATGGGAGGTAAGAAGAAATAATGGGAGACAAGGAGAAATATTGCGAGATAAGCCTAGATAATGGGAGATAAGGTGAGATAATGGGAGATAAGGAGAAATAATAGGAGATAAGGAAAAATATTGCGAGATAAGTCGAGATAAGCCTAGATAAAAGGAGATAAAGTGAGATAATTATAAATAATGGGAGATAAGCAGAGATAAGTCTAGGTAATGGGAGTTATGGTGAGATAATGAGAGATAAGAAGAAATAATGGGAGATAAGGAGAAATATTGCGAGATAAGCCTAGATAATGGGAGATAAGGTGAGATAATGGGAGATACGGAGAAATAATAGGAGATAAGGAGAAATAATGGGAGATAAGCGGAGATAAGTCTAAGTAATGGGAGTTATGGTGCGATAATGGGAGATAAGGAGAAATAATGGGAGATAAGGAAAAATATTGCGGAATAAGTCGAGATAAGCCTAGATAATGATAGATAAGGTGAGATAATGGGAGATAAGGAGAAATAATGGGAGATAAGGATAAATAATGGGAGATAAGCAGAGATAAGTCTAGGTAATGGGAGTTATGGTGAGGTAATGGGAGATAAGGAGAAATAATGGGAGATAAGGAGAAATATTGCGAGATAAGTCGAGATAAGCCTAGATAATGGGCGATAAGGTGAGATAAGGGGAGATAAGGAGAAATAATAGGAGATGAGCAAAGATAAGCTTAGATAATGGAAATTATGTAGAGATAATGGGAGATGAGGTGAAATAATGGGAGATAAGGGGAATAGTGGCAGATATTTTATTACGTTAGGCAACATAAGGAATAAGCAGTGACGATAGTAGTGAATCAAGTCCACGCGAGCGGAGCCGCGGGCACGGCTAGTTCATAATAAGCTTAAGTATTGCAAAAGCGCTTGAGATTTGTACCAAGACAGACCCAGGACCATAAAGACAACCGAATTCGTATCTTATTTGTTTTGAACTCAAATGCTGGTTATTACTGGAAGATAATAACTTTTTACGTATAATAATCTATGATGGAACCTGGATTCATTATTTTGAACCTGAATCCAAATGGCAAAGTCTTGAGCAGCAACATCCGAATTCTCCAGCAAAGAAAAAATTTAAAAAGCTAAGCGTCTGCCGGTAAAGTGATGTTCTGGGATTGTCAAGGCTAAACTTATTCTGATTATATAGAAGACCAAGGTACTGTGAACAGTAAGTACTATGCAAATGTGCTTCAACAGAAAGTAAAACCCACGATAAGAAGTCAAAAGGTGTGATTCTGTTGCATAATAACGCCCACTCTTATATCGCTCAGAAAAAGTGAGAGGTGATTAAAAATTTCGGTTTATTGGTATTCCACCTTATAGTTACGACCTCGCACTATCCGATTTTTATCGCCAAGGCCAAAAAACTGTACACGACTGGCTCGGACAGCAAGGTGAACAATTCTATACTACAGGAATTTAAAAGCTCACGATGGGAAAAGTGCCTAAATGTTGATGGAAACTACGTTAAAAAGTAGTGTAGATTTTCACTATCAATGAAAAATCCGTTTTTTATTCATAACAACAACTGTCTTGTTAACTATTGAACGTCCCTTGTATATTAAGACATCTTTTAAATGAAAACTAACGTCTAAAATTTTTAAATGTATTTTAAGGTGAAAATCTTAAAAATTATCAATTATAAAGTTCCCCCATTCTCTTTTCGTCCTCTTCGCGGAATCATGAATATCTCATAAAAGATATTTCTTTACTTAAATTGTAAAGTTAGTGTTAATCTACCAATCAGTCCCGGTTTAATCATCTGTGTCAAACTTTTCTCGTTTATTTTATCGTACGGCTTAACGTTCAACTTTACGGCAACTATTAACAGATTATTAGCAGTTTCATATTGAACTTTGGCCAACGATGCGTCCAGAATTTATTACATAGATAGTTACAACAGTGGTGCTTCAGTCCAAACGTACAGTCCAAAAACAAGCAGCCAAAAGGAAAATTGGGTCGTCTTTTACTTTACACATACTACATCGATCATGATCTGTTAATTCCGAGTGCGATTTCTTGAGAGGTAGATCTCTCCATCTTTTAGGTGGTCTACCCGGTGGACGTTCGCCTGCTGATTTTCCTTCCAAAGCGATTCTTGGTAGTCGGTGCTTCTCCATTCTTTTTGTGTAGTTATACCACGGACTTCTTCTTTTTCTACCCCCATCTTACCACGTCTTTAAAGCCACATTGTTTCCTGATGATCGTATCCTAACCCTCCTTGTTTTACCAACTATTGCTCTGAGGGTTTTCATTTCGGCGGTACTTAGCATACTTTTCGATTTATTGGTATTTTTGTGATTCTATATAGTAGGTCATTATGGCTCTGATGCAAGTACTGTATATTGTAATCTTTCTGTCTGTTCGCATGTATTGATTGGTCCATACAAAATCTCTTAAGCAGCCAGAGATAACTGCTTCTTTATTAGTTAATGCTCTAAAATCTCTGACTGGGTTGTAATAGCTTGATAAGTCCACGCCAAGGTATCTGAACTGGGTTAACTGTTCTATGAGTTTGTCTTCCATTATGCGTTTGCACCTGATGGTTTCTGTTTTGTAGTTGTTTGTGATTGCTTTGGAGATGTTTTCGTTTAGTTGCTTAGTTTGCGTATAAGTTTTAGAAGTGAGGGTTGTTTACAAGGAGAAGAAGAAGAATGGGGGGCTTTTAGGGAGGTAGGAAGGAAAACGGGTCTGGAGTTGAAGTTGAGGGTTTGTGTAGAGTTTGTGCCTTTGTTTTTAGTTGCTAATGTGACATACACAGCGTTATATTGTCTTCTTTTGTATTTCAAACTCTCTTTTATATGTCCGACATCCCTTGTATATAGGGGAGTGATTGTCTTTGTAGTTTGAGCATGTAGGATTGCTGCTACAGTCTGAGTGTTCGTGAGATACATAATGCCCATATACTTTGATATATGCAAGTTTTTGCGGTTTGCCTAAATTGCTGACAGTTAAAAGATCTCTCTGAAGGGGTTTTTGGCAATAGCGATCCTTTTAGTGTTTCCAATAGATATACTCATATTAAGCTGTCGACAGGGTTGATAAAATTTAAAAAGTGGGCTCTGTAGATCGTCTTCACTTTCGGCAATCAGTGCTGCATCGTCTGCGTAGTAAATCAGACTAATTCTGTTGTTCCCCATTCTGTATTTCATTCCTAGTGATTCTACGTCTTCTTTATTTGGTTCATTAAGAGATTTAAAAAACGGACTAAGACTGTCTCCTTGTCTAATTCCTCCTGAGGTTGGTATATTTCAAGTAATGTTGTCGCTCGATTTAATTTTCGCTTTATTGTTCATGTTCAAGTCCCTTATGACTTTCACAAAATTTGCATGTGTCCAATAAGTTGTTAACGTGGTAGTAAGTAGATATCGTTGACACACTGCAGCTTGGTAATGCTACGCGACGGTTATGCCGCGAGCAACGCAAGTGGTATTGTTATAGCAACAATACATTTACCTGGAGGTGAACAGCGTAGAAAGGACAAGCATGGTTCGAGTGTTCTTTAAAATCTCTGTGGCGCCAAATTTTTTTTACTATATCGAAAGACTCGCGTCAGCTGCTTGTTGGCAAGAGCGAAAGTTATACACACAACAAAATGCTGTTTAATTATATCGGAGTAATAATTAAAACAGCAATAAACTACAGATTTTTTACGATAAGCACAAGAAATGCCAGCACAATCGCATATTAGCGATAGAGAGAAGAATTTAAAAAAACATTTCCAAATTAATGTTACCTACAAACCAGCGGACGCTCGAAATCTTGTACACTGATATGCTGCAATCTTTACTTTAGCCATACAACACTACTTTATGCTGGCATCCGTTGCCCAACGGTTTTATTTTTTCGTGTTCCGTACGGAACACTTATAAGATCACTTCGGTGTCTGTCCGTCTGTCACAGCCGATTTTCTCCGAAACTATTTGTCATAGAAAGTTGAAATTTGGTAATAATATAGGAATTGATGGCCTCATCAGAGCCATGTAGTTTTGAAAGTTAAATTTTGACTTAAGGGGTTAGTTTTTGGGGGTGAAATCGGAAGTGAAAAAATTTTTTTTCTACTAGGTAATCGAGTGTGGTGTCAAATGAAAGCTTGTGAAAACACGAGTAAAAAAAGTTATATAATGTAATACTTGCGCGCAGTTTTCTTTGTATTATTTTTAAAAAATCGCGAAAAATCGCTGTCCAACCGCCTTATCTCGAAAAGTACTTATTAAAAAATTTTGAAAAAATCCTGGAATATTCTCCACGGGGTGTAGATTAAATGAAAATTATCACGAGTACATTACCTGTAATAATTTATCTGATATATAAAAAAACAGAAATTTCAAGGTCATTAATTTTCAGTAAAGATTGGAAATAAACTTTCTTGAAAACTCATTTGGGGTGTGATTTGTGACGTCACTGATCATTTTATACTTCCGTTACAACATTTTTTATTTTAAAAGCAATCAACGTACGGAACACTAATTGCGCAAGTTCAACTTGCACTTGACCGGTTATTTTTGTATTAAAGCGATACTTTGAGTCTTTGTTATAAAATAAATAAAATAATGTTTCCAATAATTAGTCAATTTCCTCTAATCCATGACTTGAATATTCTAGAAATATATAAAACAATTCATAAAAATGTGTTTAAATAATTTAGTTTCGTTACCTACATTGCAAGAATTCTTTTGCGTAATTTATAAAAAAAAATGTTTTAGAACCTTCTGAATGAGTTGAGATGCACTTTTGAGCAACTAACTTCCACTGCAAAATCGAGGCAAGATAAGCAAACGAAAGCCGTTCATTTTTAGTCGGCTTGTATATAACAAAGAACACTAATTGCAAATATGGCTGCACGAACAACCCTAAAAAGTAAGTTACGCCACTTTGAAAAAAAAAAGTCGCTTTGGTATTCGGGTCCGAAAGCCGAGTATTATGTTAAACCTCAGCAATACCACAAAATCGACAGGTTAGTTGTCAAACAGACAGGTTAATTTATGGTTTAAGGACCAGGGATGATTGATACCTCCATATGTGTAAGAAGCTCCCTCTCTTATGTGTAAACCGAGAAATTTAACCTCGACCATTATGTTAGCACATTCTATTTCAGTGACTTCGTTACTCAACTTGCTAGACTTAAGAGTAAATAGGCCTTGATATGATCTTGTTGCAATGCATAGCAAAGCTGGAAACCCCGGCATATTATTTCGTAATAAAATGCTACGAACATATACTTCACAATAGCGATTTGTATGGGATTAAAAATCCTATACAAAGCTAAAATTCGAACAAAAATATAATACTGCTCTCATGTTTGAAACTTTTCTTTTAAACATACTCTACATTAGTCAGATTTAACTCAGAAGAGGGTGTTTTCGCACTCGGAAAACGTTGACGAGTTTTATGACCTCCTTATCCTTAGGATATGAAAAAGGGTTTCTACTTTCGAGGAATTCTTCTCCACTCAGGCTTGGAGGCGAATGATAAAAAAAACGAACTTGACTAATTTATAAATGCTTTCATGGGAAGTTTTCGCTGGTTGTAGGCCGTTTGGATATTTTCCAGAGCGATACGTGGTGAAAATATACGTGATGCTAATATATCATATATGAATGGTCTTGCTTGTCGTTGTTGGTGAAGCTTGTCGCATTTTATACTCATCCCTCGGGAATGACCTATTCAGAACTGTGAGTGAATGAACACAACTTGCAGGAATTTCAAAAACAAGAGCTAATGTCCCAGTTAGATTTCTTGTTTACCATTCCTGCGTTTGGCATTTGGTAATATGTAGTTAGTGAGACAAAAAATTAAAATATATCAGCCTGTTTAGAAAGTTTCGATACACACTAAAAATTTTTAATTTGACCTACATTTTTTAAGAATTTGTCTCCACTGTGGTCCAGTCTAGGCAATTTCCTTAACTCTGCACAGTTGGCTGTAGTCATGCGACGTTGTATAAATTTTGTACATCGACACCCTTTAAGGAATTTCAGAAATGTTATTGAATTCGATTACACTAAAGGCCCTAATATATAGTTACTTGCAATGTGGGTTTTCTTATAGTTTGTATATGTATGTACGCTTAGATACATTTTTTAAATTAATTTAACTAATCTTGGTGTGTCACTAGTTCTGTGATTGCTTACTAAAGCTCTGAAGTGTATTCGTCAAAATATTACCCTTTTTACATTCTTTACGATTCAAGATTCTAGATAGCAAAAACATAATCTCTAATTTTCATCGGTCTCTAGACTCTCATATC
>CM032446.1:40590153-40605153 GCA_019049505.1 Pachyrhynchus sulphureomaculatus
TTTTTGGTACCAACCATCAGTTCCTCTCCTACTGGATCCTTTTTTTGAGACCATTGACGTTGTTTGTCGCGGCTATCTCACAGACACATAAAACATGGGTATTTCCTGTATCCACCCTGTTGTCCGAAAAGAAAGTTAACCCTCTCTAAGTCTACACAAATGAGCCAGTTGTGATCTCAATACTTATTTTTTTCCATTACTGAAGAAATAGTTGTATACTCTTCTTTCATAGTAGTAAATTGTGCAATAGGTATAGAACCTTACTTTTTGCCGTTATGAAGTAGCACACACTTTAAACTTCGCTTGCTACTGTCTATAAAAAGACGCCAATCATTTGGTTGGTATCGTTGTGAACTCATCTTCTCCAAAATACCTCTGACATCATTACAAAAAACTAAATCATTTTCTCTAGAAAAATATGTTAACAAATTCTTATCTCGGTTCCGATATAAAGCAATTCTGCTTCCTGGTACAAGTAAATTCTTTTTTTTTTTTAAACGAGATGATAAAATTTCAGAAACTTCTTTTGACAAATTTGGATCCCTTACTAAGTCATTCAATTCCTTTTTGATTAAACGGTTGAGAATCTGACATGTGAAATCCGAATGAGCATTGCCCATTGTGTTGTCTTCAGGTTTCATAAGATCTGGTTCTTCAGAGCATTTAGATGATGCTCCTTGTATCTCACCAGAGTATAGAAGAAGTCGTTGAGCGGAGGGTAAGTTAGGATATGACCATTTATTCCGATTCCCAGAATTTATGCCGTTAATATTTACGACGCAAAAATAGCAGTGGTCATGGTGATTTTGAGGTTCCTGCCAAATCATTGGTGTTTTAAATTTGATGGCACTTCTTTTCCTATTTGACCATTGCCGCAGACACAGAATACAGTTCTGGCACACAATATGGGGTACCCATTTCTTGTCGTGATTGCACAATGTTATTTGAAAGTGGCTAAAATACGTAGTTTTAACTAAATCTGAAATTGAAAAAATAATTATTCTGAGTCGGGTAGATCTTAAAAAACTGCGGGTGTCGTCTAATTTAGGGTAGACCGAAAATATTAAAAATCATGAGCTGTCAGAGAAAAATTAATATCGGATTCGAAATCCGAAAACTACAATAAGCTCAACACTTAAAAAAAAATTAGAGCAAAAAATCAAAAAAAAATTATTTGTTGACCAGTGTTATTAATGCCACTGTCCAACTCCAGAATGTCTCCCCACGATCGCCCGCGACTACTAATGATTTTTTAAAAAGAAAACCGCTTTTTTTTTGGGTTAAAATACCTTTATTTCAGTGTAGCTTTAACCCTTTAAAAATGCTAGCTACCCAAAAATATTTCCACAAATAATGCGAATTTGATATCATTTGATTTATGAAATGGTTACCGCATTTGAAACCGAGCGACAAATCATAATAAATTCCTGCCAAAAACTGGTGTATTGTTTCCTTATTACCGGGTCTGTGTGACCATTAGTGGGGTTTCGTTCGCAGATTATGACGGTAATTCCCCGTAATGACCTTTTTCCACAGACTGACCGGACGATTTTTAGTAAAATGGGTCGTCATCCGGAACATTTGGCATGCTGTCCGGTGCGAAACTATACGGGTATTTGTTAAGTGCCAATAGAGTCCAGCACATAGTCGAAAGATACCTACAAGTTTAATACCTTTTCAGTAAAATTATAGTTTTATGTCCTACACAAATATAAAAAAGTAATTTGATTTTAATGATGTACAGGGTGCCCCATATGTATGGAATAATAATTCCACAGCATTTATTAATCAGTGTACCAAAAAAATAAATAAAAGTTATAGGGTGTTATATGGTGCACATGTTGACTCTGACGATAAAATGTTTTGAACTGTGAGTTCGAAAAAATTACGCCATTTTAAATTTTTTTAAATGGAAAATCCTGTATATTGTTTTATTTTTGAATCCTACTAAAAGTTCTAGATATTATTCGTCTAACATACCATATGTCTAAATTAAACAGTTTTGGCATTATTGATATTTGAAATTAAGGGATCAAATTAAAAAAAAAAAAATTAAGCTGGCTTGTGTCAAACATTTACTGTCAGGTAACGACTTAACGCGTCAAAAAAATGATGTATTGACGAAAATGTTTGTGAAACTGCAATTTGAGCGTAATATCATAATAATATATTTAACACAAACTGAAAGAATCACTTTGTTAATGGTGGTTGGTTACGGAGACCGTAGGAGAACACAACAGGAGATGTGTGATCTACATCCGTAGTTAGCAAAACATTAAAACGACTTAGAACATCAGGTCATGTTAGGGATCGCTCTAAATCTAGACCTCCAAATGTTAAAACAAGCGATGATAAAAAGTTAGAGGTTTTATTGGAAATTAGAGAAAATCCCCATATAGCCACTTGTCAGCTTTGCCTAGACCACAAGATAAGTAAAGGTACTGTAAGTCGTATACTGAATGAAGAAAAATTGCATCCATACAAACCCATCATATTGCTAGAATTATTTGAAGAAGATTACGACAGACGCTTTGAATTTTGCGAGGTCATGAGGGAACGAATCAATAATGACCTTAACTAATAATACTGTTTTTTCTGGCGAGGCCACATTTTGTCTTAACGGAAGAGTTAACAGGCATAACTGCCGGTACTAAGAATCCCCACTGGATAATCGACAGTCATTCTCCAATACCATAAAAGATAAACGTGTGGGCAGGGATTTGCGGACGTCATATCATTGGTCCCTTTTTTTGTCTGTGGAAATATTACAGGACAGCGGTATTTACAGTTACTCCAAGAGCAAGTTATTCCAACTTGTGCAGGTCTTTTTCCCGATGAGAATAATTTGAATACTCCTAACAGGAATCTGTGGTATCAACAGGACGGAGCACCTCCTCACTATGAAATCAATGATCGTAGATATTTGGATGCGATTTTTCTTAATCGATGGATAGGCAGAAGAGGTGCCGTAGAATGGCCTGCAAGGAGTCCGAATTTACGTCGCTTGATTTTTTTTTATGGGGTTGACTCAAGTCAACCTGAAACTATAGAAGATTTACAACAAAGAATTGACTATGAAGTAGCACAGATCACCCCAGATTCTCCGCAAACCCTGGTCAGTTTGTTTACGACAGATTGGGTCATTGCCTCGCTGTTAACGGTAAATATTCTAAGCAACTGTTACCTTTAAATTAAACATAGAGTATTTATTAATAGTTTTTTTTGTTTTTTTTTTTTATTATAAATTTTAAATGAGAATAATTCCAAAACAGTTCAATTTAGACATATGGTATATTAGAAAAATAATATCTATAATTTTTAGTGGGACTCAAAAATAAAAAAATATACAGGGCTTTTCATTTTAAAAAAATCAATATGGCGTAATTTCTCTGTACTGACAGTTCAAAACATTTTACTGTCAACGTCAGCATGTGCGCCGTATAACACTCTATAACTTTTATTTAAACATTTTCTTGATACACTGAGTAATAAATGTTGTGGAATCGTTATTCCATACATATTGGATATCCTGTATATTTTTTAATACCTGCTAATTAATTTTTACTGATTTTGATATTTTTCTCGAAACTGGGAGTTAAAAATCGTCATTTTTAAGAAACTTCGTACATGGGTAGGGGATTAAAAATAGAAGATATATATTTTTTCATAGGTACTTGTTTGGAGAGAGAGAGGATGGAACCAAGACAATTGATGAATCAAAAAATAAAAATGAAATATAGAACACGACTTAACACAAGAAAAATGAGTATATACATAAACTCGAAGAACATGAAGTCAAAAAGGACACTTCATCCCTCAATGAAATTAATAGAAAAATCGTTCAACGTATCACAGAATCTGCAAAAGCAGTAGCTCTCACGAGAAATATCAAAAAGAAAAAGTTGTCCAAAGAAACGGTCAAATTAATACGAAATGAAAATTCATGAAACAAGACACGGTGGCTTCTGAAAATAAGTTAAAAACCTTAAATAATGATATAAGGAAATGCATTAGAAGAGATGTAAGAAACTATAATAATAATGAGAAAATTGAAGAAACTCTGGAGAACAAGAAGGGTATAAAACTTTTACAAAGATTATTAAATGAAGGATAACTACAAATAACAAGTTGTAGATGAGAATAACCAAATAATCGCTCAAACTAAGAATAAATATAGAGAGATTCTACAAGGACCTTTATGAGAGTACAGTAGAACCACCACCAGACAAAAGCGAATAATCTGAAGATATTTCCAACATCACAAAATACGAAATACAAGATTCCTTAAATAAAATAGCAACAGGAAGAGCAGCAAGTGAAGACAGCATACTTGTCATGAGCGGAGAGCCCATATTATGAATGCTAGATATATTGTATGATAAGCTTTTCGATATGTGCGATGTACCTCAAGACTGGGATAATGCTGTTGTGGTCCTGCTCTTCAAAAAAGGATATAAGTTTAAATTAACCAATAATAGATCAATCAGCCTATTATCCGTAATGTACCAGTTAATTATGAAAACAATAACTGCGAGACTCACAAAAAAATTGAAAAAGCCTTACAAGAGGTACGTGATGAAAAACTTCTTGAGATTTTAAAAACGACCGGTATAGACCACATAGACGCATCAGACAGCTGAAGTACGGTTGGAACATCAATTATCGGATGAAATTAAAATCAAACGGGGAGTGCGTCAGGGTTGTATTCTATCGCCCTTGTTGTTCAACCTCTATTCGGAGGTGATATTCAATGAAGAACGCACTGGTACCCCTGAAGGAACCGGCATCAACGGCTTTAACACAAATAACATCAGACATGCAGATGATATATTAATTATCACTAATAACGGAAAACATCTACAAAAACTTATGAATAAAATAACTGACACTTGTAAACAGTTTGGTTTAAAACTTAATACAAATAAAACAAAATACTCGTATATGATAATAAGCAAAGAATGTAATATTGAAGATGGTGGTATTATAGTCAATGCATAAAGATAGAGACAGTGGATAAATTGATGTATCTTGGTAGCAATATCAACGACTACTGGGATACGACTATGGAAGTCCAAATGCGAAAAGAGAAGGCCCGAGCCAGCTTCAACGGCGTTAACACAAATACCATCAGACATACAGATGATACATTAATTATCACTAATAACGGAAAAGATCTACAAAAACTTATGAATAAAATAACTGACACTTTGTAAACAGTTTGGTTTAAAACTTAATACAAATAAAACAAAATACTTGTATATGATAATAAGCAAAGAATGTAATATTGCAGACGGTGGTATTATAGTCAATGACATAAAGATAGAGAGAGTTGATAAATTGATGTATCTTGGTAGCAATATCAACGACCACTGGGATACGACTGTGGAAGTCAAAACGCGAATAAAGAAGGCTCGAGCCGCATTTATGAAGAACAAAAAATCTTAACTAGTTACGACACAGACGTCGTCCAGGGAGAAGAAGAACATCGTGGTTGAAAAGTTTGAGGCTGTGGTACGGAAAGTCTACGGTTCGACTCTTCCGAGAGGCTGTCAGTAAAACGATCATCATCAACATGGTAGCCAACATGATAACTAACGATCGTGGAACGGTCATGGTACCCAAAGGAGGAGAAGATGCGTTCATATGTAGAGAGTGACATTTAAAAAAATCCTAGTTGGCATTGTAATCTGTCAAATTCGATAAGCGACAAATTTTTAGTTTTCAAATTGGCTTCCACGTAAAAAATTAAATTTAGCCCTAAAAGAATTTTCTTGGTATGTAGTTGGTCTTGAGTCGCTGTAAATTGTACTCGGTGAGAAATACAGTCCTGGCAAATGATTTTTAAGGGATGAGGGTCCTTACATGCGTGAGCTTTTGAGAAGCTCTCTATGCTATGCATGCAACATGTTCATGCTAAGACATATTTGCTCCCAAATTAATGACCAGCAAATTGAGTGACGATGATAGAGGAATGGAGTGTCTCTACATAATTATGTCAGGTTCAGCAAAGTTAACCTTTTAGAAAAAATTACCGCCTGGATTTTTGGAGGGTTAAATTCTACATTCTTCCTCCTAAGTCCTGTTACCCTCGAGAGGGCATGGTGACTCTGTGCACAATAAATGGATTGAACTACTATCTGCCACTATTCTTGGTTCTGTGCCTGCTCCGATGCTTCATGCAATGACTTCCCGGTTAACTGTTTCATCTGATCCACCCAACGTGAAGGTGATCTATCTCTGCAGCGCTTGCCTTCAACCTTTCCCTATGTGAGCAGTGATTCCAGCTTATATATTCTGCTGTGTTGGCCGAAATATCTCAAGTATGTCTGGTTTATAAGCGAGTTCGGTCTTTTAGTAATTTTTAGTTTTTATAAAATAGACTGGTTAGTTCGATATCCTGAGAATTCGACAATACATCCACATCTCAAATGCAGCAATTTTATTTCTATCAGCTTTCTTTATCATCCATGTTTCCAGTCGATCCCGAGATGCTCGAGTCATTCTATATTTTGACAAATTTTGTGATTGCAGAGCTAAAAATTGAAAGTCTCCTACATATTTCTGAGTGATACTGGTCGGTATTGATAATTAGAGACCCAAGGTATTGATAGAAATCTACGATTTCATCCCCTAGTAGATGTTGAGGTTGCTTATCATTCGTTCTACTAATGATCATTATTTTTGTTTTGTTGTTTACTTTCAATCCGTAGCTTTTCCTGATTCTTATCAGTCTTTGCATAATAACCTCCAATTCACTTTCATTTGCGGCTATAATCAAGGTGACATCTGCATAGCACAAGTTTGTATGCATTTTCTTCCAACTGCGATACCACCATTCCAGTTGTCGAAAACTTCGCGCATTATGTACTCCGTGTAAATGTTGAACAGTAGTGGCGAAAGAATGCATCATTGTCGGACACCAGTTTTCGTGGTGAAACTTCCTGTGTACAGGGTGGTCCAAATTGGACACTTTTAAAGGTAAACTCCTTTATCTAAAGGAGATAGACGAAAACTGATGTCGGTGACTAGGCTCAATTTTTTATGATAAACTCAATGGTGAAAATCGCATATCGATTTCAAAAATCTGCATTTTGGAAAGATGTTTGTAATTCTTTTTCTATTGAAAATTCTTGATTTCTGCAAAAACATTCTCAAAGAACTTTTTTACGTGGATTTCAACAGTGTAGTAATATTTTCTTGCAACTAATATTTGAATAGTTATTAGCGCAAAAATATATTTTTTAAATGGGATATCCTGTATATTTTTCTTTATCCGAATAGAGCTTTAAATTACCATTCTAAAAATATAGCACACTTTATATTTTGCTTAAATCTACTTCAAAATATTTTTGTTGCACATTTTGTGAAGTAGGTTTTGGACGGAACGGCAATATCAATTGTTTTCCGATAGCAGTCAAATTGTAAAAAAATTTTCTAGAAGTAACTCTAAGATTCATAACTACAATGAAATTTACTGAATGCTATAGTACTTTAAACTATGTAGAAAATAAAACAAAACAACAATAAAACACTTTATTCCGAGTAGAGCAAACTAAAACAAAACAATTTTTTATAATAGATGTTCGAAATGTCGACAAGTTTCATTTACATATTGGCGGCACCTGTTCGGGACACTTCTTACCGAATTGATTAGTTCAAGGGGAGTCAGAGCTGCAAAACTTTGTATCACTGTGACTTCTAATTCTTACCTGGTGTTTGGCGGCAATTTAAAAAATTAGGTCCATGGGTGTTAAATCTGGTGACTTCACCGGCCGACGGTTCGGACCTTGGTTGGCTATCCAGTTATTGTCGAAATTGGCCGATAAAAAAATACTGACAACTGCAGCGTTATGAGGGGGTGCCCCGCCGTGTTGAGAAAATATATTTCTAAGGTCCGTTAATGGCAGTTCATCAAGTTCTATTTGCTGCCTTAAAATTTTTAAATACCTCTGAGAGGTGAGTGTTCTTTCGTAAATAAATGTACCTATAACCCTGTCTCTAAGAATTCCTGCCCACACATTAAATCCAAATCTGCCTTGATTTCTTTGCTCCACAACTAAATGAGGATTTTCTTGTGCCCACGTATAAGAATTGTAACGGTTAAAAATACCTGTATTGCTTACATAAGTTTCGTCTGTCCAAATGCAATTTAATGAAAAATTCGGAACATGGTTACTATTCTCCAGAAATCCATACGCCGTTGAAAATTTCCGTCTTTAAGGTGATGAACTTTTCTTGATCTATAAGGCCTGAATTTGTGCTTCTTCAAAGTACGACTTACATTAGTTCTTGGTAGTCCAGTAGATTCTTTTAACTGTCGGGTTGAAGTGTTAGGATTATTTCCGATAATTCCAAAATCTACTATTTCTTCTGACTGCTTATCTCTGTTTGATGCATAATTTTTGGGTCGTTTCTTTTCAGACTGGCAACTAGGTTATGTCGCAATCGAGCGAATATATCCTTGAAGGGTTGACGCCTCTCTGGATACCGTGCGTGGTACAAATTACTTGCCGCTTCCCAATTTTCTCCGGTTTTTTATGAGACACACTATCATATCCTATTTTTCGTAATTTTCAAACTTTATTGCAATTTATTTGACAATGCAATAACTGATCCTGAAGTAAAATTTGACAACTACGAGTAAACAATTGAATTAAACCATATGGCCGGTTCGTCCAAAGTCTACTTCGCAAAATGTGCATTTAAAACTGAAAACCTGTATATTTAGAAGTAGATTTAAGCAAAATATAAAATGTGCTATATTTTTAGAATGGTAATTTAAATCTCTGTTCGGATAAGGAAAAATATACAGGATATCCCATTTTTGCGTTAAAAATTATTAAAATATTAGTTGTAAAAAAAATGTAACTTACACTGTTGAAATCCACGTAAAAAAGTGCTTTGAGAATGTTTTTACAGAAATCAAAAATTTTCAATAGGAAAAGAATTACAAACATTTTTCCAAAATGCAGATTTTTGAAAAACATCCTGTATATCTGAAACGGTAGTAGATATCGATATGCGGTTTTCACCATTGAGTCTATCATAAAAATTGAGCCTCAGACACCGACATCGGTTTTCGCCTATCTCCTTTTGATAAAGGACCTTTAAAAGTGTCCAATTTGGGCCACCCTGTACATGTTATTAACTACGTGGTTACCGTTACTCAAAGATAGAATTTCTTCCATGTCTTTCTTAAGTTGGACGCCTTCCTGCTGTCTGCGGATATTTGCATGAGTAGTCAATGTTCGAACGTTTAAAGTGAATGAATAAATAGACGTATTGTCATCTGCAAAGCTGTAGATTGGATTCTTGGCCTTTTCCAGCAAGGCGTTAATGTAAATGAGAAAGAGAGTAGGACACAGTATGGAGCCTTGGGATACACCGGTTTTAATAGTGAAGGTATTAGAAAGAAATCCGTCGACTGTCACTCGCAAAAAACGCTCTGTGAGGAAACACGGGAGCCTAAACTAACCTTTTCAGACATACCATATTAGAGTAGCTTATTCAACAATCCGTCATGCCAAACACAGTCGAATGCCTTGTATATATCAAGTACAACCACTCGAGACTCACTAAAGTGTTCAATTGCGTTGTTCTAAACTTGTGTTACATAAGTTAGAAGATTTCCTGTTGATCTTTGCTTATAAAAGCTATATTGATGATCGCTAATAATACTGGATCCCCAATTTACATGAGATGAATCATACAGTCGATTTCAGGTCTACTTTGATTAAATTACTAGCCTTTAGAATATTAATTTTAGTGGTATCACGTTTATCCTTTTCGAGCGTCACATGATCTCTATAAAAAAGTTTAAACCAATTGTACAGGGTGAGTCAATGATAGAGTAAAGTTCATTATCTCATTTGTTTCGGGAATGACGAAAAAATGTCAAATACAATTGTTTTAGGGAATATTAAGGTGCATAGTTTAAAATTAATTTTGAGTATACAGGGCACTTCAAAAAAGTGTAGTTCCATATGAAAGGGATGATACCTTGTATTTTCTCGTGTGCTATTAGCCGTAGATTGGGATGTGTCAGATAAGTCAGCTAGTTGACGGCTGCTGAATTAAACTATTTTTACTTTCTTAATAGACATGTCAAAATTTGACAATGCCTACATTTTTATCTTGTCTTGGCAACTATGATGTTATAGCGTAAGTGTATTAAAAACAAGGGTAAAAATTGAAAAATTCAAAATAAATCAAAAACTATCAGAAACAGGTATACGACATACTTAATAAAAGTTGGAGGGTTTTGTAAAATCTATCAGTAGAAATAATAATATACAGGATGTACCATTTAAAAAATTTTGAGATTTTTCAATTTAAAATAGTCGAAATGTATAAATTTATTTTGAACACCCTGTAGCATTTAACTCAAATTTCTTTACATATATCCTTTTTTTTCATCTCTATAGAACGCTCGTACCAATTATGAATATTCTATCTTCAGAAACAATGGCGCTACTGGCAATTTTTTACAAATCTATCAGTAGAAATAATAATATACAGGATGTACCATTTAAAAAATTTGAGATTTTTCAATTTAAAATAGTCGAAATGTATAAATTTATTTTGAACACCATGTAGCATTTAACTCAAATTTCTTTACATATATCCTTTTTTTTCATCTCTATAGAACGCTCGTACCAATTATGAATATTCTACCTTCAGAAACAATGGCGCTACTGGCAATTTTTTACAAAACTGAAAACTAGTATTTTTTTAAAAAAATTGAAATATTAGAAAAACTACTAGGTTTAAGTATATAACATTATTAATAAAAAAGTTATAAAATTTTACGCAGAATTTAAAAATAAATTAGAAAATAGGATTATATTTAACATTTTCTCGTCATTCCCGAAACAAATGAGATAATGAACTTTACTCTATCGTTGACTCACCCTGTACACTAGCTTTTTTAAGCATTCAATGCGTTTAGGAATCCAAATTTAACAAAGAAGTCAATCGCGATTCTTTGTTTGACACTTATTTTACTAGTAGTATATTGTCACGCTTACCAATATAACTAGGCAACAAACTGGATAAAACACCTGGCACAACACTAATAAGTAAGGACACCCAAATATCCAAAGCGCATATATTGCATATTTTGCATATTATATGCATTTTTCTAAATATTTGCATAAATGCTTTAAAAATAGCATATATGTGCATATTTGAAGGAATTTATAATAATGCAGGTTTTTGGCGGGCGTTTTCATTCATTTTTCGGAATAAGGGTCAATGTTTAGGCCGCCGCCGCCGCGCCGGTGGTTTTCCCCCAAATAAATTTTATTATTTTATGGTCAGTAAAAACCAGTCAGTAAACCCCAGATGGCCATCAGAGCATATTTGTATTATTAATTTATTAGATTTCATTTTTGGTTGTGCTTTTAAAGTGGTTACGTCGATTTGTGCTTTTTATCTTGTGAGTAGTATTTTACTACAGTGAAATGCCCAAAGCCAGTAGTGTGTCAGTGTGGATTAAACAATACAAAGAACTAAGAATAGATATGGGAAAAATCTACTGTTCTGCATATGTTAAAATTGTAAGTATAATTTTTGAATACCTATTGAATATACAGGGTATTTCATTTTCGTTTAATATTTAAACATAACGAAATTTTTGTCAGGATTCTGCCGTTGATGCTATTTTCAATGTTATTTAAGTTATTTTTGTTCCATTTAACGAAACCACGAAATAGAAATACATACGTAAACGCATGTATTTCTAGGTAATCTAATAAAAAAGGTACAAAGCAGAGTTTTAATTTTTGCCTGCCCTAAGCACCTAGTTTTCTATTTAACGAAATTTCTATTTACCGAATTTTTTCCTTGGGATTTTAATTAAATTTTCTTTTTTTTATTGCAGATACCATGCGATAAAAAATTTCAAATAGAGCAACACGTGAAAACTGCTTGCCATATTGCCAAATTGAGTAAGACGAAACCTGGAGATAGGCCACAACACACATTAATGCAATGTTTCCAACCAACGTACAAAAATAAAGAGCTAAATGAACAAGACATCTTTAACCGAGATCTATGCCGTGCAATGATGACATCAAACATTCCGTTATCAAAGCTACGTAATCAAAACTTTACTTTCTTCCTCCAGAAGTATTGCAAATTTAATATCCCAGGTGAAACGACGTAAGCTCCTTGTATTCACAGGTAATTGAGGAAATTAAAGGTAAAATTCGCAACGAACATTTTTATATATGATGAAACCACCGATTCAAGAGGACGGTATATTGCGCATTTATTGATTGGAGTTCTTAGCGACGATATTTTGCCAAAATCTTATCTGATTGCTTCCAAACAGTTAGAAAAAAACAAATGCATTGACAGTGGCCAGATTTGTTCAAGAGGAACTATTGAAGTTTTTTTTTCCTACGCCTGTTCCAGGAGATAATTTTTTGCTTATTTTGTCTGTACATGATAAAGGCCGGGCAAAATTTGAAAATTTTTTATCCAAACTTAATACATGTAACATGTCTCGCTTATGCTTTAAATAGGGTTGCTGAGGAAATTAGGAATCATTTTCCGCTTGTGAGTAGCTTAATTTCTAACATAAAGAAAATCTTCCTTAAAGCGCCTTTAGGGATTCAGTTCTACAGATAAAAACTACCAAACACCTCCGCCTGTTATTACAAGATGGGGCACTTGGTTGGAAGCAACATTTTTTTATTGCGACAACTTCTGTCAACTAGATGGTCTAATTGCAGAATTATCAGACGAATCTTCCCAATCCCTTACAGAACTTAAACGATTATTCAAAAACAAGGAGATAAAACAACAACTTTCCTTTCTTAAAACAAATTATAGCTTTGTTTCTAAAACCATAACTCAAATGGAGGAATCTAATTTGCCATTAACCCGAAGTGTTTAACTAATAAAACAATGTGAGGTCGCTTTTGAAAATGTCGCAGGTAAAATTGGGAGCAAAATTTTTCAAAAATTTCGGAATGTTATGGAAAAAAATAGTGGATTTCAATTTGTCAGCCAAGTAGCTAATGTTTTAAAGGGGGATTTTACTGATTCCATTGATTTAGATCCTATGCTATTAAATAATTTTAAAAACTCCCCTATTACATCAGTCGATGTGGAAAGGAATTTCTCAATTTATAAATTTTTATACAACGATAGAAGACAAAACTTTTTAATGGAGAATTTTGAGAAACATATAGTAGTTTATTGTTTTTATAACTAACAGCGACCCTGTCTTTTGCAGTATTTGCATATTTCCGCTTTTTTTTTTTTTTTTTTTTATTGGTCTAGCACACGTGCTGCAGGGAAGTCCCTAAACCGCTCCAGGAGCGGCACGAGTGCGGATTTCTTAGTTGTATCGCCCTGTATGTATCAAATTTAAAATGTATGTTTTATTATGCTGTTTACTACGTATAAATATTTTTATAATATGTACCTACATTATTATTATTATTATACGTTCATCATTAAGTAAAATAATAAAATACATTATTATTTATATTTATTCTTTACTTTTTATAATATTATATTTAGATTTAGTTCATTCGCCCTGTATGTTGAAAATTTAAAATGGGTTTCTTATTGCTACATTTGTATAGTTCTCGTATCATGTAATGTGAAACAATAAATTTACATTTTTCAAGTCTATTTCGATTTTTTTTTTGCTGCATATTTACAACATGTATGTGCATATTTTGAGAAAATTATTTGCATATTTATGCGCATATTTTAAAGTTTTTCACTTGCATATTTGGATTTCCTTACTAATAAGTATTAATATTTTCAATAGCAAAAAGATACAACTAATGGTGTTACCATATACTTTTTTTTATTTTCGAAAAATTCGGTTATTTTTGGACAGAGGGTGTACATACTCGCGAGTAAAAGAAAACTAAATAACTTTCCAGTTTTTAATACAGCTCATGCATAATACATTTAACCGGCGTCAAGAAATTTTAAAGCGGCTTATTCTAAATGAAAGCAATAACCAAGTTTATAAAACAACGCTAACTTTAATTTGTATTCTTGGTAAAGCTAACTTACAGCACAACTAAAAACTTTATTATTGACTTGCCAGTTACTAAATCAGTTTTATTTCTCAAGTTTAAGTTTCAGTTAATTTAGTAAAGAGCTGGACTGTTCTTGAATAAAATATTTAAATAAAATGTAGCAGGTTTTCAAAAATAAAACTATATTTGAAAATTAGTCGTAGAGGTAGTAACGTTAATATTAATACTAAAAAACTTAGAATGTCATTAAAATTGCTAGATATTGTTGCATTTGGGTTATTCTTTTACAAACCGTACGGATTTGAGGAAAAAAAAGTCTTCATATTTTCGATTTGCCTGAAACATTTTTTATGGCTTTTATATGTGAAATTAGTCGACACGTGTATTGGGATTTTTTTTCCAAATGTATATTTTGCAAAATATGGATGTTATCGTAGTCCTCTAATCGACGGCACATTAAAAAAGCAATATTTCCGTTTCTATTTATCGTATAAACTTCGTTTTTTTTTTTTCCGCCATTTTATTGCTCTTTATGTTGAGTTTCGCAAAGTATAACCGTGGAATTTTTTAATTGTTTATTTATAAAAAATAATAACAATGAAATTATTTAAATAATTTTTTCATGCTTGCCCCCACAACTTATAAAATCGAAAAAAATACCATTATATTCGCTATATTTTAATTTAAAAAATCATATTTTTGAAAAGTCAGGTTTCTATTAGGTTGGAAAATATTAAATAATTTTGAGCGCGCTCATAGAGTTCTAACCGAGTCTCGTTCATGTTTGCGTCCATTTCATATATATATATATATATATATATATATATATATATATATATATATATATATATGTTAAGTGTGTCTTCGTTTCAACCCACGCATGTAAGTTTTTATATATATATTTTGAGTGTATTTTTTATTATTTTCACCTTCTACATTGTATTATAAGTTTAAGAATTTTATATATTCATAATTAAAAAAATTTGTGCGT
>CM032446.1:40610153-40613700 GCA_019049505.1 Pachyrhynchus sulphureomaculatus
GTTCCCCATTTGGAAACCATTCTCTGAGCTGCGGAATCAACCGATTTTGTAATACTTCTTTGTACTGATCTTGCCTCATTATTCCTTTGACGACGTACAGACGTCCAGTGCCCTTGCCGCTGATGACTGACCAAATCATCACTTTGGTGGGATGTTTAACCTTCGGGACGACACAATCAGGATGAAACTTTTCTCCATGACGACGACGCACATACTGAGCTTTATTCTGCAAAATTTCGAATGTGCTTTCGTCACTGAAGCAGACCTGTCAAAAATAGGAAAAATATATAAACTTCCATGTTTATTTGCTTTATTTAACTGAAAATGATAATAATGTATCAATTATTGATTAAATTGCTGTATCTTACCGATCTCCAGAAGTCCACATCTTTGTCTTGCCATTGTTTGGCCCACTTCAGGCGCTTTGCTTTCATTGCAGCTGTTAACTTGGGGCTTCCTGGCGGGGCGACAGGCCTTAAAATCTAATTCTTTCAATTTTCTTCGAACAGTGCGCTCAGAAGCATTTACGCTAGCATCCTGGAGTTGTGATTTTATTACCTTTGTGGTAGCAAATCTGTTTTCTACACAAATTTTCTTCAAACATCTCTCTGACCGTGGAGTGAAAATTGATTTTCCTACCGCATCTTTTCTTTCTTTTCGGGCTTAATTCCTTCCCTGACTCAATTTTCTTTTTTATGCGTCGTACACTAGCTTCAGAAACCTCCAATCTTCGTGATATTTCTCGGTTTGTAAATGTTTTCGCAATCACAAGGGCCTTCACTTCAGCTTTTCTACGTGGTGAAAGATCGCCTTTTCTACCCATAATGAAAATAGTCCAATTACTTTTTTAAAACACTGCATACAAAATAAACTAATAACTGAGTAGTATAAAACTGTTAAACAAACAATCATAGTCCATAAAGCCACAGAAACACGTCCGTACCTGACTCGATTCCGATCGCGACTGATACAGATTTGTACTCGTTTACGTTCATGTATCACTTTGTCAACACAGTGTTGCCATATGTTTAAAAATAAATACAAATATGTAGTCTACAACAATTCTTTTAAATAAAAATCAATAATATTGTAGTTTAAATATACCATTATTGCATAAAAACTCTTAAGAAACATAAAATTACTAAAAAAAAATACAGTGCGTCTAATAATTTGGCCAGGGACTGTATATATATATATATATATATATATATATATATATATATATATATATATATATATATATATATATTTATATATATATATATTGTAACATTCATTTTTTCCTGGATTTTAAGACCATGCAATGTTACTGATTTTTCACTTCAAATTGTATTTATTTTTATTTTAAAACATCGACCGGTATATTAAACAAAAGTTTCAGGACATTCAGTATATACTGTGTGGTGCGGGTTGCTGATCGAACCTACCGCCAGGCCGCGATTGGCGAAATGTTTGACCCGGAGTTTTGATTGGGAGCGTCCGGATATTACCGGCAAAAATCGCACGATTATTTAAGGGCCTGAGAAACTACCAGCGAGGCTTTTTTCGATCGAGCCGCAGACCAGCAGTACCGTCTAGCCGAGAGGCTATTTTCCATCTAGCCGAAGTAGGCTAATTTTCTTCAGAAGCCGCTAAGTAAAAGTACCAGTTTCGACAATAAAAGCTGTAGTGAGCTTTTTCTAAGTGTTAAGAAAAAGTGTGAAATCGGGCGAAGTCCATCACAGCAGGACTGAAAAAGAGTAAGTCAACAAAACTCCCCTCCAATAGACTTATTGAAGAGCAGTGCATTAACAGCAATGTATAACAGACAAAAAAGTGAAGTGTAAAACACGATGTCTCGCCTTCGGGGGTTGTAAAAGCTTAAAGTTTAAATGTAACAACTACTATTTAGGCTAGAATTTTTGGTATAACTGTAAAGGTTAGAACTTTTTATTTTCATTTTAAAAACATGAATAAATTCTTTTTTTGTTGATTAAAGCTAGTGTCTCACTGAATATTTATTTTTCTTTTCAGGATCAGTTGTGCTAGACTAATTTCTTTTTAGTAATATCCATAAAACACTTCAGTTTTTTTCTCATTTTTCTTAGCTGAAGTTAAACCGTTTCTATTTTAAAAATGAGTGGTGCCCAAAAAAAAGTCGTACAACTGAGGTTTCTTTAAAAATAGAATTAAATTCCAAAAAGACGTACAAAAATTATCTCTTACCCATATCTCTCTACCAAGGAAAACTGAGCTGGTATTTCTTTAATTTCTTTAGTTCTTTTAAAATCAGGTCTCACTCAATTCATTATCAGAAATTAGAGCGGGGCTGCAAGAAAATTGTGCTCAAGCTTGGGGCGTCCAGTATTTAAAAATGTTACAAAATGACGCAGTCTACATAAAGCAAAATTAGCACACCTTACAAAATTGCGCTCAAGCGTGGGACAAACAACTTCTCACAGGGTACGGAAAAAGATGCCTCAAACTGAGGACAGTTTAGCATGTCATAAAAAGACGTCACAATAGAAATGGCGCCCAACGTGGGGCTTTTGGAATTTTTATTTTTTAAAAAAAGGGTTCAGTGTACTAGCTTTCGAACAAAATAAAAGCTCTAACTTTGCAGATATTTTATTTCATAATATTTATTAAACGAAACTACACTATAGCAGTAAGACAAAAGCAGGAAATTTGTAGAATTTTTTTATCTCAATTTATCTGATATAGATATTAGAATTTTGTTGTTGACTCTAAGATAAGAGATTCCTACTTTTTTCTTAAAAGCTGGCTTTATAGTTCAGATTGGCAGATGTGTTGGTCGACTTTAATTTTGCATTGTTGATTTATTTGCGGATAACCGAACAAAAAACTGTTCTTTTTTCTCACCTATATTTTGCATGAATATTAAAAATACTTTGCTGATATACGAAACGATATTTAGAGATTTTTTATAGGAAATTCTTAAGATATCTTAATAAAAGGATTTTAATACGAGGCAATACTTAGAAATTTTTTTGAAATGGTTGAAGATTTTTTTTTAAGTTTGGTAAAGAAGTTTACATATTTTAAGTGCCTTTACAGATTTTGTTATTTTTTTTTGACTATTGGGAGCACAGGAGAAATATTTTCACGGCTTTTTAAACAATTCTTTTAAATTTTATAGTATTCATTTATCATGGAAGCCTTCAATTTTAAAGTCAATCACCTATTGGAATATGAATTAGACTATGAACTAAAAATCCGTCGTACTTTCTCAGAACGTCCGGTCGCAGATAAAAGAAAGATTCTAACGAGGATCTTAAGTAAAGAAATTAATGAGCCCGGAAAAACGATAAAAATAGGGGATGACACCCTGTCTTTTAAAGAAGAAACGGCTGGTATCGAAAAGAGTTTAAATTCTATCCAAAACTTAATCGATAGTTATGACGGTGATCCAAATGATTCACTTGTACACCGGGTTAAATCACGTTTATCGCATGTAGCGGGTCGCGTACAAAGAATTCCCATGCCGGATGACGAAGAGGAAGCGTCGAAGTTTTCCAAATATGTTCAAGAAACAATAGCTACGTGT
>CM032446.1:40618800-40728800 GCA_019049505.1 Pachyrhynchus sulphureomaculatus
AAATGAAAGCGTGTGAAAACACGAGTAAAAAATATATATATAATGTAATACTTGCGCACACTTTTCTTCGTATTACTTTTAAAAAATCGTGAAAAATCGCTGTCCCCTACCTTATCCCGAAAAGTACTGATCAAAAAATTTTGAAAAAATTCTGGAATATTCTCCACGGGGTATATATTGAACGAAAATTATCATTACCTTTAATAATCTATCTGGTATATAAAAAACCAAAATTTCAAAGTCACCAGTTTTCAGTAAAGATTGGAAACAAACTTTGTTGAAAACTCATTTGGGGTGTGTTTTATGAAGTCACTGATCATTTTATACCACCCTAACAAAATTTTTTATTTTAAAAACAATCAACGTACGGAACACTAATTGTGCAAGTTCAACTTGCACTTGACCGGTTATTTAATGTGCCGCTGATTAGTGGACTAAGATAATTCATAACATCCATATTTTTTGTAAAATATACATTTGGAAAAAAAAATTCCGATACACCTGTCTACTAATTTCATGTATACAAGCCACAAAAAGTTTTTAAGGCAAATTAAAAATGTGAAATCAAAATAGGTGTACTGTAAAAGACTTTTTTTGTAACAAATAATTTTTTCGATTACATCTCTTGTAAATATGTGTGTGAAAATCGTTCAATATATTCAAACCAGTAAACCCCTGTATCAAGAAGAACTGTGAAAAAATAATTATAAATGGCGCTTCGCAATAGCTAATGGGAAAATCGATACCGAAGGATTTATAGTTTTTCAATATGTATGCCAATGGTTGCAGCCAATTAACACATCAAAAAATTCAACGACAATCGCGATAATAACCTGAATTGTTACAATCGCTTAAAATTAACAGTTTTTTATTGTATTTTATAACAAATTAAACAAATTTACCTTTTCAATTTAAAAAGCAACTGATGGTAAAGGGACCAATTACTTCTGAAGTTCACTGTTTTAAAATCTATCAATAAAAATAAGATACACCAACAATTTTTCACACCCAGTAATAATCATTACATTTTTATTAAAAACGTTATTACAATTTCACTACAGCGCACATTGGGAAAAATAAGGCATTTTTTAGACAAAAATCAATACGTGGCTTACGTTTTGACCAATTTGAATTTTTTTTTTAATACACTTCTAGTTTACTCTCCGACTGCAGAATTTTGATTATATCTGATCATATATCGGTTATATGAAAAATACAAATTTGTACCATATTAGGAATAGTACAAAATTCGACTAAATTTAATATTTCAACGTATATACTTAGATATATTAACATCCTCAATTTAAATTCGAAGATAATTTAAAAAAAAATGTGAGACTCTAATCTCAAAAAATCTTCCAGTTGCAAACATTATTAATCGTAAGAATGGAACAGTTTTTTTCTGCACAAATCTATCTGAATATGATAACTTTTTCCATTTTGATTCAGCTGATAAAAGACTGACATCAAAATTGTCCCTTACGATTAAGAATGTTTGCAACTGGAAGCTATTTTTTGAGGTAAAAGTATCACATTTTTTTTAAAAATTATCTTCGAATTCGAATGGAGAAGGCTAATATATCTAAGTTTATATGTTAAAATACTAACTTTAGTCGAATTTTGTACTCTTCCTAATATTTATTTTTCTTATAACCGATATATGACACAGGTCAACATTTGATCTAAAAAAAAACACTCGGAGCGGTATGGTCCTTACGGGGTTTTTGGGGTAGCTGATTACGATGAGCGGGTTGGTTAACCTTCATCACATCAGATTCAAGGTCATTTGAAGGCCAAATAGAGAAAAAAACCGTAGGAAAAATCTGAAAAATTTCATGCGTACGTTTTTGAGGTCACTGAGTCCGAATCCGTAGTTTGTTTGACCTTACGCCTTTTCCCAGAGGTCATTTAAAGGTCATTTGAAGGTCAAATAGAGAAAAAACCGTAGGAAAAATCTGAAAAAATTTATGCGTATGTTCTTGAGGTCCCTGAGTCCGAGTCCGTAGTTTGTTTGACCTTATGTCTCTTCCCAGAGGTCATTTAAAGGTCATTTGAAGGTCAAATAGAGAAAAAATCGTGGAAAAAATCTGAAAAAATTCATGCGTATGTTTTTGAGGTCCCTGAGTCCGAACCCGTAGTTTGTTTGACTCAAGCCGCCTTTCAGAGGTCATTATAGGTCATTTCATCATCAGTTTATGTTTATTTGAAAAATATTTATGGTCATTTTGCGATGTTAAATTTAATTTTGTTTTTATCGTACACTTGCGAAGCATACAGAGGTTAATTTACGGTACATTTTTATTGATTATATCTTATACATATCATTTTACATTTACGTTAATATATCACAATCAAAAATGTCTTTTATGCTGCTCGGTCATTACAAAGGAATTAATATGTGAAATATAAGCTAAATAATGGCAGGTAGACTGATGCAAGCAAATGTTTTAATACTTTTTAAAGGTACTTATTAGTAAAACTTAAAATATTGTTCATATCAAAAATAGACTATACAAATATTTTGACTAGTTTTGTGACTGTAAAATAGACTTTTAAAATCTAAAAAGAAATTTGACCTAATTTTTGTACTCTCGATGTTCGTTCCATATATCTAGTAAATTTAAAGTCCAGCCCTACTGTGTTTCTTGAGGTATAAATGAAACATTGTGCGCTATGATATGTTTAAATTTCGTTTTATAATTCAATTCCCAATACATTTCAAATTAATAATTCTAATGTCGAACAACCTTGTTATCAAGTAACCCTTAATCTGTATACTTCAATACTTAATCCTTGTCGACAAAGAAACTCTAATACCCAATACCTTTGAACCCAATAACTTACTTGTACAGTAATCCTTATATCTACTTATACTCTCATATTGTCTTATATAATACCTCAATGCGTAAGTTAACTACTAAAAATGATTCGGCTCATACTTCGTAAAGAGTCTCGAGTGTCCAAGTAGATTTTCGAAATCGCGCAGTCAGTATTTAATATGAATTAAGCATAAGAGTTTGCTTCTTTTAGTATTTATCAAAGCATGTTTGAAGTACTACTCCTAAACGAGAACGCTTTCGTTTCTCGTGAAATGATCTTCGACTTGCTTCGACTTTTTTTTTTATGAGATTTATTTGATTCTCGCTTCAGGCTCCAGCAATAATCTGCCAACATGTTTATTCCCCAAACACCTTGATACCTTTTTTCAAATTCATTCAAGTCTTAGTGCATCCTTTCTCCATGTTCTTCGCTAAAATCTCCGATATTTTCAAGGAACCAATCAAGGTGTGAATGGAGAAAATGCAGTTTCAGACTCATTAAACACCCCATTTCTTTATAATTTTGTACTAAATTTCCAACTATATTTTTGTAATTAGGGTCTTTATGATTTCCAAGAAATTTAGTCGTCATCTCTCTAAAACTTTGCCATGCTGCTTTTTCTTTGGCATTCATTTTCCTCTCAAATGCATCCTTTTTTAGGAGGTCTCTTATTTGTGGTCCAGTAAATATGCCCTCTTTTATTTTAGCTTCAGAAAGATTAGGTAGCACTTTAAAAATATGCATGAAAGCAGGACTTTCGTTTCGGCTCATGGCCTTGACAAGTTGCATTGCAATACCTAGTTTGATATGCAAAGGTGGAAGTAGGACCTTACTGGTTGGTATCAAACTTGGACCTGTGATGTTTTTTTCACCTGGAATTAATTTTTGTCTCAACTGCCAGTCTTTCCTCACATAATGCTCATCTCGAGCCCGACTATTCTACTCACAAATAAAGCACGGATAAGAAGTGTTTCCAGATTGCTGTCCCAGTAATATTGTAAATATCTTTAAGTCCGTCCCCACAAAGTTCACACTGGTTTTGATAGTAATTCAATTTTTTGCAATAGCAACTCAAAATTATGGTATTCTTCTTCTAATACAACAGAATGAGCGAGTGGTAAGGGGCATAAATATTTCCATTATGTAACAAGATAGCTTTTAAGCTTCTTTTTGAAGAATCTATAAACAGTCGCCAATCACTTACTGTGTATTCTATACCGTATTCTTGCACTAACCTTTCAATATTATGGCAATAGACTAGATTATTCATTTTAGTAAAATATTTTCTGAATGGACGTTCTCTCGAACGATAGACAGAAATTTTTGTTCCTGTGGATAGACAAATTTTTTCTTTTAGCCTAGATGCTAAAAGCTCTGATCTATCTTTCGAGAGTCCCAAGTCTCTGCACAGATCACTTAATTCGTTTTGATTAAATGTTTCGGCTTCCGATATATAATTTTCCTCAACATCTGATTCTTCTGTGCTGAAAAATTCGTGTTCGAATGTTTCATCTGGCATATCTTCATCAGTTACCATTTCTTGACCCAATTCATTAATTTCCATGATATGAGCAGAATTTGTTTCAATAAGAACTGGTAAAGTCACAGCTGTTACACGTGCATATGAAATAGAATCCTTATTCTTTCGGTTGTACCCTTTCAAGTTTGTTAAGCAAAAGTAACAGTCGGTGGTATGGTCTGTTGGGGGTCTCCATATCATTGGCCGAGCAAATACCTGGTTGTTAATTCTATATAGAACATTGCGGCATTTATGACATATAGATTTTGGTGTGTAAGAGTTATCCAATGAGCTTGTATGATAAATTTGGTGATATTTTACTTTTAACGAATCTGAAAACATGAATTTCTTTTGTGGAATATACTCCCCACAAACAACACAAAAATTGTCGAGTTTAATGGAACATGACGAATTTCTTGTAGCATTTGACTCTACAGAGGCCAAGTTTCTCACCAATGTAGAGCTACGGTCGCATGATGACGACGCCTGCGGGCCCGCTTCCCACCCTGACCAGCCGCCGATTCTGGGTTTCCGGGATCCTGTCTCGTAATTTTTTTAGGAGTAGTTGCCATGACGGCATAAACGCCGTAACCCAGGGACTTCGCCGGATAGTGAGACAACTCCGTTGCCCACCGTCACCACGTGGAGGTGCCCTGGGTGCAACTACACCTTAATACTGGAGTTTAAAGCGAGACTGAGCTAAATTTATAAAAAAGAAGAGAATAAATAATTTCGCGAGGAATGAAAAAGCATTTTATTGTCAAAGTAAAACTCCAAATATATATACAAAGATACTTAAAATGACCACCGTATATCTTTTGAGCATAAGATCATGCAGGATTTGAAACTGAATGATCTGAAAAAATAATAGATGAATTTTTTCAGATTTTTTCCACGATTTTTTCTCTATTTGACCTTCAAATTACCTCTGGGAAAAGGCCGTCAGGTCAAATAAACTACGGATTCGGACTCAGGGACCTCAAAAACATACGCATGAAATTTTTCAGATTTTTCCTACGGTTTTTTTTCTCTATTTGACCTTCAAATGACCTTCAAATGACCTCTGGGAAAAGGCGTAAGGTCAAACAAACTACAGATTCGGACTCAGGGACCTCAAAAACATACGCATGAATTTTTTCAGATTTTTCCTACGGTTTTTTCTCTATTTGACCTTCAAATGACCTTGAATCCGATGTGATGAAGGTTAACCAATCCGCTCATCGTAATCAGCGACCCCAAAAACCCCATAAGGACCATACCGCTCCGAGTGTTTTTTTTTAGATCAAATGTTGACCTGTGTGATCAGCCATAATCATAACAAGCCACGTTTCGATTTTTGTCTAAAAAATGCCTTATTTTTCCCAATATGCGGCGCATTATAGAACGATACAAAGTATAATTTTGACCACCAATACCAAATGTCCATTTCAATAACTTAAATGTTCTGCTGTAGCTTTTATAGATTTCCTTCGAAAGTTGTGCTTTCGTACTAATAAGACGCTGCGCGATGGCCTGTGCGATAATACAATACATTCTTACACTATGTGGCGAATTTGGAATCTTTTACGCAATGACACCACTTAGTATATATTACCACTGTACCAAATACTATACTTTTGCGCTCGACGTGCCTTTCGCTAAACATATAAACTTCATCAGGAGCGATGATTGACTAAAGCTTACAATCTGAAGTATTTATACCTATAATCTGAATTACTCGAGCGGAACCAATGGCATGGCAGGAACCATTAGTTCTGGTCAAGCAACCAATAGAGAGAACTATAAAAAATAGGTCCTCTGTCTTTATTTAAACTACTTTTATATTTTATAATTTCCATACTTTCTTATGCGTTTAACAATTAGATATGTACATCTTTAACCAATCATAGATCATCTAGATTTACAGTATAATCAGCGTCCAGAGCATGTTTAGAAATGCTCGATTTTTTGTTCTACTGTATGTTAAATGTGCTAAACGTTCCTTAATCCTTGTTTTGGTTGATTTCTTAGTTTGATCAACATAATTTTTGTAGCAATCATTGTAACTAATTTCATAAATTCTACTTTTCTTACGATTCCCTAATCGTTTTTGTCCTTGAGATTACCTACCAAATTCGGTGTTTTAATTTTATTAACGTTTGATTATTTGTTACATTCTAGTGTCCTGAAAAGTAACGTTTCGTGCAGGGCAGAATTTATTGTTTCCTATTGAAACATAAGGAATGAATTGTAGTATTTTACTACAATTTATAATTCAGTAGTTTAATTAGTTGAGGTTTTATCGTTCAGAGAAAAATTTAAATTTTTTATACGTTTATAAAAATATTTCTAACAATACCTACAATAAAAATATATTTTAGTACAATGGCCATATCGTCCTTATCACTTATTTAAATATAATACATGGTTCTCATAACACTCTGTATATATATATATATATATATATATATATATATATATATATATATATACATATATATATATATATATATATATATATATATATATATATATATATATATATATATATATATATATATATATAAATATATATATATATTTATATATATTATTTAGAGTTCTAAAACATTTAATGGACTAATTAGATAATAAACTCATAATATTCCTTATGCAGAGCATTTAAGGGTCAATATTTGTCCCATAAACCTTTCTAGGAATAATGTTCTGTAACTAAGGGTTGTAAACTCATGGAATTGGCCATTTGCAACATTCTCTTACTCATAATCGGGTGTTCAATAACAAATTTATATGAAGGTGGAGATTTTTCAGTTCAGTATAGTTGTTTCTGCATAGCCAAATTTACCCTTCACTTTTTAATCATAACTACACCTTTCGTTAAGTAAAACCCTTAGAAAAACTCCCCACACAACCCTGGTATTACAAGACCATCAACCGATCAGCGTCGATCCAGATGTTTAAATTCGATTTGTTCGACGGATATTGCCATTTGTTATCCTGATTACGGAGAATTTAATCAATGTTTGTGTACCCAGGCCGGCCATGCTGTCGACATGTTGTGTATTGAGTCGCAACGACGCGGGTCAGCAAAAGGGTCAGCGTTTTTAACTAATGATTTCTTTAACGGTCCATATAAATAGCTTCTATTTCTGTATTGTGTATAATTATATATATATATATATATATATATATATATATATATATATATTATATATATATATATCGTAACTTTTTTTTTTTAATGTTTCAACCATGCATTCTGGGCTTCATCAGTTATTTAAAATAAACATATTTTTTTTTTGACTTTTTTTTACTTATGTTGTATTGTTTCTATTTACATTGTGTCTATTCTACATACTATAGTAGATTCTCGGCTTACCTGTTATTTATTTCAAAAAGCTGTACACATACAAATTAGAATAAGCTAAATCTATACATGAGAACATCACATGCAATATTTTACATAGACATTTATATTTGAATTCAGTATTAACACTAAGGTGACGCAAAATTCTTTATATGTGATATTTCTCACTCTTCCCTTTCCTTAGTTTTTTCTCCTTTTTTTTTATATTATTATTATTGTTTGGATTAGGAACATTAATGTATTTTTGGTGGTATAACTCTGGACTTTTTTATTTTTATTACATTATGTAATTTTGGTCTGAAATAATATTACTAGATAATATTATCCCATCAAAAATATAAAATGTAAAAAAATATCTCCCAACGCCACCACAAAAGTTGTGAGACCTCATGTAAAACCAAGTTAGTTATTTTAGTTAGTATCTATGGAAGCACCTATTCAACAACTTTGTCATAAATTGTTATCTATTTAGTTACCTACCAACATTTATAGTGACCGTATCAATATTAGACATCTTTATTTTTATAATAAATATAATGACTTGGCAATCGCACGGCAACATAATCACGTAAGAATAATCTACTATTTCGATTGCTAAGTAAGTCTAAACAGTGCACTTAAGAATAAAGTATTTTAAATACTTTATTCTTACATAATTCCAACGATTTTGTTATTAGGTCTTAAGAATAATTTTAATTCGAATCTTATAGAGAAATTTGGTAGCTAATTCAATTTTAAAGTATCCGAATAAGTTTTTTCTAACTTTTAGTGTAACCAATGTTCATAAAAAATTATTAAAATTAATTCATTATCATACGAGGCTGGTTTAAAAAGTCCGTGCAAAGTCCGAGAGATGGCACCACCGGCGCGTATCGAGGTCATGTTTAGTTAGTAGCATCTCTCGAATGAACGCACACCAAGTTTCAGCCATATTGGTCTATTTCTTTGTGTTTGGCATTCGTGTGAATCAAGGAAGTCGAGTGATTTTCAAGAAATGGATGAAAAAGAATTTCGTGTGGTGATTAAACATTACTTTATGAAAGGCAAAACGCCTCAGGAGACTAAAGAGAAGCTTGATAAACATTATGGTGACTCTGCACCTTCGATTAGAACAGTTTATAAGTGGTTTCAAAATTTTCGGACTGGCCATATGGGCACAAGTAACGCTGAACGTTCTGGACGGCCTGTGGAGGTTACGACTCCAGAAATCATTGATCAAATCCATTATATGGTGATGGATGACAGAAGAGTTAAGGTGCGTGAGATTGCTAGTGCTGTGGGCATCTCGACTGAATGGGTACATAATATTTTGCATAAACATTTGGACATGAGAAAGCTATCCGCAAGATGGGTGCCGCGATTGCTCACGCTTGACCAAAAACGGAATCGTGTGAAGTGTTGCAAGGATGGTTTGCAGCTGTTCCAGAAGAATCCGGAGGACTTTAAGCGTCGTTTCGTCACTGTGGATGAAACATGGATACATTACTATACTCCTGAGACCAAACAACAATCTAAACAATGGGTTACCAAGAGGGAATCTGCACCAAAAAAGGCGAAGACCGTTCCTTCGGCCGGAAAGGTTATGGCGACTGTCTTTTGGGATTCGCAAGGGATAATCCTCATCGACTATCGGGAAAAAGGGTTTTAAAACTATTACAGGTGAATATTATTCATCGTTATTGGACCGTTTGAAAACTGATCTGCAAGAAAAACACCCGCGATTGGCCCAAAAGAAAGTCCTTTTCCATCACGACAACGCACCAGCACACACCTCAGCAGTTGTGGTCGCAAAATTAATGGAAATAGGATTCCAACTCGTTTCACATCCCCCCTATTCTCCAGACTTGGCTCCCTCGGACTACTATTTGTTCCCCAATTTGAAGAAATGGCTGGCGGGACAAAGATTTTATTCAAACGAGGAGGTGATTGCAGACACTAATGGATATTTTGCAGACTTGGACAAATCCTATTATTCGGAAGGGATCAACAAACTAGAACATCGTTGGACGAAGTGTATAAGCCTAAAAGGAGACTATGTCGAAAAATAAAAAAGGTTTACCCCAAACACATAAGTAGTTTTTATTTTTGCACGGACTTTTCAAACCAGCCTCGTAGAGATTTGTATGATTTAATATATTGTTGCGTTAATTTTGTCCAGGAGTGTATATTTATATATATATATATATATATATATATATATATATATATATATATATATATATATATATGTACTGGGAAATGTTTGTAACGCCGTTGCGATAAAAGTTGTTGCCGTATATCTTCAGATATGTAGCTAATTCAAAGACAGAAATATTATTTGATAGGATAGATTGTAGTTATTTGTTACTACTATTTTTACTACATAATTAGTACTTCTGCGCCCGCTTTTTTAAAAAGTGTGCTTTTTAGTATTCCGTACGGAACACGTAAGGGATCACTTCGGTGTCCGACTGTCTGTCTGTCACACCCGAAACTATTTGTCATAGAAAGTTAAAATTTGGCTCAAATATCGGAATTGGTAGCCCAATTAGAGCCATCTAATTTTGAAAGTCAAATTTTGACTTAAGGGGTTAGTTTTGGAGGGTCAAATCGGTTGTTACCACGTCATTGAGGGGGGGTGTCAAATGAAAGCCTGTGACAGCACAAGTTCAAGTTTTCTTTGTATTATTTTTAAAAAAATGGTCAAAAAATCGCCGTCCCTCCCTATCTCGAAAAGTACTAATCAAAGATTTTTAAAAAATTCTGAAATATTCTTCATAAAGTGCGTATTAAGTTTAATGATTTATCTGGTATAATAAAAAGCTGTTTGGTTTGATAATGTGGTGAAGGTTTTTTTAATATGCTTTTTAATACACACCCTGGTGGCCAACAAATAGGTACCGAGACAAAATAATTTTATTTTATTTGTTTATAATAATAATAAAAAAATATTTAGGTAGTAAATATTTATTTTACACTTTTATTACTAGATTGTAGATTGAGCTAGACTAATTTGTTGGCTATTAGGTAGCTAAAATGCTATAACTATTATATTATTGATTAAGGAAAAACCTGAAAATAGATATTGGATCTTAAGGTATATATATATATATATATATATATATATATATATATATATATATATATATATATATATATATATATATATATATATATATATATGTCAGGGACCTAATTAATTTTGCCTAGCTAAGGATTTTATTTTATTTTACAAGTAATCATCGTACGAAGCACTAACCGCGCAATTCCGACTTGCACTTGACCGTTTTTTTTTTTTAAGACTTTTTGCTTTTTGTAAGATTAAGTAAAAAAGTTCCCTAAATTGCGTCACTCTATTATAATAGTTTATTACTATAATATTCTATCGTGTAATTGTGCCAATTGAATAAGTACTTTGCTTGTTCTGGAACTATCCAAAGAGAAATTAAGACAGTAATTAAATAAAAGCAACAATTTCTATATAGCAATTTTGCACTCTCGAAAATTGTGTTTTCAAATTCTAAATTACAAACGATTTTTATAACAGCAATCGGAAAATAATATTGGGCATTACTAGAAATACGGTTGAATAATTTTAACTACAATTAATTTTTATTTATCCAAGATAAATTGACCAAATAACCAATGTAGTTAACGCCGAAACAAGTGAGTGACAAAAAATGAGAAATTTATAGCAACAACAGCACTTGTATATCGCATATTTTATGGCAGTTTTTTGTTTTAAATGCAATTCATTTATTAGCAGGTGAAACAGTTAAATAGTGTATATAGGGTATTATAAAAAATATTTAGAATATTAACATCGGTAAATTATTGTATGAAGGACAAGTGTCTAAAAATCATGATAAATGAAGCTTCTCTAAAACTAATGGATAAATTGACTCTGAAGTTTTTATCGCTTTTAAGCAGTTGTAGCAAATAGATACGTTAAAAATAGCTGACTCGAATTTTAACAATAACCTGTACTTTAAAGTCAAAGTTTCCCATTTTATATTGTAACAACTTTGACCATTTGCAGTTAAAAAGAAACCTTCTGCAGTTGTAATAACAAACTAACATGTAGGTTGAAAAGTTTTTGGTCTAGCTACTTAAAACATTTTTTTTTTGCAAAATTCGACTTTATTCATCAATATAGTATCCTTCAAGAGCGATATAATCAGTCCAATGCTTTTCTAACATTTTCATAGCTTTCTTGTAGAAGGATTTCTCTTTGCCTTCAAAATAAGCTTCAGTTTCGATGATAACTTCTTCATTGGAGCCAAATCTCATTCCCGCGAGCATTTTTTGAGGTCTGTGAATAGATAAAAGTCGCTGGGGGCCAAAACTGGAGAATACGGTGGATGAGGAAACAATTCGAACTTCAATTCATGCAATTTTGCCATCGTAACCATTGACTTGTGGCACGGTGCATTGTTTTGATGAAAGAACATTTTTTTCTTGTTCATTTGGGTCCGTTTCTTTGCGATTTCTGCCTTCAAACGCAACAATAACTTTGTATAATATTCGTTATTGTTTTATTGTTTGTTTTTTCCCTTTTCAGCATAGTATATGGAAATTATTCCATGCGCGTTCCAAAATACAGAGGCCAAAATCTTCCCAGCCGATTGTTGTGTCTTTGGTCGCTTCGGGCGGCTTTCACCGGCTGCTCCCACTCGGCTGACTGCCGATTTGATTCCAGTGTGTAGCGGTAGATCCATATTTCATCCGTTGTCACGTCTATAATATATATAAAATGCAATGTCTCTCTGTCTGTCTGTCTGTCCGTTAGTGCGCCTATCACTGAAGAACCACTTATCCGATTTACGTACTATTTTTTTTAAAACATACATATGTTCTCTGGCCAGGTTATAGGCTATATTTGATTACGATAGGTAGCATAAGGAATGAGCAGTGACGTAAAATAGTGAATGATGTCGGAAATAAGTTTGCCGCTAGCGCGTGCCTTTGCAATACACAGCCTAAACCATTAAATATGGAACAATATTATGTGGCAAAGAATATCTGTAATGTATAATCTATAATATATATAAAATGCAATGTCTCTCTGTCTGTCTGTCTGTCCATTAGTGCGTTTATCACGCTGGAATCACATCCGATTTACCTGTCTTTTTTTAAATTCATACATATATTCTTTGGCCAGGTTATATATTAATAATAATAATCTATATCTACAATATATAAAATGCAATGTTTGTCTATCTGTCTGTCTGTCCGTTAATGCGCTTATCCCTCGAGAACCACTTATCCTATTTACGTGATTTTTTAAATTCATACATATGTTCTCTGACCAGGTTATAGGTATATTTTTATTACATCTATAATATAATATAAAATGCAACGTATCTTTGTCTGTCTGTCTGTCCGTTAGTGCGCTTATCACTGGAGAACCACTTATCCGATTTTCGTACTTTTTTTTTTTTAAATATACATATGTTCTCCGGCCAGGTTATAGGCTATATTTTATTACGATAGGTAGCATAAGGAATGAGCAGTGACAATATTAGTAAATGAAGTCGGATAAAGTTTGCCGTTAGCGCGTTCTCTTGCAATACACAGTCCAAACCATTAAATATGGAACAATATTATGTAGCAGAGAATATCTATAATATATATAAAATGCAATGTCCGTCTGTCTGTCTGCCCGTCCGTTAGTGCGCTTATCACTGGAGAACCACTTATCCGATTTACGTGCTTTTTTTTAAACATACGTATGTTCTCTGGCCAGGTTATAGGATATATTTTATTAGGTGACATAAGGAATAAGCAGTGACGATAATAGTGAATCAAGTCAGAGAAAAGTTTGCCGCTAGCGCGTTCTCTTGCAATACACTTCCTAAAGCATTAAATATGGAACAATATCATGTAGCAAAGAATACAATATATATAAAATGCAACGTCTCTCTGTCTGTCCGTTAGTGCGCTTATCACTCGAGAACCACTTATCTGATTTACGTGTTTTTATAAATTTATACATATGTTCTATATAATTCGATATAAGCCTAGATAATGGGAGATAAGGTGAGATAATGGGAGATAAGGAAAAATAATGGGAGATAAGTCGAGATAAGCCTCGATAATGGGAGATAAGGTGAGATAATGGGAGATAAGGTGAGATAATGGGAGATAAGTATAAATAATCGGAGATAAGGAGAGATAATGGGAGATAAGCAGAGATAAGTCTAGATAATAAGAGTTATGGTGAGATAATGGGAGATAAGGAGAAATAATGGGAGATAAGGAGAAATAATGGGAGATAAGTCGAGATAAGCCTAGATAATGGGAAATAAGGTGAGATAATGGGAGATAAGGAGAAATAATGGGAGATAAGGAGAAATAATGGGAGATGAGCAGAGATAAGCTTAGATAATGGAAATTATGTAGAGATGATGGGAAATAAGGAGAAATATTGGGAGATAAGGAGAAATAATTGGAGATATTTTATTACGTTGGGTAACATAAGGAATAAGCAGTAACGATAGTAGTGAATCAGGTCCACGCGAGCGGAGCCGCGGGCCCGGCTAGTATCGTATAAAAAACATTTTTATTGCCCTTAAACAGGTCCAAACAGCGCCTAAAATCATCGACACGTTGTTGTTTTTGGTCCACTGTGAGCAAACGCGGTACCCATTTCGAACAGAGCTTTCTCGTGCTAAATCTTCATGCAAAATATGACCAATACGTTCTTTCGATATCTTTAGGCTGTCAGCTATCTCACACAATTTCACTTTACGATCATCCAAAACAATTTTGTGGATTCTTTTGATATTTTCCGGTGTATCCATCTCATATGGGTGTCCAAAGCGTTCAGCATCAGTTGTATCTATACGACCGCGTTTAAATTCAGCACACTAGTAAATGGTGAGTGGTTTTCCAGGAGCAGAGTCCCCGTAACACTTATCAAGCTATTCCTATTCTTGAAGGGTATTTTTTCCCATCAAAAAACAGTGTTTAATCAACACACGAAATTTGATGTTTTCCATTGTTTTGACAATATCAAAAGTAGCGTCACTAAAACCACTGTAACTGGTAAACTAATCGTCGAAATGTCGTGAAATTTTGACACGTATCGTTTGAAGGTTGGCAGTTCCAGGGCGACATCTATGTGTTAGACTAAAAACTTTTCAGCCTAAGTGTTACATTGGAAGTTAAATTTTTTAATAAGAATTATCTCTTTAGAATATATACACAAACAGTTGTATACGAGCAAATAATCACTACATTTTTCTTAATAAAATTGTTAAGCTTTTGTTGTAGTTTTATTGCTGCTGTAAAGCAAAAAAAGTAAATGATCTAGAATATTTTTTTGTAGGAATTACTACAAAGGAGTATACAAACTTTAAGGCATTCTTTCCCCAAAACAAACATAGGGTACCCATTTTAACAACTCATTTGGATATGAGAAAATTTTCCGCGAGATGTGTGCCGCGATTGCTCACAACAGTAAACACGCACTTGTGTCAACTTCAAAAGAATGTTTGTTTTTTTTTATGGGTCTAGCACAAGTGCTGCATGGAAGTCCCTAAACCACTACAGCAGCGTTATGTGTGCGGAAAAAAAGCGATTCATGTTGTTCTTGAATCGTTGTAAATTGTGCTTGATGGGAAACACAGTCCTGGACAAATTATTCCAAAGTGATGATGTTCTCCATATAAAAGACTGCTTGAAAAGCGTTGTACGAGGAGTAACAAGCTGAACCTCATACGGATGTGAAATATTAGCGCGACGTGTATTTATAACATGCATCGCTCTGGGAGGAATTAAGCGGGCCACATCCTTCGAGCACTTTTCATGAAAATACTTGTAGAATAGGCTCAAGTCGCCAACCGTTCTTCGATGTTCCAGAGAATCAGGGCCGACGGTCAGTTCCGGGTCTCCAATCAGACAAACAGTTCTTCTCTGAATAAAATCCAACAAATGCAGTGTATGTTTGGGAGCGGAGCCCCAAACATGGGAGCCGTATTCCATAATTGGTCGAATTTGAGCTTTGTAAAGAATTAACAGTTGTTATGGAGTGTAAAGCTTTCTGGTTCGAAATAATATCCCCAACTTTTGAGAAGCTCTCCTTGCTATGCTTGCAACATGTTCATGGCAGTACATATTTGTTTCAAAATTAATGCCCAACAAATTGAGTGACGATGTTAGAGAAATGGAGTGCCCCGACCTAACTATGTCGGGTTCTGGAACGTTAACTTTTTTAGAAAAAACTCCCGCCTGGGGACTTTGTTAAGTTGAATGACTTCCTGCTGTCTGTGGATATTCGTCTGAGTAGCTATGGCGATGTTCAAGCGTAATCGTAATGATTTTTAGCATTGATTCATAACTGCTCACGAAACACGGATTCCTTACAGCATACCAGGAACCAAAAGTCCAAACAGTTCGTTTTCCGTGGCCTACCGGCGCGCGGCGCCAAAGAAGGCCAAGGCGACTTTGTCGGTCAACAAAGGCATGGCTAGAGAGTTTTGAGATGCACACGGCATAATCCACACCGATTACCTTAAAAATGGAGAGTATTATGTCAACTTATTGGATCATTTTAACTATGCTCTGAAACAAAAACGTCCGCCTTTGGCGAAGAAAAAAATTCCTTTTCATCAAGACAAAGCACGCGTGCACACTTGTATTATCGCCATGACAAAATTCCATGAGTTAGGATACTGCTTCCACATCCACCATATTCGACAGATTTAGCCACCAGCGATTATTTCCTATTTTTGAATATGAAAAAATGGCTCGGCAAAAAAAATTTGGCTCAAATGATGAGGTCAATGGATTTTGGAACGAATCTCGGAGAACTTATGTGAATATTTATATGTTCCTTATTACACTTCAACCACAAAGTTGCGTACGTAAATAGAAAACCAACAAAAAACAGCAATAAATATTATTTTTCGTAGCGTTTATCTTACAGCCTTAGTAAAGATTATACCGACATTAGTGAGGATGTTTTGATACATGTCAAGGTTACCCAGGTACCGAAACATTCATCTATGTTTTGTAAAATTAAAAAAAAAAAAAATCTGATAATGCTGGAACGCACATATTTCTACCGGTAATATCTATATAGAAGCCATCTGTCTCAATAGAAGCACGCAGCTTTCACAAACAGACATTCATCCAAAGGCTAACCGAGATTGATGTAGCTTAACTCCGTTTATCACTTGTCGCCGAGCTGAATCAATCAGACACCGAATAGCTTAGGTTATTTTCTTAATCTCTTTTAATTAAAATAGAAACAACAGGCAATAAAATTAAATTACCAGTAAATTTGTCCTAAACAACCAATTGTGACAGAGTTTAATGGCGGCTCTTAACAATGCTTTTTTAATAAGACGCCTCGTAAAAGCGATAATGTTATTATGAAAACCTCCCATAAAACTTTCTTTTATAGGTAAAAAAATAAGCAGCCCAAAGCGGTTTATCACCAATATAAATCAAATCTCCCCAAACCTCTTTGTGGGGGATTTCGGAGCTCGGTATCTGCTTTTGCTATACGCTTTCTACACTCCATTTCAGCTAAAATACTTCCAATTTTCGGTAACTACCTTGGTATTATGTTTTCGACATTATTTTTATTTTCGTTTAACTGCAGAGCTTTTGTTCCTGATTGATTTTTTTATTTTATCAGGAAAAATTATAATTATTTCTATTGTGACAGAGAGATAATGTGTTAAGAATAATTTCATACTCAATAAAAAAAGTTAGAAATAGCTTTTTACTTAATAGTCAATACATCTTACATATATACGAAGTACTTATAATTAAAATAATACACATAAAAATTATTCAACTTTTTTTCAAAATGGCCGAAAAAAAACGCATTTGTTGTTATTTGATTAATAAATAAATGTAAAAAAGAAACAGTTAAAATGACTAAAATTTTTTTTTAATGGCATCGGAAAGCTGGTGTCGAGACCTAAATTTTGAAAAAAAAGGTCCATTTTGGAACAAATGGCATGAAATGGCAGGCAATTTAAATTGTAAATAACAAATTCAATGGTGTGCGGTTTTCCAGATTTCGCTATAAGCAATGAGATATTGTAAGATGCCCGCAAGCCATCATCGTTACTTTGAGACGTTGAAGCGAACATACTGTGCACAGTGGGTCTCTTTTCATATTTTTCCTTCAATGTTTGAAAATATTTTAAATCTTTACCTATTTTATCAGGATGACACCTTCTTAGATGATCTTCGAGCTTCGATGGTTTCATAGAGTCATTGCTCAAAACTTTGTTGCATAAAAGGCATATGGGCAATCATTTGTCTGCCTTTGATGGAAGAAAACCAAATTTCAAATAATCAACACTGTACTGTCGACATTTCTTCTTAGATTCAGCCATTTTTTTTTAGTATCAGTTACCTACCTGTAAAGAAAAAAAAAAATGTTTGTTTTAGTAATCATCAGGCGACTTTAACAGGATATGGCTATTTTAACGGGTTTAATATTTTGGTACCAAAATTTCGGAGTCTCTTTGCTATAAACAAAAGGCATATTTTCTGAAAGTTTTAAGCCGATCGGTTCACTTAGGCGACTTGTACAATAAAATGAAACTACTCAATATATATCACCACTACACCAAACACTTCTGACTGAGTCAATCATCGCTCCTGATGAAGCTAACATGGTTAGCGAAACGCGCGTCGAGTGCGAAAATAAAGTGTTTGGTGTAGTTGTGATATATATTGAGTAGTATCATTGTGCCAAAGATTCCACATTCCCAACTTAGTCAATAAAATGAAAATAAAAACAGTTTATTTGCCTGTTTTTTCAATTTTGTAGATTATGTACGCACTTAAGTGACTTGACGAGGATTTAGTGGAAATTTCATTACGAACAGTTTGTTTTTTTTTTATTTATATAACCGGAGTTATTCACATTTTTAAGCTCAAAAAAAGCGTTTTGAAAACTGAATTGTTTATAAACAAACTTAGGACAATACTCCTGGTGATACCCATCATTATTTTGACCTTTTTTTTTACTACACTACAACTAACAACACAATGCAAAATAACTTCTTTTTTAAAAGTTACCGATTTTACTTTCTTTGCTAAAGGAAAGTATGATATTGATAAAAAAATTATATTTGGAGATTTTTGCTTTTCTTCACATTTTTAGGGTTCCTAGATTACAAAAAACATAGTTACCGATTTTCGTCAGTCTGTCTGTCGGTCGGTCTGTTGGCACGATAACTCTCGAACTAAATGAGACATAAATTGGAAACTTTGTGCATAGATATTATGTGGGATGAGGGGATGAAGCCTAATAGTTTTTGAACGATATCGCTTCAGGTCAAGGGAGTGAAAGGGGTGGGGAGCGATAAAATTTATATGTTTTAGTAGTAATATGGTAACTTTTCTTGTTTTTTTTGATTGAAATAATAAATAAATTTAACTTTTAAATATTTATAGTAAAATAAATAAGGGATGAAAGGGGGTGTAGGGGCTCAGAAGTATTCACTAGTATATATCGTGTTATATGCCCTTTTTGGGGTTATTGAAGTCGAGAAATCCAAAAAATTTAGTTGATTTTTCATTGTTTTCAATTTTAGCCCTAGAAGGCGCTAGAAGGGGCAGGGGTTGTTTAATATTGCATAATTTAAACCGTTATTTGGAATATTTATAGGTTTTTTAGACAAATTTGAAGCATATTATTTATAGTTAAACATGTGGACGTTTTTAAACGATGGGGTTCGGGTAGAGAGTGAAAATAGTTTCTTATTATGGTATATACGGTTTTGTAGGTCATTTTCAGGGCTTATGGAGACAAGAACTCTCAAAATTATGTTTTGACAATAGTTTTAATTTTAATGGGAGAAATGTTGTAAAAGAGGTGGAGTGGTTAAATACATACATATATATATATATATATATATATATATATATATATATATATATATATATATATATATATATATATACTAGCCGTGCCCGTGGCTCCGCTCGCGTGGACTTGATCACTACTATCGTCACTGCTTATTCCTTATGTTACCTAACGTAATAAAAATATCTGCCATTATTTCCCCTTATCTCCCATTATTTTTCCTTATCTCCCATTATCTCTCCATAATTTCCATTATCTAGGCTTATCTCGACTTATCTCGCAATATTTCTTCTTATCTCCCATTATTTCTCCTTATCTCCCATTATCTCACCAGACTTATCTCCGCTTATCTTACATTATTTCTCCTTATCTCCCATTATTTATACTTATTTCCCATTATCTCACCTTATATCCCGTTATCTAGGCTTATATCGAATTATATGGAACATATGTATAAATTTATAAAAAGATGTAAATTGAATAAGTGGTTCTCAAGTGATAAGCGCACAAACGGACAGACAGAGAGACGTTACATTTTATATACATTATATTCTTTGAAACATGATATTGTTCCATATTTAATGGTTTAGGCAGTGTATTGCAAGAGAACGCGCTAACGGTAACCTTTGTTGACTTGATTCACTATTATCGTCACTGCTTATTCTTTATGTTACCTAACGCAATAAAATAAGTGGTTCTCCAGTGATAAGCGCACTAACGGACAGACAGACAGACAGGGAGAGAGACAGGCAGACAGACAGACAGAGAGACGTTGCATTTTATATATATTATAGATATAAGATTATAGATAACCTGACCAGAGAACATATGTATGTTTTAAAAAAAAAAGTACGTAAATCGGATAAGTGATAGCACACTAACGGACAGACAGACAGACAGAGATACGTTGCATTTTATATATATACCATAGATGTAATAAAATATATATTTATAACCTGGTCAACACATGTATGAATTTAAAAAATTACGTATATCGGATAAGTGGTTCTCGCGTGATAAACGCACTAATGGACAGACAGAGAGACATTGCATTTTATATATATTATAGATTACAGATATTCTCTGCTACATAATATTGTTCCATATTTAATGGTTTACGCTGTGTATTGCAAAGGAACGCGCTAGCGGCAAACTTTTTTCCGACTCCATTCACTATTATCGTCACTGCTCATTCGTTATGCTACCTATCTTAATAAAATATAGCCTATAACCTGGCCAGAGAATATATGTATGTTTAAAAAAAAGTACGTAAATCGGATAAGTGGTTCTCCAGTGATGAGCGCCCTAACGATAGACAGAGAGACGTTGCATTTATATATATATTATATATATATATATATATATATATATATATATATATATATATATATATATATGTATAATATATATATATATATATATATATATATATATATATATATATATATATATATATATATATATATATATAATTTTAATAATATTATGGGAAATTGACTATGGTTTTTGACTGCGACGAACAAATTTTTAAGAATAATTATCTGTTCACTATAAATAATTATACAATGTAAGTGGTGAGGAAGGGAGTTAGAAGGGTGATTTCGTGTATATGGTGTTATGAGATTTTTTCAGGGTTTTTTTTGAGTCAAGAGGTCAAAAACTTTATTTTTTCGTTATCTTTAATGTTAATAAGAGAAGAGGTTGAAAGGTGTGGATGTTATTATATAGTCTTTAGTTTTAACATAGTTTAATTTTTTCAAATTTTGTTGTAGATCATGTTTTATAAATCCAAACAGTTAACTTGGCCGAAACCTACTTACGACTGACACAGTAGAAAATTTTTTATTTTACTTCCCTCGCTAAGGGGATATTGTATTCGTGAAAAAATACGCAATTTTTGCTTTTCTTTACTTTTTAGGGCTCTTAAATCGCGAAAAACCCATTTTTCCCATTTCCGTCAGTGTGTTTATCTGACTGTAGGCCTATCAGTCTGACATGAAGAATGATATGAGAATAATATTATAATACTTGAAATAGAAACTAGTTAGAATAGTTTTTGTGCGATATCATTTTAGGGGTAGAGGGTGGGTGTCGATGTGTTGTATGGTTTTAGTTATTTTATGGAACTTTACTTAAGAAAGTCAAATTCGTTACTTACTTTAGACGTGCATCTTTGCAAGGAAACTACTGAGCAACTCATTTTATCGATTTGTTTTTTCCTAACTAAAAATTGATTAAATGATAATTTCTCGCCTTTACTACTAAAACTGCACAAAATTAATCGACTTTTGATTTTGTCAACTTCGTTTTCTGAATTGCTTCTATTCCTACTTCAAATATTATATGTATAGCCAATTTAAAATTGACATTTCGTTTTTTTATTTTTCCCATATTGCGATGATGAGTGTATGTGCGTATGTTGTGATCATAAAACAATAAATGGTTGCATATTCTTGGTAATTGTAACTAACAAACTAAAAAAAAAAGAGAACAATTACAGGATGTTCTTAAGGATAGATGCAAGTGAATTATTTATTGTAGCCTAATTGCTCTATATCTAATTAAACGAAATCCGCTTTGTTGGTTATCAAGGAAAATAAATCAAGTATATTATACCTCTTTTCGAGAATTATTTCTACTTTAAGATTTTTTCATTTAAAATTCTTGTAGCAACGTCGTCTTCAGCTAAAGAATTTGATAGTTTAATTACATCACTTTTCTCGTCTTTTTCTCCCGATTTATCGACTCCGTAATTGTTCATGGAATATTAAGGACGAACTTACTAGAATTTCGACGGTTATTGAATTAATCTTATTAGCTTTTCCAAGACATTTCTGAATTTCGACTGCCAAGATTCCTTCCGTTTGAATTTAATTGAAAAGAGCCAGTAGAATCGAAAGTAAAGGGTTCAGATGTGCAGAGAGATGGTTTCGTTTTATAAATCTAGCGGTATTTTTATTTAACTTTGTAAAAATAGGTGCATGTACGTTGTTTCCTAAGTTGGGAGCTTCTTCCAAATATGACTGTACTCATTTCGCTAAATATTGTAGAACAACTATTTTTCTAAACATCCAAAATTGTATATGCTTAGTAGGAGCGTGAGAAAGTGTGTGACAAATATCACCCTAGTAGGCAGCATCTTGATATAACGATTTTTTGTATTCGATTCATTGGTATTGCCGTTTTCTACTACATTACCTCTTTAAGTCAAGAATGGAGTTTATGTTTTATACAGGAGGCATTTCGTGTTTTGATTTAATTTTCGAAATTATAGTTTGGATATGGTTAAAGATCTTATAGAGAAAAACAAAGGGTTTAAAGTTTTTAGAAGAGCAAACGCCTGTAAAGGTGAGATAATTAAATTGAAGGACCAAGAAGGAAACATAATCAATGACAAGAAAAATATCCAGAATAGAATTACAACTTTCTATCAAGACCTCTACAGTTCAAAAATCCAAAATGTCGTAGTTGAAAAGGACAATTCATCAACAGACAAAAGAGTAATTAATGTCAACCCAGAAGAAATTCCTGACATAGAAATGGATGAAGTTAGGAAAGCCTTACAACAGATGAAAAGTGGAAGAGCGGCTGGAGAGGATGATATTATACCTGAAATGCTAAAATGCGGAGGTGAAGCCCTAATGAATGAATTAAAAGATCTTTTTAATGAATGCCTCAAATGTGGAAATATACCAGAAGACTGGGAAAACGCTATAGTCATCTTAATATACAAAAAAAGGTGACCCCGAAAACCTAGAAAACTACCGGCCAATTAGTTTACTCTCCCAAGTTTACAAGCTGTACTCACGAATCATAACAAACAGACTTGAACACAAAATGGAATTATACCAACCGATAGAATAGGCTGGATTCAGATCAGGCTTCAGTACGATTGAGCACTTGCACACATTGAGAATACTAATCGAGAAGGCCACCGAATATAATACACCAATGTGGCTCACATTTGTAGATTTTCGCAAGACTTTCGACACAGTGGAAAACTGGGCGATTATAAGAGCTGTTAGAAATGTTGATTAGACCACAGCTACAGCGAACTGATAGCCAGAATATATGAACGAGCAACACTCAAAGTTATGGTAAACCAAGAACTGACAAACAAGGTCCCAGTGAACAGAGGAGTAAGGTAGGGCGATGTAATATCGCCTAAGTTATTTACAATGAACCTAGAAGATGTATTCAAAGGACTGAATTGGGACGAAAATGGCCTTCTGATAGCTGGCGATCGGCTAAATAACCTGAGATTCGCAGATGACATTGTAATTATAGCAACCAATAGGAATGAAATGATCCAGATGATCACAGATCTCTACCACCAAGCAAGAAAAGTGGGACTTGACATAAATTTCTCCAAGACAAAGTACATGAGTAACGAAGACACCAATGATGAAAATATAGTGATTGAACATTCAATAGAAAAAGTAAACACGTACATCTATCTGGGCCAAATAATAACGATAGGAAAGGAAAACCAGCAGCTTGAAATAGAAAGAAGGATACGTATGGGATGGGCAGCATATGGAAAATTGAAATATGTACTGAATATGAACATTCCTCAAAGAACAAAAACCCAAATTTATAATCAATGTATCTTACCAGCTACAATGTATGGAGCCGAGACATGGGTTTTAACTAAGAGAACAATAGAAAAACTACAAGTTCACCAACCAGCAATGGAAAGGAAGATGTTGAGTGTTACTTTGAAGGACAAGAAAACTAATAAATGGATTAGACAACAAATAAAAATAAAGCGACGTATAAGTGGAGTGGCAAGATCACTAGGTGGAGACCATGGGGTGAAAAGCGAAGCATAGGAAGACCCCAACAGAGATGGAGCGACGATCTGAAGAGAATCGGAGGGCTTAACTGGTATCAACAAGCACAACATAGAAAAAATGGAAAGCTTTGAGAGAGGCCTATACCCGACAGTGGGTAGAGAGCGGCTGAAGGAAGAAGAAGAAGAAGAAGTTTGGATATATTAAATTATTATATATTTTAATCAGATTATTTATATCTTTTTTGTCGTTTAGTGCTTTTTTTGCTTTCTTAATTTCAATCATCTTTTCTTGAAAATTTGGTTCTCGCGTCAGTATATTTATGAAGTTAAGTTCCTGTTTTGTTTGTGTTTCGTGCTTGGGTAATGCAGTTGAAGCCTGTTAATTATATTTAGGTTCATTTAATCTTCTGTCTGTATTGTGTTATTATTCCTATATACCGTTTAGGGCAGTTTAGATATGGGATATAATAAACCAAGTTGGACTTTTTATATTGGAAACTTTATTTTTTGATGGTTAATTTTAAATGTTTTGTGTCTTAACAAACGGTAATGTTATGTATTGAATAAATATATTTAATTATTTCTGACAGATCAAGTGTGTATGATACGATAATATATTTTTTTTATGATTTCCATTGGTTTTATTTTTCTTTATTGTTTTTTCTTGAGCGATCTAGTTTTGTTTTCTACGTAGTAGAGAAACATTTAGGCAACAGTGTGAAGAGCGATACAATCCGTTCATCGCTTTTCTAAGATCTTTATACCTTTCTTAAAGAAGGATTTGTCTTTGCCTTCAAAATAGGCCTCAGTTTCGGCGATAACTTCTTCATTGGAGCCAAATCACTTTCCCGCGAGCATTTTTTTGAGGTTTACGAATATATAATAGTTTATGTGGGCCAAATATGGAGATTACGGTGGCTAAGAAAGCAATTCGAAATTCAGTTCATGCAATTTTGCCGGTGTAACTATTGACTTGTGACACGGTGCACTGTCTTGATGAAAGAACACTTTTTCTTGTTCATTTGGGGCCGTTTCTTTGCGATTCCTGCCTTCAAACGCACCAATAACGTTATAACATATAATATACGCTATTGATAGTTTTTCCCTCATCAGCATAGTCGATGAAAATTATTTCATGCGCATCTCAAATTACAGAGGCCAAAACCTTCCCAGCCAACTGTTGTATCTTTGGTCGCTTCGGGCAGCTTTCACCGGCTGCTGCCCACTCAGTTGACTGCCAGTTTGATTCCGATGTGTAGTGGTGGATCCATGTTTCATCAATGTATGTAAAAATCCTTTTTATTGTGCTTAAACAGGTCCAAACAGCGCTCAGAATCATCAACACGTTGTTGTTTTTCGTCTATTATGAGCAAACGCGATACCCATTTCGAGCAGAGCTTTTTCATGTTTAAATGTTCATGCAAGATATGACCAACATGTTCTTTTAATATCTTTAGGGTGTCAGCTATCTCACGCAATTTCACTTTACGGCTATCCGACACAATTTTGTGGATTTTTTTGATGTTTTTCGGTATAACCACGTCATTTGTGCGTCCAGACCGTTCAGCATCATTTGTGTCTGTACGACCACGTTTAAATTCAGAATAACAGTAAATGACGAGCGATTTTCTAGGGGCTGAGTCCCCGTAACACTTATCAAACCATCGCCTGGCTTGAACGGTATTTTTCCCATCAAAAAACAGTGTTTCATCAATACACGAAATTAGATTTTTTCCATTGTTTTGAAAATATTAAAAGTAGCGTCACTAAAACAACTGTAACTTGTAAACTAATCGTCGAAATATCACGAAATTTTGACACGTATCGTTTGAAGGTTGGTACTTCCTAAACATGATATGAATTTTTTGAAAGGGCGACATCTATGTGGCAGACTAGAAACTTTTCAGCCTACGTGTTATGTATTCTCCGTGCTATTGTATGAATGTGAATGCTGCATCCTTTAATCTGGCTCAAAAAAACAACTGGAATCTTTTGAAATGTACATATATAGACACCTTTTTCGCATCTCTTGGGCACAGAAAATAAAAAACACAAAAGTACTGGAAAGAATGAACAAAATGAAGGAATTACTAACAATCATAAAAATAAGAAAAACTCAATACTTCGGACATATAATGGTCTAATTATTAAAGGAAAAATAAAGGGTAAGCGATTGATTGGAAGATGACAGAATTCTTGGCTGAAGGACATGAGAAGGTGGTTTGGCTGTGCTTCGAGTGATATTTTTCGAGCAACAGTATCTAAAGATCGTTTAGCTATATGGATCGCCAACCTTCGTGAGAAGATGGCGTCGTAAGAAGAAGATGAAAAACTCTTAGACAACAACGTGATGTGTTGGCACGCAATACTCGTCGGCATTATTACTTACTATAATTTAAAATTTAATAACACACATTATTTATAAATTCAAAATTGAGAATTCTACTTTCCTTGCTAAAAGAAAGTATTGTATTTCGAAAACAATCACACTTCGAGATATTTGCTTTTCTCCACGTTTTAGGGTTCCTAACATGAAAAATAGTCTAACTTTCATCTGTCTGTCTGTCCATCTCTTGGCACAAAAACTCTTGAAAAAAATTAGATATAAATTTCAAACTTGGTGCATAGATAACTTCTAATAAAAATATTGAGCCTATAACACGTAGGCTGAAAAATTTTTGGTCTGACACATAGATGTCGCTCTTTTTAAAAAATCCATACAATTTTTGGAGAGTACCAACATTCAAACGATACGTGTCAAAATTTCATGACATTTCGATGATTAGTTTACACGTTACTACGCTGCTTTTGATATTTTCAAAACAATGGAAAAAATCGAATTTCGTGTGTTGATTAAACACTGTTTTTTGATGGGAAAAAATACCGTTCAAGTAAAGAAATCGCTTGATAAGTGTTACGGGTACTCTGCCCCTGGAAAATCACTCATCATTTACTGGTATGCTGAATTTAACCGCGGTCGTACAGATACAAATGATGGTGAACGCACTGGACGCCCAAATGAGGTGATTGCACCGAAAAACATAAAAAAAATCCACAAAATTGTTTTAGATGACCGTAAAGTTAAATTGCGTGAGATAGCTAACACCCTAAAGATATCAAAAGAACGTGTTGGTCATATTTTGCATGAACATTTGGGCATGAGAAAGTTCTGTTCGAAATGGGTACCGCGTAGTACAGTAGACCTAAAACAACAACGTGTTGATGATTCTGAGCGCTGTTTGGACCTGTTTAAGCGCAATAAAAAGGATTTTTTTCATACGATATGTGACAATGGATGAAACATGAATCCATCACTACACACCGGAATCAAATCGGCAGTCAGCTGAGTGGACAGCAGCCGGTGGAGGCCGCTGGAGCCGACTAAAGACATAACAGCCGGCTGGGAAGGTTTTGGCCTCTGTATTTTGGGATACGCATGGAGTAATTTTCATCGACTATGCTGAAGAGGGAAAAACCATCAATAGCGAATATTATATTGGTGCGTTTGAAGGCAGAAATTGCAAAGAAACGGCCCCAAATGAACAAGAAAAAAGTGCTTTTTCATTAAGACACCGCACCGTGTCATAAGTCAATGGTAACGATGGCAAAATTGCATGAATTGAAGTACGAATTGCTTCCTTGTGCACCGTATTCTTCAGATTGGTTCCCCAGCGACTATTATCTATTCGCAGACCTCAAAAAAATGTTGGTAGGAAAGAAATTTGACTCCAATAAAGAAGTTACCGCCGAAACTGAGGCCAGTTTTGAAGGCTACAAGAAAGGTATAGAAACTTTCAGCCTACGTGTTAGTTTTTGAACGATATCGCAAGGGCTTGAAAGGGTTGGGGTCGAAAAATTTTAAAAAGTTTTGATAGTAATATGGAAGTTTTTTCTGATTTTCTTTTTGAATAATAAGTAAATTATATGCATAAATATTTACAGTAAAACGTATAAGGGGCGAAAGGGATGGGGGAGGAGATTAGACGGGGTTGCTTTATAAATATGGTGTTATATATCTTTGCCTTGGCTTTTGAAGTTTAGGAATCGAAAAATTATGTTATTTTTTCGTTGCTTTCACGTTTAATCTGGGAAATGGATAAAGGAAGCGGGAGAAGTTAGATTCTTTTTTTTATGGGTCTAGCACACGTGCTGCAGGGAAGTCCCTAAAGCGCTCCAGGAGCGGCATGTGTGCGATTCACTTTGTTCTTGAATCGCTGTAAATTGTACTCGGTGGGAAACACAGCGCTGGGCAAATTATTCCAAAGGGATGATGTTCTCCATATAAAAGACTGCTTGAAAAGCGTTGTACGCGGAGTAACGAGCTTAACCTCATACGGATGTGAAGCACCAGCGCGACGTATATTTCTAACATGCACCGCTTTGGGAGGAATTAAGCGGGCTACATCCTTCGAACACTTTCCATGAAAATACTTCTAGAACGGACTCAAGTCGCCAACCGTTCTTCGATGTTCCAGCGAATCAAGGCTGCCGGTCAGTTTCGGGTCTCCAATCAGACGAACAGCTCTTCTCTGAGCAGAATCCGACAAATGCAGTGTATGTTTGGGAGCGGAGGCCCAAATATGGGAGCAATATTCCATAGTTGGTCGAATTTGAGCTTTGTAAAGAATTAACAGTTGGTGTGGAGTGTAAAGCTTTCTGGTTCGAAATAATATTCCTAACTTTTGAGAAGCTCTCCTTGCTATGCTTGCAATATGTTCATGCCAGGACATATTTTCTCCCAAACTAACGCCCAACAAATTGAGCGACGATGCTAGGGGAATAGAGTGCCCTGACATAACTATGTCGGGTTCAGAAACGTTAACTTTTTTAGGAAAAACTGCCGCCTGGGTTTTTGTAGCGTTAAATTCCACTTGGTTACTGTCACCCCAAGATAGAATTTCTTCCAGGCCTTTGTTAAGTTGAACGACCTCATGCTGTCTGCGGATATTCGCCTAAGCAGCCGATGTCCGAGCGTTCAAAGTGAATGAAGAGACAAGCGTACTGTCGCCTGCAAAGCTGTAGATTGGATTCCCGGTCTTTTTCAGCAGATCGTTAATGTCAATGAGAAAGAGAGTATGAGACACTATGGAGCCTTAGGGCACACCGGCGTTGATTGTGAAGGTGTTAGAAAGAAATCCGTCGACCGCCACTCGTAAAGAACGCTCTCTGAGGAAACATGGGAGCCACAAACAGAACTTTTCAGACATACCACAAGAGCGTAGCTTGGCCAACAGTCCATCCCTCCAAACACGGTCGAATGCCTTAGATATGTCAAGAGCAACCATTCGAGATGCTCCAAAGTGTTCAATTGCGTTGTTCCAAACATGTGTTACATAAGTCAGAAGATCTCCTGTTGATCTATGTTTACGAAAGCCATATTGGTGATCGCTAATAATATTGAATCGTTCAAGATATTTTAGAAGATGCTGATTGATAACCTTTTCCATGACTTTCGATATTATTGAAAGCAGTGCGACTGGTCGGTAGTTATTTGGCAAGATCTTCTTGCCTTTTTAGGTATCGGCTGAACCGTGGCACATTTCCAGCAGGACGGAAATATTCCCCTTCTGTAGGATAGGTTGAAAAGTCTATAGAAAACTGGTGTTAGTTCCTTTGCACAGTTTTTGAGAACTATGGCAGGTATTCCGTCAGCGCCAGAAGCCTTTTTAGTGTCTAGCTTCATTAAAATACGCTTTATGATACGCTGTCTGAAGACAACATCGGGCATCTTTGACTGCAATATGGGAATAGTATAATTTCGATAGCATTGTTAGGCGGGGATGCATATTATCTCCACTATTATTTAATATTTACTCTCAACAAATATTCAAAAAGGCTCTGGCAGATCTCGATATCGGGATCGATCCTGCCGAATGGAGAGAGAATGAATAATATTGGATATGCTGATGACACGGTCATATTCGCTGACAGTCTACAGGACCTGCAGCTACTAATGGATAGAGTGACGAGCTAGAGAGAGATAGAGATATGGTCTTAATATTAACATAAATAAAATACAATTAATGGCTATTAGTAAGAACAAGTTGACTAACCGTCATTTAGAAACCAACCAGAAATCTATTGAACGAGTACACATACATAGGCACTAACATCATCGACCAATGGGACCACTCGCAAGAAATTATTCAAATTTCATTCAAAAGCCATAATTTGACATTGGACACGAAAGTGAGATTTCTGCGTTGTTACATATTTTCCATTTTCTTTTATGGAGTGGAGACATGGATTCTGACAGAGGCAACAACTAAAAGAATGGAAGTCTACGATATGTGACTATATCGTAAGATGCTGAAAGTATTATGGGTGGACCGAGTTACGAATGAAAGAATTCTTCAAAGAATGTATAAGGAAAAAGAGGTTTTAGTTACCATCAAGCAACGTAAACTCCAATACCTTAGCCACATCATGAGGAATGAGAGCAGATTTCATTTGTTACAGAATGTACTGCTAGGTAAAGTGTGTGAAAATAGAAGTGTGGGGAGAAGAAGGATTTCGTGGCTCAAAAATTTTGACAGCTGTTTAGGGCTGCAGTCAACAAATTGATGATAGCTAATATGGTTGCCAACATTCGGAACGGTTAGGAACCGAGAGTAGAAGATAGCTATCACTAAAAAATTTGTTCCGTTGTTCCCGTACGTCGTGTAATATCGTACATAAAAAATTGATGCTGCTTTAGACACAAAAGAGAATGGACAGAGTATGTCATTCATAACATCGTTTTCTGCCAAATCGATAATCCATAAAAAATAAGTGCTGTAGGGACAAGTAGAAAACAGTGGACAGATTTCCAACCATATTTTGAGTCCGAGCAGCGCTGCCGCTGTAGGAGAGGTTAAAAAGTCTACAGAAAATTGGTATTAGCTTACTTGTGCATTTTTGGAGTAGTATACCAGGTATTCCATCAGCATCAGAAACTTCTTTTGGCTTTAATAAAAGCTATATCTAGATCTCAAACGTCAACATTTAAAAAACAATTTCTGCCATAGTTTTGTTACATTAAATTCTGCTTCAAGATAGAAGTACCTCTAGGTTTTTGGTAAATTACACAAATTTCTGTTGTCTGCAAATATTTACTGAGCAGCTGGTGGTTGACTCTTCAGGGTACATAAAGAAACAAACGTCCCATCATGAGCAAAGCTATAGATTAGATTGCTGGTCTGCTCCAAGGTATCGTTAATGTAAACAAAATAGGGGCCAGTATGGATCCTAACTACCCACCTTCGTGGCTAGTGAAGGTGTTGAAAAGAAATCTCTAACAAGAATACATGTCACGTTAATAAAATACGTACATATAACAGTTACTCTATCTCATTTCTGCAAAAAATAATGTATAATAAAAATATGTATTTTCACTGGATACAGATTCAAGACCAACGTGAATCGCTACTTCTGTACTCGCGCCTTTGTTATAACGATTTACAGTTTTGACTGAAGGGCAAGGGCTCTGTCGATATAAAAAAAACCTTACAGTATACGGCTCACAATTCATAAATTTGCTCTTTTTTTCTTAAGTAAAATATAAATTTTCCATTAAAATATCTTCAATATTTACGTGAAGGCAAGGTAGTTTTTTCACTTTTTAGCAATTTACGAGGCTTCCAAATAGGTATAAAAGAATTCGCAGGAGAGACACGTTCCAACTCATCTCGGCTTCAGGACGGAGAAAAAGAAAGAAAAATATACGAAAATGGCGATTATAAAGCTAATCCTTCCACGTTTTCGCAGCTTTTAATTTTCCAGGAATGTTTTAATTAAATTTTCATAGTTAATGCTTGAGATACACAGGTTTTAAACTTGCCTTTTACGTAATCTGACATGATATTTTTTGTAATAACTTTTGAAATGGTTTAAAATTTATTAAATGAATGATTAACATTTTTTTCTTGTTCTACTTGCGTATATACATATACATATACATATATATATATATATATATATATATATATATATATATATATATATATATATATATATATATATAAGCAAATTATATATATATATATATATATATATATATATATATATATATATATATATATATATATATATAATATATATATATATATATATATATATATATATATATATATATATATATATATATATATATACATATATATATATATATATATATATATATATATATATATATATATATATATATATATATATATATATATATATATATATGTATGTATATATATATATATATATATATATATATATATATATATATATATATATATATATATATATATATATATATATATATATATATATGTATATACAGGCGACTCGATATCCCCAAAGCTGTTCAGGTTGATTCTAGAAGACATGTTCAAATCGTTAAAGTAGGAAAATAAAGGAATACTAAAATACTAATTGATGGTGAACGATGAAATCACTTAAGGCTCGCAGATGATGTCACCCTGATCGCCAACACAAAAGAAGAATTACAAGAAATGCTGGTGGAATCAAATAACCAGTCTCGAGAAATAGGTCTAAAAATAAACTTCACCAAAACCAAATATTTGAACAACGAAGGTGAGGTGAACAGCCAGAAACTATTAATAGTAGGTGACAGACTAGGGAAGATACAAACATTTAGAGCAAAAAATCGAAATATCAAAAAATAATTTAAAGGATGACCTGAACAGAAGAGTTTCGTTAGCTTGGTCTGCGTTCGGAAGGTTACAATCTACATTTAAATAGGACATCCCAAATGTAGCCAGAGTATTCGTTCAATATGTACTGCCGGTATTAACATATGGCATTAAATGTGGGCTTTAAAAAGAGGTATAATGAATAAATTCCAGGTAACCCAAAGAGCCATGGAAAGGAGAATGCTAAATATTAGACTCCAAGATCGTATTCATAACATCGCGATACGAAAAAGATCAGAAGTGATCGACGTAATACAACGAATATATATATTAAGGTGGGCATGTCCCAAGAATGAATGATAACAGATGGACACGCCATATAATTGAATGGAGGCCTAGAAAACACAAAAGATGTAGAGGTAGATCACAGACAAAATGGACAGACGATATAAAAAGATTAGCGGGACACGATTGGATGCAAAAAGCAAACGACAGAGCTGATTGGAGATAACTTGGAGAGGCTTACATCCGATTATGAATGAAACAAGCTAATGATGATGATATATATATACATATATATATATATATATATATATATTATATATATATATATATATATATATATATATATATATGTATATATATATATATATATATATATATATATATATATATATATATATATATATATATATATATATATATATAATATATATAAAATGCAACGTCTCTCTGTCTGTCTGTCTGTCTGTGTGTCTGTTCGTTAGTGCGCTTATCACTGGAGAACCACTTGTTCGATTTACTTACTTTTTTTTTAAAACATACATATGTTTCTCTGGCCAGGTTATAGGGTATATTTTATTACGATAGGTAGCATAACAAATGAGCAGTGACGATAATAGGGAATGAAGTCGGAAAAGAGTTTGCCACTAGCGCGTTCCCTTGCAATACACAGTCTAAACCATTAAATATGGAACAATATTATGTAGCAGAGAATATCTATAATCTATAATATATATAAAATATAATGTCTTTCTGTCTGTCTGTCTGTCCATTGTGTTTATCACGCGAGAACCATTTATCCGATTTACGTGTATTTTTAAATTTATACATATATTCTTTGGCCATGTTATATAATAATAATAATAATCTATATCTATAATATATATAAAATGCAACGTCTCTCTGTCTGTCTGTCTGTCATTAGTGCGCTTAACTCTCGAGAACCACTTATCCGATTTACGTGATTTTTTAAATTCACATGTATGTTCTCTGACCAGGTTATAGATATATATTTTATTACATCTATAATATATAAAATACAACGTCTCTCTGTCTGTCTATCTGTCCGTTAGTGCGCTTATCACTTGAGAACCACGTATCCGATTTACGTGTTTTTATAAATTTATACATATGTTCTATAGAATTCGATATATAGAAAATGGGAGATAAGTGGAGATAAGTCTCGATAATGGGAGATAAGGTGAGATAATGGGAGATAAGTATAAATAATGGGAGATAAGGAGAAATATGGGACATAAGCAGATATAAGTCTAAATAATGGGAGTTATGGTGAGATAATAGGAGATAAGGAGAAATAATGAGAGATAAGGAGAAATATTGCGAGATAAGTCGAGATAAGCCTAGATAATGGGAGATTAGTTGAGATAATGGGAGATAAAGAGAAATAATGGGAGATAAGGAGAAATAATGGGAGATGAGCAGAGATAAGCCTAGATAATGGGAGATAAGTAGAAATAATGGGAGGTATTTTATTATGTTGGGTAACATAAGGAATAAGCAGTGACGATAGTAGTGAATCAAGTCCACGCTAGCGGAGCCGTGGCCCGGCTTATATATATGTATATATATATATATATATATATATATATATATATATATATATATATATATATATATAAAATTGTATACTGTAGTTAACTTTTGCAGAAATATATATATATATATATATATATATATATATATATATATATATATATATATATATATATATGGTTTTGGTAATGTATCACAGCTCAAATTTCTTTACAAGCTTGCTCAGCATATGCGCCTTTATCGAAATAAAATTGTATACTGCAGTTAGCTTTTGCAGAAATTTCACTCGTCTTCAAGGCGCTTTAAATTAGGTCTTATGGCCCTTTTACGCGGTAATATCAGTTCTCAGTTCCGTCTCAGTTTCAGTTTTCGTTTTATTTCAGTTCGGAGGGAAGTTTGTTTTTACACCGTCCGTTCAGTTCTCAGTCCGAGTTACACTTTCAAAGTATTATGTGTGTTCCGTGTTCAAACACGTCATATTGTCCCAAAGTGTACATGTGTAAAATAATTCATGTATGTAGACTGTCTCACCGCAGTAGCCTTAGCTATGGCGTTGAAGAAACGGTGTGAAAGAAAAGAAGCCGGTGGAGTAAAGCTTGGTACCCTGGAATTCACTGTCGCATGTAAATTTAATGAAAGAACTTCACTTAGAACCATAAGATTGACTGAACTATTTATGGATGAATGAGGATGTGTATCTTTTATTACGCCTTGTGACACCTATTATAAAAAAGTAGAATACCAACATGAGGGAGGCTATTACTCTCCATATTACTGACACTTCTTAGAATCGGCTGTTGGTCGCTGACGAACGAAAGAAGGTCATAATACCACAGTGATGGTTTGTATACTTCTCAGTTTCCTACTCCACTTCTTTCACTATATTTAACTTTTCCAAGTCCTTTGTTATAAGTTGAGCATAGGCTATTAATTTTGGATTTTACCATCGCCATTTCGTCGTATTCTTGATATTAATCGAATAAGAGAGTGTAGGCAGCCTCCCTAACGTTTACACTGTGATACTTTGGGTCCGTTTTGTTCCGCAAACCCGGAGACATTTTATAAATTTCAATGAATTCTACAACAAACTCGTGTTCCTTGTTGAACATAGCGACAACTGCAATTCATATGTATACTGAGCCAGAGTTTCATAAGAACTGACGTGAGCGAACGGACCGAGGCATAACACGTTTGTTTACACATAGGAATTCTAAGAACTGAAATGAAACAAATAGGTCTCCCCATCCCATCAGGTGTCAGTCTCCCTTTCAGTTCTGCTTTCAGTTTTTTCCTTTTTACACATAGGAAAAACGGACAGTTCAACGGAAACTGAAACTGAACTGAGAACTGATATGACCGTGTAAAAGGGCCATTAATAAACGATTTCAACAATTTTTGCACGTCTACTATTGTCAAATATCAGCTTTCAACTGATGCAAAGTATGACCCGAATCGGTTTATATTACCTGAGATATATGACGCTAAGGATATCTAATGGGAAAAAAAATTCAATACTTTTTCGACAACCCAAATATAATGTTTTGTGTCACGAGTTTCGAGTTGGATTGACAAATGAGAAAACAGGGGCTAGATTACTGAAATATGGACTCCCTTTTCAGTGATTTTACGTTGAACTTCATATGCATGGGGTGGCATCCTTGTCGAATCACGCTGCTTGCGGTGAATGTCGGCAATTTGCTGACCATTCCTCTGTCGGCCTGTAGCCGTAGACGGCCTCTGATTGAAGGCAAGTATACTTTTCGATTTTAGGCACAATTTATTATATCTTATTCCGATATTAAGCCTATATATATATATATATATATATATATATATATATACATATATATATATATACATATATATATATATATATATATATATATATATATATATATATATATATATATATATATATATATATATGTATAACAAATAAAGAAAGAAAGCAAAAGTTGCCGTATCTAACAAAATTCTTAAATATGAAATTAGTTGGGAAACTCGGCAAAGGGCGTAACAGGTGTTCACATAGTGTTCATTTAGCTAATTTATATATATATATATATATATATATATATATATATATATATATAAAAATATAAAGAAAAAAATGTAGAAACGAGGAGGATGATAAACAAAGAAAAGAACGAGAGATGGGAAAAATCGTGCGAACATGTAGAACAGTTTATAGGAGGAACTAGAAGTACAGAGTCATGGAGAATAATTAAAGCATTAAGGACTAACAATAGAGAGAAGACGTATATAGAGTACATCCCAGAAAGCGAGTGGGGAGAATATTATAAGAAGCTGCTAACAGAAGACAGACAAGAATTCCAAGAAGAGAACCCTGAGCATGAACGGAATAAAGAAATAAAAGAGATAGAACTAAGCTATGAAGAAGTAAAGAAGACAATAAAAACACTCAAAAATAATAAATCTGCAGGGCCTGGGGGTGTGGTAAATGAAATGATTAAGTACGGGTCTAATAAATTGCATCGAATGCTGAGAAACATGTTCCACAGAGCGATAAATGGAGAAAAAATACCAGAGGAATGGTCAAAAGCTTATATAGTATCTATATTTAAATAGGGAGACCGCAGAAAATGCACAAACTATAGAGACCTAAGCATAATATCGAGTATGGGACGTTTGTATGAAAAAATTATTAAAATATCATGGAGGAAAATATAAAAGGAAAAACTAGAGAAGACCAAGCAGGCTTTACGGCCGGAAAATCATGTATAGACCACATATACACTATAAAACAAACAATGGAAAACAAACTGGCAAAGAATAGAGAAGTTCATCTAGCCTTCATAGACATAAGAAAGGCCTATGACTCAGTACCAAGACAAAGATTATGGAACGCAATGAAAGAAATAGGCATTGACAAAGAACTAATATACGCAGTAAAAGCTCTCTACGAAAACAACGCAGTGAACATAAAAATAGGACATAAAATAGGGAAGAGACTCCAAACATCAAAAGGCCTATTGCAAGGATGCTCTACATCCCCAACACTATTCAAAATATACCTCGAACAAATATTAAAAAAAATTGAAGCAAAAATGTAGTGGAATGGGAGTCCCAATACGAGAAGATTACTTATATACTCTAAGTTTCGCAGACGACCAAGTAATCATAGCGCAAGATGAGGAAGACTTCAGTTATATGGTAAGAAAACTGAAAGAAGAATACACTAGAGCAGGATTAGCAATAAACTTTGATAAAACGGAATATCTAACAACAAAGGAGGGAAACGTGGAGAATCTAGAAGTAGATAACGAAACAATAATCAAAGGAACCGATAGATTTAAATATCTAGGAACCATCATTTCAAAAAACGCAACAGCAGAAGAAGAGATTAAAGCTAGATTAGGACAAACACGAACATGCATAAGACAATTAAATTCGATCCTGTGGGACAAGCACATTACAAAGAGAAACAAAACACGCATATACAAATCAATAATGACATACAGGTCAGAAACATGGACGATCAACAAAAGAAATATATCTAAAATTAACGCGGTAGAGATGGAGTATTGGAGAAGATGTTGTAGAGTGACACGTATGGAAAGAATAACAAAAGAAGAAATAAGAGGCAGAATGAACATCAAAGAGCACGCAATAAACACCATTGGAGAAAAACGATTAAAATGGTATGGACACATAAGACGAAGCGAAGATAATAGGTGGATAAAGAAAATAACGGAGTGGAGCCTTATAGGGAGAAGAAAAAGAGGAAGACCCAGACGATCATGGAGAGACGATGTGGACAAGGCTATGGAGGACAGGGGGTCTAACAGATGGAGACTGGGAAGATAGAAACGGATGGAATCAAAGGCTGAGAGAAGGAAGACAGCGTCAGCTGTAGAAAATCCTTATATATATACATATATATATATATATATATATATATATATATATATATATATATATATATATATATATACATATATATACATATATATATATATATATATATATATATATATATATATATATATATATATGTGTATATATATATGTATATATATGTATATATATGTATATATATATATATATATATATATGTATATATATATATATATATATATATATATATATATATATATATGTATATATATATATATATATATATATATATATATATATATATATATATATATATATATATATATATATATATATATATATATATATATGTCAAAAATACAGACCACACAGTACAATATAACAACAGCTTCATTCTGGATGTTGAAACTAATTACTTCAGAAGATGTTTCTTGGAAATGTGTTTACATAAAAACTTACAAAAATAATCTCAATCATAAAAAACACATAGAAGGATTGAGCTCTATTTACACCTATTTGCTAAAATAGAATCAAACCAAACCAATCAAAAATAACGATTTTTATGAGTTTAGTTTTCAGTAAAGTTGACGTTTCCTTTTCTGTTATTCCTGTTTTTACATATTTTAAATACTTTACGTGTCTTTTTGGTATAAAATTAAAAAATTAATATAATAAATAATAAATAACTTTTCCAATAATAGCATTTACCAAAACGTTGGGTTCTTTGTGGACCCGCTGACGACATATAGTACCAACAATATCCGGTGTCGGACTCAAAAATTACTAAAAGTTACTAAATACGATGTCAAGAAATTTAAAATGGAGTACCATTTCGACAACATGGTCATTCTCACCGTTGTTTCTGTTGCTAAAAGAGATTTTAAAGAATGTTATAAGCAATATTTTATTTTCTAATGCCTGTGTGTCCTTTTGTCATGTTTTTTGTATGATTATGTACTACCTGGCCAGTGAAATGCAAATTTTGTTGCGTATTACCAGAGACAAATTAACTGCTGAATTTTGTAAGTAAATTATTATACAATAATTTATAAATCACAACCCTAACGAACGTCTTAAATTTGTTTTTCTGCATCTTGTTGGCATTTCAGTATCCAAAAGAAGCTACCAATTTAGGCAGCGAAAGCTTGATAACAAAAAATAAAAAGCAGATGCTAAAGCCTACAGATTTTTGATTGCTCATCTCTTTTCCTCATCAAGGAGTTCCCCAGTAGTTAAACTTCCGATTCTTATTTATATATATATATATATATATATATATATATATATATATATATATATATATATATATATATATATATACATATATATAAATTGTAGGTCATGCCTTAAAAAAAATTAATTGAAGTCACTAAATCAGCTAATCCAACATATTTTTCTTTACTAATTAATAAATTTTTTTAGCTATATTTGTTCTATGTCTTATACTTCCAAATCATTTTAAATATTTTTCATTTATTTACAAAATCATAAAAAACAAGTTTCTTCGATTTTTGATGTTTATTAATGTTTATCTAGTCAATTTTCGTCTGTTTCAAAAAATTTCAAAGAATAAAGAAGGCCCAGAATTAACTTAAAATTATGTAGGAATTTTCTCCGATGTTTTTGAGACATTTTTGATTTTGTGCCGTCATCGTTTGTATTTATTCAGTTACAATTCATCTGTTAAAGTTACAAAAGAATAATGAAAAAAAACAAACCTTAAAAAAACACCATTACTAGCTGATGGTTTTCCACAATGCGTTTTACAATGCTATTTGTTTTTTTAATTTCTATTTTATGAAGTGATTTAGACCACAATGACTGACAATTTTTTACATTTTAGCCGGTTTGTGCATTGTTGATAAAACTGCGTGGTTTAAAATGTTACGGAGATAAATTTTATGAAGTGGAAGGTCAATAAATTATTTCTGTGTTAAAAATAATATGTCAAAATAAAACAAATTATCCATACGGCAATCTGTATTGATTTAATATATTTTAAAAAATAGTTTTTTTTTATCCCTGCCAATATAAATTGCAAATTAAGTTGATATGGTTCCTTGGTAAATAAGACGATGTAGTCATAGTACACATAAAACACAGTATCCTTATCCTTATCTGTACATGATTTTAATAAAGAATTAAATCTAATAAAACAAATTGCTGATAACAGCGGATATTCTCCTGAGAGCACAGATTCAGTACTGAACAAAATATTAAAAACTAAAGTTATTTCATTAGTATACCCAAAGAAAGAAGATACGGATAAAAAATATCAAGTCTCAACCTATTTTGGTAACACATCACAAAAAATTAAAAACCACTTAAATAAATATAATATTAACATAGCTTTTAGAACAAACAACTCGTTGGGAAAATTTATTAAAAATGCAAAAAGAAAACAAAATAGAACAAAAAAAATCTTGAGTGTATTAGTTAGATTGTAGTTCTTGTCCTAAAAGTTACATAGGTCAGACAGGTCGTTTTTTCGAAGTTTGGGTTTCAAAGCATAAAAGAAGTTATTTAAAAAATAAAGCCGATTCAGCTTACAGTAATCGTTTAACAGAATCCAATCATCTTTTTGACCGCAAATTTAAAATTTTATACTTTTAAAACAAAGGAGTCGAAATAAACCTTTAAAAATAAACATAATTAAAAATTCAGATATCATCTTAAATGAACAGGAAAATATCTACCTGACCCATGATAACTCACCTTTGCTTAATTTATACAACAATTCAAGATCAGAATGAATTTCCCATCAATATTCATTAGTATGTAGTAATAATTATTACCATCTTTCTTTAGGGTATTTATTAAAATGTAAAAACGTTCAATTTAGATATTATTTTGTATCAGACGAAGCTACAGTGACAGCGAAACGCGTCATACAGTTTTCGTAAAACAAAATAAAGTGGAAATTGGCAAAACCATTCCATTACTTTTTTATTAAACACAGTAGCGACTGTCCGACTCGGCACCTTTGATTTCAAGGGGTTCGAGTTTGGAATGATCACATGACCTGTCGCCATATTGTTGGTATGTTGCCAGCGAGTTTTTGAAGTACTGAAATTCCTGCTATCAAGAAAAATCCTATTCCGTAGAATAAAAATGAATTTTGCTGATTGAAAGGAAGAAAAAAATGATAAAAGAATTTTTTAGAAGCATTTTTCTATTAAAGCAGATATATAAAAAATAGGGAAAAAGGCAAAACATACATTTGGCTTCAACGTTTTGTGCAAGTTATTCATTTAAATATCTGATTGTTGAATTTATATTTCTCAACTATTAGAGATATTGTCCTGGGGAAAAAAAGTTTATTTTGAGAATATATTCCTGCACATCTTCACCTTCGCGCTTATAATATTAACAGTCATGCTCCTTCTATTTCAGCGAATCCCAGTAATCTGCAGAGATTGAAAATGATTATAATTATCTTTTTAAGATGAGAGTATCTTTCTTCTGGACTTAAAAATGGAGTGAACACACTTTTTGCTCCATTTTATCATTAGTTAAATCTAATACAATAATTTTCATACAACTAATGACTTTTCGTGCCTATAGACCACTTATAAATATATATATATATATATATATATATATATATATATATATATATATATATATATATATGTATATATATATATATATATATATATATATATATATATATATATATATATATATATATATATATATATATATATATATATATAATAAATCCATGCACTGATTTATTCAAACTCATTCGTGCTGGAGAATTACTACTTTTGCATGCCCAGATAATAAAAGAACAACTGTTTAACAAATAAAATGCATCTCTAATATGTAAACACAATTATCATACTCTTTATATAATATATTGCGTAATAGAAGTAAAAAATTATGAATAAATTACTTTTAGAATCTTTGGGAAATCTAAAAAAAAACTAACTCCGTTGGAGATACCACATATATTTTTACAAGCACTAACCGCACAACAAAAACTTCCTCTTGATATCTTTTTAGTGTTCCGTATGGAATACTTATAATATCACTTCGGTGTCCGTCCGTCCGTTCATCTGTTACACCCGATTTTCTCCGAAATTATTTGACATAGAAAGTTGAAATTTGGTACTAATATAGGAATAGGGGTTTTGGGGAGTGAAATCGGAAGTGAAAAAAAAATTTATTACTAGGTCATCGAGTGTGGTGTCAAATGAAAGCTTGTAAAAACACCAGTAAAAAAATATATAAAATGTAATACTTGTGCACACTTTTCTTTGTATTATTTTTATTAAATCGCTGTCCCCCCCTTGCCTCAAAAAGTACTGATCGAAAAATTTTGAAAAAATTCTGGAATATTCTCCACAGGGTGTAGATTGAATGAAAATTATCACGAGTGCATTACCTTTAATAATTTATCTGGAATATAAAAAAAAAGTTCAAGGTCATCAGTTTTCACTAAAGATTGGAAACAAACTTTGTTGAAAACTCATTTGGGGTGTGTTTTGTGAAGTCACTGATCATTTTATACCTCCGTAACAAAATTTTTTATATTAAAAGCAATCAACGTACGGAACACTAATTTCGCAAGTTCAACTTGCACTTGACCGGTTATTTATTTATAATTATTTTCAATTATAACGTTAAACGAGCCATTTACTGATTGGAAAATTATTAATAATAAATTTCGGAGCACTTTATAAAAATATTCTCCTTCAAATCCAGATGTAAACACAACCTTCGACCGCGCTGGCAGCCATGTTGTTGGTATGATAGGGGACGCATGCGTGATAAAAAAAAGGACTTAAATATTTTCTTGAGCCTCGCTACTGTGTTTTATGTTTACTGTGATATAGTTTAATATATTTACTTTACATGAAAAACTGAATAAATACCGTTGTTACGAAATTCTACAACATTTTATGAGACAATTATTTTTTTTATTTCCCCATTTATTTGCAATCTGTAAGTTATCATACAATAAGCAAATAATTTGTATTATTATGAACAAGAAAGAAACTACTCAGTGGTAGTTTCTTTCAATACTATAAGTGGAATATAATTACTACTCAATATATATCACCACTACACCAAACATTTTATTTTTGCCCTCAACGCGCGTTTCGCTAACCATGTTAGCTTCATCAGGAGCGATGATTGACTAAAGCTAAACTACAAATCTACCCTATTTATACTTAGCCTAACCCTTGAATTACTCAGGCGGAATTAATGGCATAAGCAAGGCCATCAGTTCTGGTCAAGTAACCAGTAGAGGAGACTATAAGGAATAGACCCTCTGTCTTTATTTAAACTACTTTTACATTTTATAATTTCCATACTTTCGTATGCGTTCAACAATCTCTTATCAGATATATTTTTTATTAATCTTAGATTATCTAATGTTACAATATGATCAGCTTCAAGGGCATGTTCGGCAATGCTAGACTTTTCTGTTCTACTCTATTTTAAGTGTACTAAATGTTCTTTAAATCGTGTTTTAATTGACCTTTTAGTTTGCCCAACATACTTTTTGTCACAATGATTACAACTAATATCATAAATTCCACTTTTCTCACAATTAGGAATCTTATCTTTGGGATTTCCTAAGATATTCCTCAGATTGTTTGATGACTTATAGGCTAAGGTGAGGCCTACCTTATTAAATACCTTATTGAGTCCCTTGCTATATTTCGGGTTATATGGTATGGAGACATACTTGGTGTTATTTTCTTCGCGTGTAAAAAAGGTGGAATTCTGAATATTACACCTAAACTTATGTCTATTTATTAGCTTATTTATTACGTCATCGTCATAACCATGAACTCTAGTTATATTGCTAATACGATTCCTTTCTTTATTAAAGTTTGCTCTGTTCAGAGGGAAAGTGACTAAACGATGAACTAAAAAATGTAATTTGTGTTGTTTGCAATGAAATGAATCATTAGGAATATATCTATATGTTACTGTGTCCTTCCTATAGATATCAAATTCTAAACTATTTTTATTTTTAATAATTAACAATTGTCCTTTGTTTTCAACTTCGTAAGTTTAAATAAAGACAAAGGGCCTATTCCTTATAGTCCCCTCTACTGGTTACTTAACCGGAACTGATGGCCTTGCCTGTGCCATTAGTTCCGTCTGAGTAATTCAAGGGTTAGGCTAAGTATAAATAGTGTAGATTTGTAGTTTAGCTTTAGTCAATCATCGCTCCTGATGAAGCTAACATGGTTAGGGAAACGCGCGTAGTATCATTGTGCCAAAGATTTCACATTCCCAACTTAGGAACATAATTAGTTTAAACTTTGAGAATCACTACCATATAACAATACATATAACTTAAAACCTAGTAATAAGATCATATGGTGTATGACGCTTGAGTGTTCTTTCTGCTGCTGGTTGTGTCATCAAATTTGAAGCAAGGCTATTTGGGAAAGAATTTAATCTTGTGGAATAGTTTTTGGAGTAGTCTCTTATTTCTGACTTCACTGAGTTGACTTGAAGATCACGTGCGATGATGCTGTTTGGAACGAACCACGGCGCGTTTACTAGAGTTCGTAGCATTTTGGACTGAAACCTTTCCAATATTTCAATGTTTGATGTGGATGCTGTACCCCAGAGTTGATTGCCATAGGTCCAAATTGGTTTGAGGATAGATTTGTAGACCAAAAGTTTGTTGTTTATTGAAAGCGCAGATTGACGGCCAATCATCCAGTGCAGCTGTCTAAACTTAAGACCAAGTTGCTTTCTTTTTGTAAAAATATGTTTTCTCCATATCAAACGTCTGTCTTTTTTTTATGGGTCTAGCACACGTGCTGCAGGGAAGTCCCTAAAGCGTTATAGGAGCGACACGTGTGTTGAAAAAGCGATTCAAGTTGTTCTTAAATCGCTGTAAATTGTACTCGGTGGGAAACAGAGTCCTGGGTAAGCCATTCCAAAGGGATGATGTTCTCCATATAAAAAACTGCTTGCAAAGCATTGTACGAGAAGTAACAAGCTGAACCTCATACGGACGTAAAGTATCAGTGCGACGTGTACTTTTAACATGCACCGCTCTGGGAGGAATTAAGCGGGCTACATCCTTCGAACACTCTCCAGGAAAATACTTGTAGAATAGACTCAAGTCGCCAACCGCTCTTCAATGTTCCAGGGAATCAGGGCCGCCGGTCAGTTCTGGGTCTCCAATCAGACAAACAGCCCTTCTCTGAACAGAATCCAACAAATGCAGTGTATGTTTGGGAACGGAGCCCCTAACATGGGAGCAGTATTCCATAGTTGTTCGAATTTGAGCTTTGTAAAGAATTAACAATTGTTGTGGAGTGTAAAGCTTTCTGGTTCGAAATAATATTCCCAACTTCTGAGAAGCTCTCCTTGCTATGCTTGCAACATTTTCATGCCAGGACATATTTGCTCCCAAATTAACGCCCAACAAATTGAGTGACGATGCTAGGGGAATGGAGTGCCCCGACATAACTATGTTGGGTTCAGCAACGTTAACTTTTTTAAAAAAAATTGCCGCCTGGGTTTTTGTAGCGTTAAATTCCACTTGGGTACTGTCACCCCAAGATAGAATTTCTTCCAGGTCTTTGTTAAGTTGAATGACTTCCTGCTGTCTGCGGATATTCGCCTGGGCAGCCGATGTCCGCGCGTTCAAAGTGAATGAAGAGATAAGCGTACTGTCATCTGCAAAACTGTAGATTGGATTCGTGGTCTTTTCCAGCAAATCATTAATGTAAATAAGAAAGAGAGTAGGAGACAGCATGGAGCCTTGGGGCACACCGGCGTTAACAGTAAAGGTGTTAGAAAGAAATCCGTCGACTGCGACTGCGTGTCTAAATGCATCCCAAGATATTTAGCTTAGTCTCGCTGGGACAGTTGGTGGTTATTAAGTGTGACTAGAAGGCAATCACCTCTTCTGTTTGTAAATGTTACTTGGACAGATTTGGTTTCATTTGCTCTGATTCGCCATTTGTTTAGCCACTGCTCTATTCTGTAAAGATGATTTTGCAGAATATTCGAGGTAAGATTGTTGTCCTTGTGTGAGGTCTAAATGACAGTATCGTCTGCAAATGTTGCTGCTAGACTTCTATCACTCGTTGGCAAATCAGTCGACAATTAGTTGAAATACAACATTGTTGCGATCAGATGAAACAATATATTTTTTAAAATTTTTAGAAAGTCTTATATGAAAATTAGTCAATTAATATACACAACATTTAAATAATCTCTCGAACTATACTTATAAAATTCTAAAAAAATACCTAAAACATTTAATTTTTATGAAGTTTCGGAATACTTACTAAGAATTAAGGCAAAATCATCATACTTTTACAGATTTCGAGGACATTTGTTCAATATTTATTTTAATCACAAGTTGTTTTCAAAGTTCAACAATGTTGCTCTAGGTGACAGACAGTAAAAACACTATTAGTCAAAATAGAACATGTTTCGAATATTCTTTCCATAAAATGCACGAGAACCACACATTTCTGCAAATTTCTATGCGCGTGTTATATTACTAACGTTACGGTTCGACTCTTAATATTTCAACAAAGGAGACAAACCCTTGGAAAATTACTCACTTTTAGTTCTAATTAAGTTAAATAATTCGGCACGACATTTATCTAATTTTTCCCTATCTACAGTATGTCAAGTAAGAACGTGACTGCTCGTATTCTTGGAAAAATGTGTTTCGAGAAAATTTTTTACCATCAATCTTTGGTGTGAAAACAACCGCGCAATCAATTGACATCTTCGGGGCATGCTTCGACGAGATTTTCTGCATACTACTGCAATGATGTCAAAATTTTTCGAATCTCGCTAAACAACTGAGTCAAAGTCCTTTTTTCCTCTGAGCTTTCCCTTTACAAGGGACCAAACGTTTTCAATAGGGTTGGCGTCCGGCGATTGTGAAGGCCACTCTAGTATGTTATTGTAGGCCCAAGCGAGCCGCTCAGCGACGTGATCTGTACCAAATTTCGCTTTTTACCATAAGATGTTCTTGGAAATCTATTGTAAACTAGAGGAGCATAAAAAATACAGAAAAAAAGGTCAAAAGTATCGTCGTTCTGTGTACCCTAGTTGTATAATTTTCTACATGTAACGGCCATCTTCAACGTTAATAAACAATTAATTCAATAGAACTGTGGAATCTGACGAATTTCTTTCTAACACCTTCACTATCTACGCCGGTGTACCTCAAGGCTCCATACTGTCTCCTACACTTTTTCTCATTTACATTAACGATCTGTTGGAAAAGACCGAGAATCCAATCTACAGCTATTGCAGACGACAGTACGCTTATCTCTTCATTCACTTTGAACGCTCGGACATCGGCTACTCAGACGAATATCCGCAGACAGCAGGAAGTCAATCAACTTAACGAAGATCTGGAAGAAATTTTATCTTGGGGTGACAGTAACCAAGTGGAATTTAACGGTACATAAACTCAGGCGGCAGTTTTTTCTAAAAAAGTTAACGTTGCTGAACCCGACATAGTTATGTCGGGGCATTCCATTCCTCTAACATTTGTTGGGCGTTAACTTGGGAGTAAATATGTCCTGGCATGAACATGTTGCAGGCATAGCAGGGAGATCTTCTCAAAAGTTGGGAATATTATTTCGAACCAGAAAGCTTTACACTCCACAACAACTGTTAATTCTTTACAAAGCTCAAATTCGACCAACTATGGAGTACTGCTCCCATGTTTGGGGCTCCTGTCCCAAGTATACACTGCATTTGTTGGATTCTGTTCAGAGAAGAGCTGTTCGTCTGATTGGAGACCCGGAACTAACCGGCGGCCTTTATTCGCTGGAACATCGAAGAACGGTTGACGACTTGAGCCTATTCTACAAGTATTTTCATGGAAAGTGTTCGAAGGATGTGGCCCGCTTAATTCCTCCCAGAGCGGTGCATGTTAGAAGTACACGTCGCGCTAATACTTCACATCCGTATAAGGTTCAGCTTGTTACTCCTCGTACAACGCTTTTCAAGCAGTCTTTTATATGGAGAACATCATCCCTTTGGAATAATTTGCCCAGGACTGTGTTTCCCACCGAGTACAATTTAGAGCTATTCAAGAACAACGTGAATCGCTTTTTCTACACATGTGTCGCTCCTGTGGCGCTTTAGGGACTTCTTCCCTGCAGCACGTTTGCTTGACCCATAAAAAAAAAACAGTAGAATCCGCCTTTCGTACTGACCATGAGCTATCGAATTAGGCTTCCAAAAGGAGTCATTGCCCACCATTAAAGTATTTAAATCATCTATACCGTGATAGCGGCTAAATAGGATGGTCTTTCAATTCAACGCAAACACCACCGCAAGTATTAATTAACATTGTGTTTACGACGCTACAGGCATCGTTCTGCAATTTTATTAACGACGTTAATTTCTCATTACTTAACTTACCATAATCCTTTTAAAAACACTGTTTACGTAAACTAAACTGGTGATCAAGATATTTGCATCATGAAAATTAGTTCTCTAACCTTAACAACAGCACAGGTGTAATTAAGATGGAAAACATATACTCTGAACAGTATAAGATCGAGAAGAGAAAACAGGGATGTATTTTATCTCCGATATTATATACCATATACAGTGAATATGTAATGCGGATAGTTCTGGATGAATGACAGGTTGAAATATCTATAGCTCGAAAAAAATTCTCCAATTTGCCATTTGCAGACAATATAGTATCGATAATATGAAATGTACAGGAAACAGAGAAGTTATTGCAAAAATTGGAACAGGATGGATAGGAGTACAGGCTTAAAATTAACTATGAAAATACGAAATATTAGCAGCAGTAAATCAGCTTAAAAACAAAAAGGCAGTAGGAGCAAATAATATACCTAGAGAAATCATTGAAATGTTTTCTGGACCTCTTCAACAGCATATACAATAGAGGTGATGTACCTCATAATTGGTTGACATCAATGTTTATACCGTTGCCAAAAAAAATAACCCTAGAAAATGCGAGGAATATCGGCATATAAGTCTAATGAACCATATTTTGAAACTCTTCCTCAAAATAATCCACCAAAGAGTATACAAAAAACTAGATGAACGTACTGGACAAACATAGTTTAGGAACGAACTAGGAACGAGGGACGCACTATTCTCCATCTACGTTCTGATTGAAAGATATAGGGATGTCAACTCTGATGTTTATTTATGCTTCATAGATTTCCAAAAAGCCTTTGATATGGTAAATCATGAGAAAATGATGGAAATACTACAATCATGTTATATTGATGACAAAGACTTACAAATAATATCAAGCTTATACTGGAACCAGACTGCCAAAATAAAAGTTGAGAATCGCATGTTCAAAGAAATAAAAATAAAGAAAGGCGTACGTCAGGGTTGTATTTTGTCACCCCTGTTATTCAACGTTTATTCGGAGGAAATCTTCAATAAGGCACTTTCTGATAAAAAAAAAAGATGGGATTACAATTAATGGTATGTATGTAAATAACCTCCGCTACGCTGATGATACTGTCGTCCTAGCGGACAGTGAAGAAGGCCTACAAAGACTCATGATTGGAGTTGTTGATGTATGTGAGGAATATGGAATGAAATTGAATACGAACAAAATAAAAACAATGGTGGTCAGTAAGAATCCTAATACAAACATAAATATTAAAGTACATCATCGAACACTAGAGAACTGAAAAAGCACGAAGCTCCTTTAATAAAATGCGCTGCATACTCTGTATCTGCTAACTAAACTTAAAAACAAGAACAAGAGTGCTAAGATGCTACGTCTTCTCGGTAATGTTATATGGTATAGAAGCTGCAACAATTACAGAGACAATACAACAAAGAATGGAATCATTTGAGATGTGATGCTGTCGCCGAATGCTGCATGTTCCTTGGACAGCGCATACCACAAACGTGGAAAAACTTGATAGGATGGGAACAGAACGAGAGTTGAATCCAGCTGTTAAAGAAAGAAAAAGCACTTACTTTACCCATATTATGAGAAACCAAAAGTATGAGTTCCTGCAACTTATAATTGAAGGAAAAATAATCGGTAAGCGAGGACCAGGAAGGTGCCGCAACTCCTGGTTGAAAAACTTACGACAGTGGACAAACATGACATCTACTGAACTGTTTAGAGCGGCAGTAGATAAAATCAGATGGGTAAATGTGATCGCTAAAGTCCTCAGAAGATAAGGCATATTAAGAAGATGAATAGTCAAAAATAATGATTATACTCGTAGATCGCGGAAACATGTTAGGCCAAAAACCCGCTATTTCCTCTCAATATGATGTACAGTCTGCAAAGTAAGAACTTAATCGCGATTTTTGGTAGATGTGATTCTAGCTCACCAAAAAATCGGTAGAGAGAACCTTTGTCTACGACGCATTTTAGTAAAAGTAGCAGTCGATTCCGAACTTTCATCAAAATCACGTAAAATCTAAAATGAGTCACTTGTTTGCATGTCGGTTCGAGACAATCTTTCTTTGTTCCCATCCAAATAGACCTGAAATGGCATATTCCGCGGCTGCTAAATATATTAACAAGTCGGTATCGTTTGTAAAGAAGTGGGTCAATCGTTTTAACGAGACGAAAAATGTCGACAACTTGCCAAAACGTGGCTCAGTAGGCAAAGTCATTCCGAAAGTCGAAAAAACGAATCGTGTCTTTGTTTTCACGGAACCTGAAATTGACGCTGCGTCAAGGAGCGGCAAAATTAAGAAAATCGGGTTTAAATGTGTTCCATGAGACTATTCCACAACATCTTCGTGTTCATTCCGAAGCACGTTGAAGAATCCTTTGCTGGACGAAAATCATGTCCCGAAGCGGCTCGCTTGGGACATGTTACTAGAGTGGCCCTATTGAAAACGTTTGGTTCCTTGTAAAGAGAAAGCTCAGAGGAAAGACTCTGAGAACTTTGACTCAATTGTCTCGCGAGATTCGAACAATTTGGAGATCATTGCCGTAGTACGCAGAAAATCGCGTCGACAGCATGCCTCGAAGATGTCAGGCGATTATTGATGCAGGAGGCGATTAGACAACTAATTAAGATAACTGTGCCATTGTTAGCACACCAAAGAATACATTGATCGCAAAAAATATTCTCGAAACACATTTTTGCTGAATCGTTTGTCCACCTAGGAGCAGTAATTCATGAAAACGGCAGCACAGAACATGAGATCAGATGCCGTATTCAACTTGGTCGAACGCAATGTCACAGTTGACAAATATCTGGAGGGACGGAAATATTACAAAAGTAACGAAAATCAAACTTGTAAACACACTTGTATACACAGTGTTCGGATATGCTTTTGAGACATGCGTCATTCGCCTAGCTGATCGAAAGCGAATTGAAGCAATCAAGATGTGGTGCTGGCGTACAATGCTTCGAATACTACGAAACCGCCAACCCAGAGACCATGACGTATCAAAGAATATTAAGATTCTTCGGTCACATCATGTGTAGCGGCAACGTAGAAAGATTTGTGGTTCAGGGAAAGACAGAAGGTAAAAGAAGAAGGTGAAGATCAGCCATTAGATGGACGGATGTTATCACGAAACTACAAACTTGGAAAATGCCCGCAAAATAACCACAGACCGATCTCGATGGAGAAGTGCAATTAAAAGAGCAGTTAATCAACAAGAAGTCAATTATGAGTAGTATTGAAATCACTGCACATCGAATACGATTTTCGCTAAAGAAGAACCTTAACAATAGGTAATTACAATTATGGTGAACTAAATTAAACGTAATGTTTTAAAAATTAACACGTGATCAGATTAATAAGAATTAGTAGGTCAATAATACAGGGCTTATCGCAACAAGTACAATTTCAAAATATTTACTGTCCTCCAAATTTACATTTACAATATTTTTATTTATTTATATATTTTATATTTATTTATTAATACTGTTATTTTTATCGTTGAACATACATTTTGGAACAAGTTTAAGAGTTGGAACTTATCATTGATAGTACATAAAACTATTGATTGGTACTCAGCACATTCCTTCCATGATGGAGGCTATATCTTGCAGCGCCAAACTGGAGCTATAAAGAGCCCACTTTGTGCCATCTCCTTTGAAAAGTAATTTGTTCGGAAAAAATTGTAAAATGATTGGCAAGGATGTGTTTAAAGTGTGTGGTGTCGCTACTTTCTGTCGAACCCAGGCTTATTGGTTACAAATTTTGTAAAGCATGTATGAAAAAGTTTTTAACCATCTTTCTATTTTAATCTGAATTAACAGTTATGTGGCTTCTGTCAGACTTAAAGAAGTACGAGCCTGTAATTTTACATGCCGACACTGCGGCACAAACTGTCATTTTAGCACGATGAAAAGGCTTTTCATGCTTTAGTTTTAGATTTATAGGACTCCAATAAAGCAGTTTTGTTTTTTTTTTACGTAGCCGTTAAGGTAGAAATGTGCCTTATCCAAGAATAAGAAGTTGGTCGATATTGAAAAGCCCTCATATATTCGATTAACGTAATTGAGCCTTTGAGTATTATTCTGTGACCTTAATTCTTACATAAGCTATATCTTGTAATGATGCAGGGAAAAATCGTTGTGAAGAATTCGTTATAACCAACTCCTGGACAAAGTTACAGCACTTGATCTTCTAACATGACTTGGTCTTTGAATAAAAAATAATTATCCATTTTTTTACTTTATTTTAAAACTTTATCATAAATAATATTGATAATCGATGCGAAAAACTTTTAAAATTCTTTTTACAATTAATTATAAATAAACTAAAATTTATAAAATTAAAAAAAAACACGTGACTATGAAAGCGCCACGATTGGCTGCTATGTTTGTGACGTCATTATCTTAAAGTGTTTTCACGTAAGTACTGTCAACAGCTTCTATATGTGTATATACTGTCAAATCTATTGAAGTCTAGTGCAAAAAAAAATATTGTTGGTTACTAATTTAATTCAGTAATGTATGACAAAGGCTTCATAAAGGCCAGTTCTGATAATATACCTCTTGTGGATATTTTTATGGTGACAGATTTTCTCAAAAATGATACTAAATAAAACAAAAATCATTGGATAAGAGTATACAAATTTATTAATAAATCAGTCAAAATTATTTATTGAAACTTTTGTAGCATCGCGATTTTTGTTGATTCTGATTTGGAGTTAGTCTCCTTAAAAATTTCTGTGATCTAACTCTATATATTATATTTATATTCTGATAAGAATGATTACACTGGTCAACACAAGTCTTGTTTCCTTTATTTTTTTTCTGTTATTGGGTATTTCTATGGCCCTGACTTTGAAAAAAATACTGGGAGATTGCTAACAGCTTTACCTTTTGAAATATACAGTTTTATTATTTTGCCAAAAAAATATAAAAAAATAATACATTATGTTAACAAAATTTCTATTGAACACTAGCAAATGATCTTTTATAAGATTTCCTTGAATGAACGACTTTAGGTAGATCTCGTTGCAAACTCCAGCAGTAGTCTGCCATCATATGTGAGTCCCACCGCCCCTGATAACGCTCTTCCATTGTCCAAGATCCAGATGAAATCTTTCACCCTGCTCCTCACTAAAATCACCCAGATTTTGTGGAAATCGGTCTAATTGCGAGTGCAGGAAGTGGATTTTTAAGCTCATGTTGCGCCCTAGCTATTGCAAGTTCGATAGCATGCACTCAACAAGCTCGACATGGTCGTCAGATTTCTTTTTGCCTAGGAAGCTACTCATAACCAAAACAAATGAATTCCAAGCTTTGGATTCGACTTCAGTCATTGATTTGACAAAATTAGGATCTTTCACGAGTTGCCTAATCTGTGGCCCATCAAAAATACCAGCTTTCAATTTTTCTAAACTTAATCCTGGAAACTTGCGTGAAAGAAAATTAAAACATTCGCCACTTTTGTCAAACGCCTTCACAAACTGTTTTATTATGCCGAGTTTAATATGAAATGGTGAAAGTATGATGCGGTCTCGGCTAACTAAAGGCACGTTTATAACATTTTTTGTACCAACTTTTAGCTCCTCCCGCACTGGCCAAACTTTTTGTGACCAATGGTGTTGTTTGTCACGACTATCCCAGAGACACATGAAACAAGGGAACTTTGTGTACCCCCCTTGTTGACCTAAAAGAAAGTTAACCATTTTCAGATCAACACAAATGACCCATTTGTGGTCTTGATACTTAATTTTTTCCATAACCTTAGAAACATTTACGTATTCTTCTTTTAAAAGTCGTCGAATGTGCAATAGGTATAGATCTGTACTTGTTACCGTTATGAAGCAAAACACACTTTAAACTTCTTTTGCTGCTGTCTATGAAAAGACGCCAATCACTAGGTTGGTACTGTTTTAATCCCATTCTGCTGCAAAATACCACCAACATCGTTACAAAAAACTAAATCCTTCTCTTGAGAAAAATAAGGTAACAAATTTTTTTCTCGGGTACGATAAAATGTAATGTTGGTTTCCGAAGTAAGCAAATTTTTTTCTTTTAAACGAGATGGTAAAATTTCAGAAGCTTCTTTTGGTAAGTTCAGATCTCTTACTAAGTCATTTAGTTCTTTCTGATTAAATGGTTGAGGTTCTGAAAGGCTACATTTGTAGTCTGAATCAGAGTCTTCACTTGATGTATTTCGTTCGGGTTCACAGAGATTTGGATCATCAGAAGATTTAGATGTGCTGGGTTGTACCTCTTGTGATTTTAATTGAGGTCGTTGAGCAGAAGATAAGTTAGGATATGACCACTTACTTCGATTTCCAAGGTTAATTCCGTTTATTTTCACAACGCAGAAGTAGCAATCATCATGATCGTTTCGAGGTTCTCGCCAAATCATGGGTGTTACGAACATTATTGCATCTCTTTTTCCACTGGATCATAACCGTAGACATACCACACATTTCTGGTATACAATATGAGGAACCCATGGCTTGTCCTGATTACACAATTTTATTTTAAAGTATTGATGATACGCAGTTTTCACAAAGTCCGATATAGGTTTTCGATATTTTACAAATATATATTCACCACAAATATAGCAAAAACAATCGGGATTAACCACACAACATCTTCTTGACGAAGCCATATCTAAAACAACAACAAAATATATTTTAGTGTCCAATAAAAAATGAAAATCTAAGTAAAAATAGTAAATGAGGGTAGTTAGCTATAACTCCAAAACAAAAGCTGTTAGAGAAAAATTGTTGCCATATTTAAAAAAAATACGCGTCAATTTGAGATAGAAACAAAAAAAAATCACAGGAAACAAGCAATTTTCTTTTTTTTGTTGACCAGTGTTATTAAGGACATTATTATATTAAAATACTTACATGGAAGTGATCTTTACAACAGAAAAAATTTGATGTTTTAGGATTAATACGTCGTGCTGCTTGGAACCATTGATTTCGACGTTTCACATCTTGTAGCACATTTAAAAACATTTTTTCGGGAGTTGTTTTTTAGTATTCGTACAAAGTGGTACGAAACAGGCACGTTAACTTTTTAGATTAGACCTTTTCAATAAAATTATCAATACACTGATGATATTAACAAGAATAAATTGATTGAAAACTAAAACACTCGTATCAGCTGTCTGTGATGTTGAGGAGAAATAAATATTGTGACGTCACCCGCGCACGAGTTTTTTCGGGAACTGTTTGCACGTCATCGGTACCAAGTTTAAAAATTTAATTTTAATTTGATTGCACTTTTTAATGATAACGAAAGCTAGTAAAAAGCCACTAAGCTTATAGTGTTACTATGTTAAATTCTTCCAATTACAAGCATATACTTATTTATACAGAGAGTGCCAACAATTTCTAAGATTTTTTTTTAATTGGACACCAGGTATATTTCTAAATATTTGGATTTTTTGATATGAAAATAGTATTTTTCCTACTCTCATTGCATGTTTTTGATTTCAGGGAAAACATTTATTTTTTTCTCTAGAAAATGTAATGCCGAGATTTTGGGTCGAGAATCAAATTAAGATAGTAATATCCTGGATTGCCAATATTTAGGTCCTGCGGAGTACAAAAACCCAAGACCAGCTGATGACGACAAATATAAAATATCGAAAAATCAGATATTTAGGAAATATTTTGCTTGGGGAATAATATCATGTTCCCAGCTAATTATGAAAGAGGAGATATAAGGAAAACGAGAGCCAAGAAGAAAACTAATATCCTGGGTAAAAAACATACGCTAATGAACTAGTACATAAAACGCAGGGCACAGAAAATATAGCTATTGCTACAGAACGACAAATCTGTGGAACAAACGAATTCGGCTGGCTACTACCGGATCGTTAAAACATGCCTCGTCGAGTTTCTCGGAGATACCTCGCATAATTTGCTTTATTATTGTTATATATCCTAAGAAACTTTTTAACGATCTTATTGTAGCTAGCCGGCTTCGTTTTGTGGCAACATATTGTTCCACTTGTTCCTTTTTACAGTAATAATGGTAAATTTTGTAACAGGAGTCATGTTTCGGGTGGCTGAAGGCAGCAACCTATTATCCGCAATAACAGCCAACATTTGTAGACCTAAACAATGGCATTTAGAGAAAAAGATTTATTTAGAATCGCTTAATAAACCTTAATATTCAAAAATATGCCGATTTTTTTTTTTTTTTTTTTTTTTTTTTTTTTTTTATACAGGGAGAAATCCGCTTTATGGATTTCTGGAGCAGTCTGCGTCACCGTAAGGGTGCCCCAAAGTGCTCCAGGTATGTGTGGCTCACCGACCTGAAGGGTTGGCATACCCACTAAAACTCCTTGTGAGCTGGGAAAACCCTCTACTCCTTTTACAATTCTGGTTTGTCAATGTCTAGATATTTGATGTATGCTAACTCTAAGGTTAATTTTCTAATATGTGGATCTAACCTACCTTAACCTAACTTAATGCTAACTTAATGCTAACTTAACCTAGTTCCCCATTTTCCGGGGGTGTGGTGTTATAATTGTGTTAGTCGTGTGTGTTGTTTACACTTTTTAAAAACTGAAGGAGTTGCTCAACTAAACTACGGCCTTAATTAATCAAGGGTAGTCCATGTTGAATCTAGTGTTAGTTAGTCTAGTGGAAGAATATCCGTTGGTCGTAGGTATCGATTGCCGACATTTACGTTGCCTCTGAAAGTGTTTGCTATCTCGGAGTTAGGATGGACCGCTGCTTTCTCAAGGAAGCGAAGCTGGGCATTACGCGTGAATTCTTTTATCGTGGGCATTTCAAACTCCCTGTGCAACTGATTGTTGCGGACGAACCAGGGAGCTCCTGCTATGATACGGAGGGCTTTATTTTGGACTGTCTGGACCTTGGTCCGATGAGTTTTGGACATCTAAAATATGCCGAGTATTATATGTATAGCATACCCTGCGTATTTTTGAGTTATTTACCGTTAAAATATTGCAATGATTTTTTATGGTCTCATATAATGATGATTTTAAAGTTAAGGCCTTAGGTCTCCGTAATTTTTTAAAACAATCTTCTTTTTTCTGTTTGCTTAATCGATGCTTTAACATCTCAAAAATATAATATTACTCGTTTTATACTGGAAACTAATTTTTCAAAATACATTTAAACACTTGAAAGTCATACGGCAATATCGGAACGTATGAAATTACGTATTTCTAACGCTTTATTTATAATGTGCTTTTGGGACGTGATAATAGAGGGAGCCTGCAATTATCTTATATTCAAGTTTTTCACCCTAGTGTTAATATAACCGTTGAAACCACGCGGTTTACAATACTTACGATGCATTCGCTGCAAGTACGAGTACACGCTGTAAAAGAGAGATTTGCAATTTTTTTAGAATTTAGTTTTGTTTTTATAATCATCAAGTGAATTATGAGAGAAAATAAAGTTTCTCGTGGCTAAAAAGGCACGAAAAGCTCCAGGTGCTCCGCAAGAAGGAGCAACGTTTTAAAGAGGCGGCCGCTGAATAGACACAAGGCGGAGACGGTGTCGGAGGGAGTCAGCACATCTGCGAAAAAATTAAAATCATCCGACAAATTCCTCCAGATCCATGAGACAGAAGATGAAAAAAATATCAATTTATAAGGCCCCTTATATGATGCCGAGATCGCAGAATGGTAAAAATTTTTTATTATAGCAATTTCAATTTTAAAAGCTAGAAATCAGTAATTGAAACTTTAAGCGCGTCTATCTCAAAACTACGTTTTTCAAATCGGTTTGCAGCATAACTCAAATAATTTTTATCCTATTGACTTCAAATTTTAACTGTAGCTTTTGTATTAGATTCTACGTAGAAGTACGTAGGACTTAGCTTGCCATTTTTTGGAAAATCAATATATTAAAAATATCCTACGTACTTCTCTAGTTATTTAGGTACAGATTAAGCAGAATTTTTTTTTGTGGCAGGATCAAATTTATTCGAGATAGCCCTTTTTTTAAAAGACACCGATCAAGTGCAAGTTGATCTTGCGCAATTAGTGTTCCGTACGTTGATTGCTTCTGAAATAAAAAATTTTGTTACGGAGGTATAAAATGATCAGTGACTTCACAAAACACACCCCAAATGAGTTTTCAACAAATTTTGTTTCCGATCATGACTGAAAACTGATGACCTTGAAATTTTGTTTTTTTTTATCTACCAGATAAATTATTAAAAGTATGTGTGTGTATGTGGAGAATATTCCAGAATTTTTTCAAAATTTTTGGATCAGTACTTTTCGAGATAGAGGGAGAGAGCGATTTTTTCAAAATAATACAAAGAAAAGTGTGCACATGTAAGACATTATATATATTTCTGAACTCGTGTTTTTACAAGATTTGTTTCCGATCTTTACTCAAATCTGATGACCTTAAAATTTTTGATTTTTTTTTATATACCAGGTAAATTATTAAAGGTAATACACTCTTAATAATTTTCGTTTAATTTACACCCCGTGGAGAATATTCCAGAATTTTTTCAAAATTTTTAGATCTGTACTTTCCGAGACAGCGGGGGACAGCGATTTTTCGCGATTTTTCCAAAATAACACAAAGAAAAGTGTCCGCATGTAAGACATTATATATATTTTTGAACTCGTGTTTTTACAAGCTTTCATTTGACACCCCACTCGACCTAGTAAAAAATTTTTTTTTTCACTTCCGATTTCACCCCCCAAGTCAGAATTAAACTTTTAGAACAACACGGCTCTGATGAGGCCATCAATTTCTATATTAGTACCAATTTACAACTTTCTACGTCAAATAGTTTCGGAGAAAATCGGGTGTGATAGACGGACAGACAGACAGACACCGAAGTGATCTTATAAGTTTTCCGTACGGAACACTAAAAGAAGTCTTTTAAAAAACTGCACTGTGCTGTCAGTTTGTAAAATACATCAAAAAATATATTTTTGTACCTTAATACATATGTAACCATGTGGAGTTCATTTTTTTAATAAAAATTTTTTTCAATCCGAAAAAAAATTTTAAAAGTTAGTTCATTTTCATGCCGCTACAGCGGCCTGAGGCCTTAATTATATAGTTAGGAAAGAAACCTCGCAGAGCTTACAAAATAATTATTTTTGAACATAATTTTAGTCTAAACTAATAGACAAGTAGGATACTGTTTTTAAGTTGTTTTATTCCATTTAATTAAAAGTCTTTAGTTAGCGCCTCAAAAATCAACGGTACAGCGGCCTTCGACTCATGATTTTAGGAAAACTTTCTACCCCTAAGGTCCTGTTGCCTCAACAGGATATGTTCGTATTTACTTTAAATTGTTCCCTGATGAGGATTTTAAGGTGTTAGAGAGTTTGTTATATAGTTGAGAAATTTGATAAGTAAAGCACTTTCTGAATAGGGCCGTCGTGTGTTTTGAGATACTCAGCAAACTTCTGCGTCTTTTGTCAAGACCGAATATGATTGCCTGGATCTGAAGGTAAACTTCCGCTCCGTGGACGGATTCCAATAGAATACCTATGTCCTACTCTCTGTGATAATTTGCAAAAATAACTCTCATAGTTCTCTAAAGTAATCGGATAGTCTTGAGCAATTTCTTTCCTCGTCAGCTTTTACTCTGACCTAAGAAGTTTATCGTGCAAAAACTGTTTCTATCCATAAGTCATCGTGCACAATCTTGAAAACTGTACTATAGGAAACTTCAGCTTCTTTAGTAAGCATTGGACTCTTCGTTTATCGATTTAATAGCAGCTTGATGGTGTATTGTCTCAACCGATCAGATATTTTGAATTTAGTCTCAGTAGTACCGAAATTGTTTAGAAAAGAAAAATGTCATTGCCGTATACCTGACATAGTCTTTCATGAACAGCTTTTATTTCACATAAGGTATACTTGAGGATATACGAAATTATAAAAAAAATTGCGACGATACATAACGTAACTAAATTAATTCCCTTCGGCTAAGGCTGTACAGTTATTTTATATGGTGTCACGTTCATAGCTAGGTAGATAACTTAAAAAAAACACTCTCCTATAAATCCACAATGGATGAACAAATACAGAACTTTAAGCTGACCTGAATATTTCCCGTTAACTTATAAATTTTGACCATTTTTAGTATAGATGATGTAAAATTCACATAGCATACTTAAACAAAATTCCAAGCTTAAATGTGCATAACAGGTTCAAAATGAAAGTTTTAATTACATTTGTGTAAAATAGGTATAAAAGAAAACTTCATAGAGCGAGACCATAATTACAGCGGAGACAAAAGGTAAAAGTAAATTCATATTTACCCTACGAACTCGACATTGTTTTTATTATATTTTCGGAATAAATTATGTGCCTATTCAAGTGGCTGGGAATTTTTTAAATATTCTGCTCCGTTGTAAAAGGTTTTCATCGTTGTTATATAACTTCTATATTACACCTTCATATGATAATATTTTTCTGAAAAAATCAGGTATAGATCATAAAAAAATACTTCACATATTATCCGTGGTGCCACCTAAAAGTTCTCGGGGTGCACGAGATAAATTCTGAAGAAGTTACTTTTAGGCTCATGGTTTCCATCATCTTTAAAGTAGTCCCCCGAATACACTAGTCTCACCACTACACTGGTCAAACATTATTTGGAAGATCAACGGTGTCCCTGGCTTTAATGCCGAATGTGATCCTCGTTTTATCTATCTCCTTGACCTGCTTAACGTTGCGACGCTTTAACTTCGCCTTTATATGGGGAACAGCTCAAAGTCCGAGGATGCCAAATCAAGTAAATAATTGGAGATGACAATCATGGAATTTTTCACCAAAAACTCTTGCATATAGAGCGAACTGTGCATGATCGGTTTGTATCCAACATGAAATCCAAAATTCTAAAAAATCATGAATAACAAAGGTGGTTTTACATCAGCCAAAAAAAAACTTATAGAAACGTCCCGTAAAAGTTCATTTGCTCACTGCTAGTGGGATCTCTTGGGCTGAACCTGAACGTACAAACTTTTATTTCATATAAGATACACTTGAGGATATACGAAATTATTGGAAAAATTGCGGCGATACATAACATAAATATATATAAAATGCAACGTCTCTCTGTCTGTCTGTCTGTCCGTTAGTGCACTTATCACTGGAGAACCACTTATCCGATTTACGTACTTTTTTTTAAAAAACATACATATGTTCTCTGGCCAGGTTATATGCTATATAGAATAAGAATATATCAAGAAAAGCAAAAGAAATAATATATACGACAGTTATCAGACCTACGGTGACATAGAGTTGCGAAACATGGAAAATGAATGCAAGAGAAAAGGAGACGTTGGAGGTGTGAGAAAGGAAAGCTTTGAGAAGAATCTACGGAGGAAAGAAAGAAGAAGGACTGTGGAGAAGAATAAACTACGAATTAAAATGCCTATATATGAAACCTCTTATAAGCCAAATCATAATAAGCCAGCGATTAGGATGGTTGGGACACGTGGCAAGGATGAAGGAAGAAAGACAGGCAAAGCAAGCCCGACTAAGCAGTGACGATAAGGGTGAATCAAGTCAACGCGAGCGGAGCCGCGGGCACGGCTAGTAACATAAATAAAATGATTCCCTTCTGTTAAGGCTGTAGACTTATTTTATATGGTGTCATTTTCATAGCTAGGTAGATAACTTAAAAAAACACCCTCCTAGAAATCCACAATGGATGTACAAATACAGAACTTTAAGCTAACCTGAATATTTCCCGTTAACTTATAAATTTTGACCTTTTTAGTGTTCCATACGGGATACTTATAAGATCGGTGTCTGTCTGTTTGTCTGTCTGTCACACCCGATTTTCTCCGAAACTGTTTGACATAGAAAGTTAAAATTTGGTACTAATATAGGAATTGATGGTGTCATTAGAACCGTGTAGTTTTGACAGTTAATTAATTTAATGGGTTAGTTTTAGGGGTTGACATCGGAAGTGAAAAAAAAATTACCAGGTTATCGAGTGTGGTGTCAAATGAAAGCTTGTAAAGATACGAGTTAAAAGATATATATATATATATATATATATATATATATATATATATATATATATATATATATATATATATATATATGTATATATATAATGTATTACTTGCTCACACTTCCCTTCGTATTATTTTTAAAAAAGTGCCCGTACGTTATCGAGTATGGTGTCAAATGAAAGCTTGTAAAGATACGAGTTAAAAGATATATATATATATATATATATATATATATATATATATATATATATATATATATATATATAATGTATTACTTGCTCACACTTCCCTTCGTATTATTTTTAAAAAAGTGCCCGTACCCCGGAAAGCACTGATCAAAAATTTTTGCAAAAATTCTGGAATATTCTCTACAGGGTGTAGACTGAACAAAAATTATCATGAGTGCATTAGGTTTAACAATTTATCTGGTATATTAAAAAAATTCAGTTGAGTTTGGGATTGCGACATGCGTACACGTGAATCGAACGCCCGGCAATAGTCAACTCGTTCAACGAGCATTATTACGGCAGTGTTTCGATCTATTTAATTATTTAGTCGATTGCAAACGAGAGGGACTAGAAATAAAGCAGAGTGTAGTGTTAGATTAAGACAATAAGTAAAAAAATTTGGAGATTTATGAGAAAAATTTTGTGAAATTGTATGAAGCTAACGAAACGATAAGCGACGACCCTGATCATTTTAATGTTTAGGGTGATAAGAAATATAAACCACAATTTTTTTTTCTCCCGTGTTTGTAAGTGGAATGTATGAGGAACACACGTAAAGTTTCTATAATAGAAAGAACAATGGATAGCGATGATTATACCTCAGGAGAATCAAAAAGAGAAAGAGTCGAAGAAAAAGAAGAGCCAATGGGATTATTCCACACCACAGAAAGAGCAAAACGAAAGAGTAGATAAGATAGACAATTTGATAGAAATGATCAGAGAGTTAATGTCAGATATAAAGAATATAAAACAACATCAGAAAAGATACCAGCAAGAGTTGAAGGAACTAAGAAAGGAGAATGAAGTATTGAAATAGGAAAATAAGATAATTAGAGAAAACATGAGAAGTATGGATTTGAAGATGAGTAGACTGGAAAAAGACAACGTAAGGAATAATATTGTAATATCGGAATGAGATTTGAAGCGAATAGCCAACCAGATCTGAAAATGGGGATAGAACATTTTATGGAGAGGAGTATGGACACAAAAGTACAGATTAAAGATGTGATAAAAATAGGAGCTACTATATACCAGATAGAACTTGGAAACACAGGAGATAAGGAAGCTGTATTGAAAAATAAAAACTAAGAGAGAGCGTTTATATAAACAACGATTTAACAAAAGATGAACGGGAAATTTAAAAAAAATTGAAGTATATATTGAGGAAGAAAAACTGAAAGAACAAACAAAGAATACTACTACCATCAAGTCAAAAACTGGGAAAAAGGAGAGAGATAGGTAGATTGACGACGACCCTAGCAAAGATAAAGGATACGGAAGAGAGGACTAGTAAAATGATTACAAAAAGAACATAATCAAAGAAATCGATAGGAAGAAACAAATGGGAAATAATTATCGAGTTTTTAGATTGAGAAAACGGAATAAAAAGGGTATAAACCGAAAAGAGGATGAACTGACAGAAGAACAACAAATACACTATGTAGGAATCACTGAAACAAAAAGGAAAGAAAATAGATGCAAAAAAATTAGAAGGAAAAGCATACAAAATCCAATATAGAGACATAATACCAGAACAAGACACAGAACTCATACAAACAGAAGAAACTAATACAGAAGAAACAAAAGAGGCAATCGGCAATTTAAACAGGATGGAAGGATATAGAAGGAAATATGGAAAAGACAGATATAGAATAACTCAATTCCACGGGCCTTACACTCCTCAAGGGGTAAAAAGCAAAATAAAAATTTTTAAGTCATTAATTTTCGGTAAAGATCGGAAAAAAAACTTTGTTGAAAACTCATTTGGGGCCTGTTTTGTGAAGTCATTGATAATGTTATACCTCCGTAACAAAAATTTTTATTTTAAAAGTGGCCAACGTACGGAATACTAATTGCGCAAGTCCGCCTTGTATTTGGCCGTTTTTTTTTATTATAGATTATGCAAAAATCACATATACTAAAACAAAATCGCAAGCTTAAAGGTGCAGGTTCAAAATGAAAGTTTTAATTATATTTGTGTACATAGGTATAAAAGGAAACTTCATAGAGCTGGACCATAATTACAGTAGAAACAAAAGGAAAAAGTATATTCATATTTACCCTACATCCTCGGCTTTGTTTTTATTACATTTGTGGAATAAATTATGTGCCTATTCAAGTGGCTGCGAATTTTTTTAATATTCCGCTCCGTTGTAAAAGGTTTTCATCGTTGTTATATAACTTCTACATTACGCCTTCATATGATAATATTTTTCTAAAAAAATCACGTATAGATTATAAAAAAAATTTCATTTCTACTTCACATATCATCCGTGGTGCCATCCAAAAGTTCCCGGGCTAACAAGATAAAATCTGAAGAAGTTACTTTTAGACTAAAAGTAGTCGCCCTGCAACGAATACACTAGTCCCACCCTTTTTTCCACTAGTCAAACATTATTTGGAAGATCAATGGTGACACTTGCTTCAACGTCGAATGTGATCCTCCTTATAGGAGATAGATAATATCTCTTCTACCTTCTCAACGCTGCGACGCTATAACTTCACATGGGCGAACAGCTCAAATTTACAGGGTGCCAAATCAAATGAATAATGGGATTGGGGATGACGATCGTGGAATTCTTCGCCAAAAACTCTTGGATATCGAACGAACTGTGCATTGTCGTGATCCAGGAGGAAACTCTTCTTTGCTCCTACGTTTTGGTCAGTTTATAACCAACCGAAAGAGTCAAAGTTGCTCAGAATTATCAGACGATCGTCCCCATAAAAAAATCTGTTGAACTTTGGCAAAGGTTTCAGACATGGTTGTAGTCGAAGGTCTTCCTTCCTATATGCTCGTCGTCTTTTAGCAAAGTTTGGCGAGAAAATCACTCGAAAATTTGCATACGGCTCAGAACTTCATTCTCAAATTCTTTCCGAATTATTTCATATATTTCAGTTTCACGTTTTTCCAGTTTAAAGCAAAATTTCACATACATATTAGAGAGAGACAATCAACCCTTTACGCAAACGTCCATACGGAACAACCTGAATGACCTAACAAGTTGAAACTTGTCACGCAGACTTATTAGAGATGTACCTACCTCCTCTCTCCTTCTATCTGCGAGAGTCGATACTATTTTGCATTCTTGCTATATAGCATTAGTCAAGAAATTTTTGAATCGCACTACTTATGTGTACCAAATTTATATTTAATATCTCATCTCGTGCCAATGGACCATCAGAGAGATCGACAGAAAAGTAGACCGACAAATTAATGAAAATAGGGGACTATATTTTTCGTGATGCGGGGCACTGAAAAGTGGAGTAATACAAAAATCTCGGAGTGCCGTTTGTTCACGAATACTATACTTTCCTTTAACAAGGGAAGCAAAAAGAATATTTCTGATCAAGCTTAGAAGTACTGAATGTCTGGAAAATCTGATAGCATCGAATGCATTTTAGAGTGAATTAATGTTCATTCTTATTCACTTAATAAAGCTATTTACAATACCAACTTTTGAAATGTATTTGCTCTGGATCATATTATGGCCAAGAAATTGGTCCACTGCGGCCTATCAACCTTTAGAAAAACTCAGCGTACACCATCATGGAAAAAATACAATGGTTATGGTTATACAATTAAATATATGTCCTACACTAACTTAGATAAGGTACTCTTGAAGAAATGGAGCCCCACAAAAAAAAAGTGGGGTATACTTTTGATGCGATATATCAGATCCGTAGTATTTTTGCCCGCTGATCACGAATCTGACGTCAGAATATCGCCATCACATCTCAATTTTTTTCTAACCTCAAAAAATAGGTAAAAATTAGTAAAAATTAAGAAAAATATACTCCTAAAAAATTGATTCAAGCTTTTTCATGAATCCAAAGATGTATTAATATGTATTCGGACACGCTAAGCTAATATTCATCGGTTGGATTGAGCCATACAGTTCTGTTTTCTTTCTAACCTCAATAAATCAGACAGATATAGTGCTTCTCGAAAGCAAAAACGAATTCAAAATAAAATTCAACCGATCCTTACCAAATTTGGTACACGGGGATTTTTTGGGTCGCTGATCACGAATCTGAGGTTGGATGTGCAAAATTCAAGATGGCAGATGTTTTCGCGCCATTTTGAACGTCGAGAAAATTCATCGGTCGGTTTTTATTCTTCTACCTGCAGCCAGGGCACCTCCACGTGGTGACGGTGGGCAACGGTGTTACTCGACTAGCCGGCAGAGTCCCTGGATAACGGCTTAGATGCCGTCATGGCAGGTAGAAGAAAGAGAATTACGATGCAGGGACTCGGAAACCCAGTATCGGCGGTTGGTCAGGGTGGGAAAGCGGGCCCGCAGCCGTCGTCATCCAGCGACCGTAGCTCTTCATGTGTGGGTGACTTGGCTCATGTAGAGTATAATGCTACAAGAAAACGGTCTCACGGTACAAGGACTTTTCATAAGTGCGATAAAAACAGAGATTCATTTTGTTATATTTGCTGTCAACACGTATTGAGTAAAATGGGGTCACCGATAACGGATAAGATTAAAAACTTATATAAGGATTGTTTTAACATTGAAATACAGCACCAGGATACAGATTGGGTTCCCCACATCATTTGCAGTTCTTGCAAAATAATGTTGTACATCAATAAGAAGGCGATTAAATATTCCAGACCAGCAATATGGAATAGACCATACAGTGAAAATGATTGCTACTTTTGTATGAATGTTGTATCTAGGCATAACCGAAAAAATAAAAGCACTATTACTTATAACGATGTTTCGACAGTAACAAGACCAACTAAACTAATTCCGCCTCCTGAACCACTTAATGCTGATGTTATGGAAACAAATGATTTCACCTTATCAGTTCATGCCGAAAACATTGAGACTGTCGAAAAAGATTCAAACACTGTTACTAATGAATGTTCTAGTGACAACCTATCATATACTAGTGACACAGATAAAGAATTTCTACCATACAACGGTAAACCAGAACCAATACTCGTATCACAGTCAGAACTTAGTGATCTAGTCAGAGATTTAGGCTTATCCAAAGATAGTTCCGAGCATCTTGCTTCCTTTTTAAAGAAAATACATTTACTTAAGCCAGAAGCTACGATTTCTTATTATAGAAACAGAGATGAAGAATTTCGAAAATATTTCACAATGGACGAGGAATTGTCACTTTCATATTGTACCGATGTAAAAGGTCTAATGGATGAATTTCAAAATAACTCATACGATCCTGAAGAATGGAGACTGTTCATTGATTCTTCTAAACGGAGCATTAAGGCAGTTTGGCTGCATAATACCAACGTTTACGCTTCCATTCCGGTTGCTCATTCCACAGTTATATATGGAAGAGCAATATGAAAAAATGAAGCAGCTTTTGATAAAAATAAAATATGCTGATCATAACTGGAAAATTTGTGGAGATCTGAAAATTGTAACAATATTGCTTGGCCAACAGTACACTTTATCCCTGTTATAAATGTCTGTGGAATAGCAGAGACAGGGAACGTCATTATAAGAAAAAAATTTGGCCAACAAGAGAATCGTTCACTCCTGGTGAAAATAATGTATTGTTTCCACCATTGGTAGATCCAGGAAAAGTTCTTATTCCCCCGCTTCACATTAAGCTTGGACTTATGAAGCAATTCACGAGAGCATTAGATACAAACGGCCCATGTTTCAAATATTTGCATAAAAAATTTCCAAAATTTTCTGAAGCTAAAATTAAGGCAAGCGTATTTGACGGGCCATAATAAGAAAATTGTTTTAAGATTCATTATTTGTTACTAAAATGAATAAAGCTGAAAAAGCTGCTTGGCTTAGTTTTAAAGAAGTTGCAACAAACTTTTTGGGAAATAATAAAAGTCCTAAGTACAAAGAAATAGTCGAGAAAATGGTAAAAAAATTTCAAACATTAGGTTGCTTAATGAATCTAAAATTACATTTCCTGGACTCCCACATCCATGATTTCCCAGATAATCTTGGTGACTACAGTGAGGAGCAAGGGGAACGTTTTCACCAAGATCTGAAAATCATAGAAAATCGGTATCAAGGACGATGGGATGACCATATGCTAGCGGACTATTGCTGGTCGCTAAAAAGAGAAACAAGTCCTCAACAGCGTTTGAGCAGAATCCTTTGAATAGGTCATTCGCGGAAAAAAGAACAAGATACAGCCAAAAAAAGGAAAGTTAGGCGCGGGTCTAACCTTCGCAATTCTAGGGCTTAAGGATCCTGGTTTTGAGTTTATTGGGTCTTATTTTTAAAGTTACAGGGTGATTGAGGTCTATTTTTTGAGGTTACAGGGTGTGGGAGTCTAAGGTTTCAGGGTTTAGGGTTTAAGAGTATCAGGTTTGAGGATTCCCCAACTGTATACCAAATTTGGTAGGAATCGGTAGGTTTTCAAAAATTTTGTCCGCCATCTTGGATCCGCCATTTTAAATTTTGCTAATCCGACCTCAGATTCATGATCAGCAACCCAAAAAACCACCGTGTACCAAATTTGGTAAGAATCGGTTGAATTTTAATTTGAATTCGTTTTTGTATTCGAGAAGCACTATATCTGTCTGATTTATTGAGGTTAGAAAGAAAACAGAACTGTATGGCTTAATCCAACCGATGAATATTAGCTTAGCGTGTCCGAATACATATTAATACATCTTTGGATTCATGAAAAAGCTTGAATCAATTTTTTAGGAGTATATTTTTCTTAATTTTTACTAATTTTTACCTATTTTTTGAGGTTAGAAAAAAATTGAGATGTGATGGCAATATTCTGACGTCAGATTCGTGATCAGCGGGCAAAAATACTACGGATCTGATATATCGCATCAAAAGTATACCCCACTTTTTTTTTGTGGGGCTGTATAATCATTCCGCTAATAATACTAGCCATAAAGGAATGGAAAATTGTTATAGAAAATGTACAACGTAGAAATTTTCGGTTGTCCATACATGAATATTTTGAAAATTGTTTGCTCAATTTCTGATAAATGTTGCGTGGTCGAAAACTTGTTTTTATACTCAAAAAAATCAAGAAATCAAACCATACTATCATCACCAACAAATATGAGTGAAGTAACCTGAACTAATTGAGAGGATACTCCTTTAATCGAATAACAATATCGGCAAGGGTTAGAAAGACGACAGAATGTCGTATCAGTCGTTAGAAACAAAAGAATAGTTAAGTCTAAGAGCCCCCTTGGTTGTTATTGATTGAAAATACATTACAAATTTTAGGAATAGTATAGAAAATACACCAACAAAATTCAAACTTTTCAATCCCTTGAATAAAACACAGATAACATTGATTTGAAAAAACTTTTCGTTGCTAATTGAAATATATAATGTATGACATTTAAACACGAAAAACAATATCCGCCAAATGTCCATCTCTTGCAGCTTCACATGTCCACTCTTTTGTCAAAATTTTCGATGATATTTTGGCATAATTGCGGTTTTAACTTACCAATAACGCGAGTAATTTCTTCCTTCAGCTCAGGAATCTATTGTGAGTTATTCCTTTTCACGTAACCCCAAAGAAAATAGTTTAACGAAGTCAGATCACATGATTTTGGTGGCCAATTAACATCACTGTTTTTGAAGATTAGACGCCCAGGAAATTTTTCCTGTAACTACTGAATGGTTTCACGTGCAGTGTGACAGGTTGCGCCGTCCTTCTGAAACTAAGTGCCCTCCAGAGTATTATTATTCACGTCAGACCACAAAAATTCATTTATCATCTCATGATATCGAAAACCATTTACAGTTACAGCTTCATCAGTATCATTTTCGAAGAAGTAATAAAATAATTCAACAATTTGAACGCGTTGTTGTATATTATGCGACTCCATTTTTATAAATGTCATACATTACACTTTTCGAATATTAAAAGACCTAGGCTATTTCGCAACGCCATCTGTGTCTGATTCAAGAATTTAAAAAAATCGCTCGATTTGAAAGACCCTTACCAATAATATTGCACAAGATCAAATTGAAAAATTATAATAATTTTAAAGAGTCCTAATTTCCTTATAATTCAATTTATTTTATAACAAAAGATTTTTAAAATAATTATCTTAATCAAATATACGACCTGATAAAATAAATAATCTAACTTTGGCAACACCCTTTATACGTTTAAATAACAAAATTAATTATTAGTACACATGTAGACATTTGCACTTGAATGCGGAAACAATTTTAATCAGCAATCTGCATTTAAACAAAAAATTTAAAATTTCTACTAAGCGAAAAATGAATTTACACAATAGCGCAATGTATGATTCTCAAAAGGCACATTTTTCGGCTTCCACATGAAAAATATGGAAAAAACCAACATAGCAAATATCATTTGAAAAATGATTTGAAAGGGTAAAATAATTTTGATCCTGCAACAGAAGCACGTAAGCGAAATAAATCTAGCGAATTTAAAAAATTTGATGCAATTACTGATAAGCGAATAAAATGCATACTAATTTATATGTGTTTGTGATTATAGATTTTAGATTTTGTATATATGTTCATATGCTGAAATAAATGGATCGCATTTTATTTCGTTCGAAAATACATCTAAAAATGACTATTTTTCTAACCCAATGCTAGAAAAGGTTAAAATACGAGAGAGCATGGATAAGTTCCTTGACTAGCTCAGAAATAACAAGCAAATCTTCTCATTCTTTATTTTCTAAGAACGTTTACGATCACATTTGCACATCTGATTTTATCAATTGCTGCTCTAAATAATTCAGTAGATATATTTGTGCACTGCAGCAAATTTTTAAACCAGAAGTTAAGGCGCTTTCCTGGCCCTCTTTTACCGATTATTTTTCCTTCAATTATGAGTCGTAGCAGTTCATATTTTTGGTTTTTCCTAACGTGGCCAAATTATATAGATTATTATTATTATATAATTTGGCCAGAGAACCCCAGGCCAGTATGAATTAAAAAAAAAAAAACGTATATCCTATGAGTGGTTCTCGAGTGTTAAGCGCACTAACGGACAGACAGACAGAGAGACGTTATAATATATATATATATATATATACATATATATATATATATATATATATATATATATATATATATATATATATATATATATATATATATATATATTGTATGCTTTGGTACATGATATTGTTCCATATCGGTTTAAGCAGCGTATTGTAAGAGAGTGTGTAAATCGGATAAGTGGTTCTCGAGTGATAAGCGCACTAACGGCAGGCAGACAGACAGGCAGAGAGACGTTGCATTTTATATATAAATAAATATATATATATATATATATATATATATATATATATATATATATAATATATTTTTCAATTTCTTGGGCTTTATGGTTCTTTTGTTTTAAGGATAGAGAAATTACATCATGTTCTAGTTAGAATTTATTGAAAACGTTTCGCCCGATTTTCAGGCTTCTTCGGTTCATCTAAAAATTGAAATTTTCTGTTTTGGATATTCAATAGGACGCACAAATTTTTTAATTATGAATATATAAAATTCTTAAACTTATAATACAATGTAGAAGGTGAAAATAATAATAAAAATACACTCAAAATATATATGAAAACTTACATGTGTGGGTTGAAACGAAGACACACTTAACATTCTTTAAAAGGTGTTACTAAGACGGTCACATTTTTAAAATAACTTTAGATTTGTATAGGGAACGAAAGTCATCCTTTGATTTGTTTAAGTGTTTTTTTATTTATTATCTGCTATTGAGTTACTATGAGAAGAGTCCGAAATAAATATGACTCTGACCCCTAACGTCGCTTTTGTCGTTTATATTGTTTTTCTCTTTATTAATACAGATCATTTCATGCATTGATCTTTTAAAATAATTTGACTCTTTTTTTTAGGATTTTTGTATTTTTAAAATCAAACGAGTGTTTGGTTTGTTTAACGTGTTTTGATAGAACTGTTGGGTTATTCTTATCATACTTATGGCCATTCAGTCTAGTTTCTAGATGTTGTTTAGTCATGCCGATATAACAGCCGTTGCAGTTTTGACATGGAATAGAATATATCAGGTTTGATTGTTTCAGTAGGGGTGTTTTGGATTTTAGGGGGGTACAACATCTAGAAACTAGACTGAATGGCCATAAGTATGATAAGAATAACCCAACAGCTCTATCAAAACACGTTAAACAAACCAAACACTCGTTTGATTTTAAAAATACAAAAATCCTAAAAAAAGAGTCAAATTATTTTAAAAGATCAATGCATGAAATGATCTGTATTAACAAAGAGAAAAACAATATAAACGACAAAAGCGACGTTAGGGGTCTGAGTCATATTTATTTCGGACTCTTCTCATAGTAACTCAATAGCAGATAATAAATAAAAAAACACTTAAACAAACCAAAGGATGACTTTCGTTCCCTATACAAATCTAAAGTTATTTTAAAAAATGTGACCGTCTTAGTAACACCTTTTAAAGAATGTTAAGTGTGTCTTCGTTTCAACCCACACATGTAAGTTTTCATATATATTTTGAGTGTATTTTTATTATTATTTTCACCTTCTACATTGTATTATAAGTTTAAGAATTTTATATATTCATAATTTAAAAAAAATTTGTGCGTCCTATTGAATATCCAAAACAGAAAATTTCAATTTTTAGATGAACTGAAGAAGCCTGAAAATCGGGCGAAACGCTTTCAATAAATTCTAATTAGAACATGATGTAATTTCTCTATCCTTAAAACAAAAGAACCATAAAGCCCAAGAAATTGAAAAAATATATATTCAATATTCCAAGGTTCAAGAAAGAATTCAATCCAACTTATATATATATATATATATATATATATATATATATATATATATATATATTTATATATATATATATATATATATATATATATATATATATATTATAGATTATAGAGGATTATAGATAACCTAGTCAGAAAACAAATGTGTGAATTAAATAAAAAAACACGTAAATAGGATAAGTGGTTCTCGAGTGATAAGCGCACTAACGGATAGACAAATGGAGAGACGTTGCATTTTATATATATTATAGATATTCTTTGCTACATGATATTGTTCCATATTTAGTGGTTTAGGCACTATATTGCTGGAGAACGCGCTAGCGGCAAACTTTTTTTTCCGACTTGATTCACTATTATCGTCACTGCTTATTCCTTATGTTACCTAATGTAATAAAACGTAGCCTGTAACCTGGCTAGAGAACATATGCATGTTTTTTAAAAAAAAGCACATAAATCGGATAAGCGCACTAACGGAGAGACAGACAGACAAACAGACGGACAGACAGACAGAGACACATTGCGTTTTATGTATATTATAGATAACAATTTTTTAGATAAGTGCCTTCTTATAGATATGAAAATTAATTTTTCTAATAAGTATAGAGTTACTGTAGGCATTATAGCAGTGCGGTTTCCATACCGTTACCTCTCCGCAAAAATTCTGTTCTTACGAGAGGAATAATTTAGATTACATTTACATTTTAAAACTTTTTTGACGATTTCCAGCTATCAACGAAGAATTTGAAAAAAGTCGTATAACATTTCGTTTGGAAGATATTTAAAGTTTCTGTTCAATATAAATACCAAGTCTGCGCATATTTATATTAAAACACGACCAACGTGTAGTCAGAATTGATTCACTACATCGAGTAATAATGAATCAGTTGAATGCGAAGTGCTGTCATACTTCCAGAATTTAAAATATTCCATGATTCACCTGTTTCTCCAATATGATTAAAAATCTAAGCTATTAAAGTACATAGTTTCTGCTAATAAAGAAGAAATCTGTTATTTGTGACAACATCGCTATGGTATCAATTTGTTCTGAAAACAGCCGGTGACCATTCAGTATTCTAATTTTCTTTGCGGTTGCTGCCTCAGCAGTCAATCTCCAGGAATCTCGATCGATCCTGAGCAACTTGACTCGTGCATACCCATCCCAAGGAGAGATTCTACCTGGTCGGACCATCTTGTCGGAGACCGTCCCCTTGATCTTTTACCTTCCCACATCTATAATATATATAAAATGCAACGTCTCTCTGTCTGTCTGTCTGTCCGTTAGTGCGCTTATCACTGGAGAACCACTTACCCGATTTATGTACTTTTTTTTTTAAAACATACATATGTTCTCTGGCCAGGTTATAGGCTATATTTTATTACTATAGGTAGCATAAGGAATGAGCAGTGACGTAAAATAGTGAATGAAGTCGGAAAAAAGTCTGCCGCTAGCGCGTTCCTTTGCAATACACAGCCTAAACCATTAAATATGGAACAATATTATGTAGCAGAGAATATCTATAATCTATAATCTATAATATATATAAAATGCAATTTCTCTCTGTCTGTCTGACTGTCCATTAGTGCGTTTATCACGCGAGAACCACTTATCCGATTTACCTGTCTTTTTCAATTTATACATATATTCTTTGGCCAGGTTATATAATAATAATAATAATAATAATCTATATTTATAATATATATAAAATGCAACGTCTATCTGTCTGTCTGTCCGTTAGTGCGCTTATCCCTCGAGAATTACTTATCCGATTTACGTGATTTTTTAAATTCATACATATGTTCTCTGACCAGGTTATAGATACATATTTTATCACATCTATAATATATATAAAATGCAACGTATCTTTGTATGTCTGTCTGTCTGTCGGTTAGTGCGTTTATCACTGGAGAACCACTTATCCGATTTTCGTACTTTTTTTTTTAAAACATACATATGTTCTCCTGCCAGGTTATAGGCTATATTTTATTACGATAGGTAGCATAAGGAATGAGCAGTGATGATAATAGAGAATGAAATCGAAAAAAAGTTTGCCGCTAGAGCGTTCTCTTGCAATACACAGTCTAAACCATTAAATATGGAACAATATTATGTAGCAGAGAATATCTATAATCTATAATATATATAAAATGCAATGTCTCTCTGTCTGTCAGTCTGTCCATTAGTGCGTTTATCACGCGAGAACCACTTATTCGATTTACATGTCTTTTTTTTAAATTCATACATATATTTTTTGGCCAGGTTATATAATAATAATAATCTATATCTATAATATATATAAAGTGTCTGTCTGTCTCTCTGTCTGTCTGTCTGTCTGTCCGTTAGTGCGCTTATCATTGGAGAACCACTTATCCGATTTACGTGCTTTTTTTAAACATACGTATGTTCCCTGGCCAGGGACATAAGGAATAAGCAGTGACGATAATAGTGAATCAAGTCGGAGTTTGCCGCTAGCGCGTTCTCTTGCAATACACTGCCTAAAGCATTAAATATGGAAAAATATCATGTAGCAAAGAATATAATATATATAAAATATAACGTCTCTCTGTTTGTCTGTTTGTCCGTTAGTGCGCTTATCACTCGAGAACCACTTATCCGATTTACGTGTTTTTATAAATTTATATATATGTTCTATATAATTCGATATAAGCCTAGATAATGGGAGATAAGGTGAGATAATGGGAGATAAGGAGAAATAATGGGAGATAAATCGAGATAAGCCTCGATAATGAGAGATAAGGTGATATAATGGGAAATAAGTATAAATAATGGGAGATAAGGAGAAATAATGGGAGATAAGCAGAGATAAGTCTAGATAATGGGAGTTATGGTGAAATAATGGGAGATAAGGAGAAATAATGGGAGATAAGGAGAAATATTGCGAGATAAGTCGAGATAAGCCTAGATAATGGGAAATAAGGTGAGATAATGGGAGATAAGGAGAAATAATGGGAGATAAGGGGAAATAATGGGAGATGAGCAGAGATAAGCCTAGATAATGGAAATTATGTAGAGATAATGGGAGATAAGGAGAAATATTGGGAGATAAGAGGAAATAATGGGAGATATTTTATTACGTTGGGTAACATAAGGAATAAGCAGTGACGATAGTAGTGAATCAAGTCCACGCGAGCAGAGCCGCGGGCCCGGCTAGTCTAGTATATAAAAAAAGGTTTTATTTAGACATCACATCTTATAACCTAGAAAACTAGTAATTTGTTTTATTTACTTTTCGTATCATCATAAAAATATTACTTTTTCGTGTATAACTGTGTTAATTCGTCTAATTTTTTGTAAATTTACCCTTAAAAGTGAAAAAAGCCAATTTCCCCGCTACTGGAAAAGTGTTATGAAGTTTATTTTAAGACTGAAATTGAAAATCAATATAAATCGTGGGTGCCCCGAGTGTATTGTTTGAAATGTTATAAATATTTGACAGGTTGACACAATGGTACTATACAAGAAACGCCTCTTGGCATACCAAGGCAATAGCGTGAACCCAAGAACCACACAGACGATTGTTACTTCTTTTTGACAAACGTGAAAGCTTTTTCTAAAAAAAAACAAAAAGTTCCCTAAAGTATGTTAATGTAGCATCAATGTCATTGCCGGTACGTCATTCTCCTCAAATTCCTGTATCAAAACGATCTTTGAGCTAATCAAGTTTAACTAGTTCTAAGAAAAAAGTAAAAGCTTAAATGAAATAAAGTTCATAGCATAAATCACCATAACACTCTCGGGCGCAAAATGACCATAGTAGTCTTTATCCCCCTAAATTCATTCATTCTAAGAAAAAAGCGAACCCATTTCTTCTAGTGGAGAGCTATTTCAAGATTCAACTATTGCATCAGAACCACATTTGATTAGTCAATCAGAACTAAACAACCTTGTTGGAGATTTAGATTTGACCAAAGAAAAATCTGAAATATTAGGATCGATATTAAAACAGTGGAATCTTTTACAGACTGACCCTAAAATTGCAGCTTATCGAAATTGACACAGCTCCTTAACTACCGTTTATTCAAAAGAGGAGAATTTAGTTTTTTGTAACGATATTGATGGTTTAATGTCGGCACTAGGCCACCATCATTCTCCAGAAGAGTGGAGATTATTTATTGACGCATCAAAACAAAGTCTAAAAGCAGTTAACTGCAACATATTCTTATCTTTGCCTGTAGCATACGATGCTCATTTAAAAGAAACCTATGACATTTTAAAATTTATTTTAGAAAAAATCAAATACACAACGTTCAAAAGGCAAATATGTGTAGATTTAAAAGTAGTGGCCTTGATTTTAGGATTACAAACCGGCTATACGAAATATTGTTGTTTCTTGTGTGACTGGGATAGCAGAGCGCGTTCAGAACATTACGTAAAATAAAACTGTCCTTTAAGAATTGGGTACTTTCTTGGTCCGAAAAAAATTAAAGACCATTAGTATCACCTGAAAAAATCATTTTACCACTATTACACACCAAACTTGGTTTAATCGAGCGTTACGTAAGGATGTACCTGGATTTCAGTTTCTCAAAAACAAATTGCCTGGGCTCAGTGATGCTAAAATAAAAGAAGGAATTTTTGTAGGGCCTGATATAAGAAAATTAATTGATGATCCCTTTTTTCTATCAAATCTAAGTTCCATAAAAAAAGGCATCGCTGTCACGAAAAATTTCCTCGGCAACCACAAATTACCAGATTTCCATAAAAAAATAAAATTATTACTGGATGCCTACCATGAACTAGGATGCAATATGTCATTAAAAATCCATTTTCTACACTTCTATTTGAGTTTCTTTCGGGAAAACATGGGCTCAGTTAGCGATGAACATGGAGAACGCTTTAACCACGAAGTGTACTTTCTCTTGGAGTTCCCCAGGGTTCGGTACTTAGCCCTACTCTGTTCAACATTGCTATGCTCTCTCTGACCATGTTGATTCCTCAACGCATAAAGTACAAACTATTTGCAGATGATATTATACTATATTACTTCTCGCCTTCATCTTTAAACATCACATACAATCTCCAGAGAACTTTAAACGTTTTATACAAATGGTCCATTTTCAAGGAATACTCTTTCTCTCCAAAAAAATCAGTTTTTATACATTTCTGTAAAATAAGAAACTGCCCTAGACTCAATCCCCTCAATATCAATGGGTCTCCTACACCTATTCAAAACTCTCATAACACCCTAGGGCTGACCTTTGACACGGGTTTGAATTGGAACTCTCACATTAAACACTTAAGAACACGTACAGTCCATGATCTTAATCTTCTGCGCTTACTTGCTCACTCAAAATGGGTTCTGATTTTAGCTCAATCGTAGTCATTTACAAATCCTTTATCATCTCTCACCTAAACTATGGAGATTTCATATATGACTCAGCATGTCATTCAACCAAAAAAAGCTAGATACCATTCAGAATCAGGCTCTGTGGTTAGCCACGGGAACTTTTAGAACTTTACCAATCTCCAGTTTACAGTGAATCCTCTTCTATTCCACCCCTCTATCTCAACAGACAATTCTCTCTCATGAAATTTTATGCTCTTTCAATCACCATATCTCAACCATCCAACTCCATTCCTTCCAGGCTCAAACACATCCCCCCCCCCCCCCCCCCCCCCGATTTGAATACCCTCTTCTCACATCGTTTCCCCCTTGGCAATCTCCAAAACCCCACATACGAGTAGACTTCTCTATGTGCACACTTGATAGAGAGAGTATTCCTAATAAAGTAATCAATGTTAAATTTAAAAAAAAAACAATATTCGGATTACTTCGGTATCTATCCAAGTCATGTTCAGGGGTTGGCGCCGCCTTTATCGCTAAAAACACTCAGAAAACTTTCAAATTACTTCTTAACTCGTCTATTTTCTCTGTTGAGCTTCTCACCATCAGGGACAGCATAAGATATGCGATTACTACTTTTCCTTATTTCAAATTCCTAATTGCATCAGATCCTCAGAGCGCTCTGAAATCCTTTCAACATGCGAATCTTGATGACGCATACATCAGACAAATAAAGGACTTATTACATGTTGCCAGACTAAAAAACAAATCTTTTACACTCGTTTGGACACCAGGACAATGTGACATTGCGGGAAACGTCAAAGCTGATACTCTTGCAAAAAAGGCCTCTCTCTCTGGCGTTCCTGTTCTGGGCGAAAATCATCTCAAAGATTACGTAAAACATCTATCTCAGGAATTTAGAAAATTACAGTGGGATCTTGAGGACATCAGTAATAAACTCTGGGACCTCAAAACTGAAGTCTGGCCTCCTTTACATCATCAATCATTTAATAGAAAGGAAAACATCATTGTCAGAAGATTGGCCATCGGCCATACATATCAGACCCACTTCTTCCTTTTAAATAAAGAGGATCCCCCCAATCGTCCATCATGTCAACTACCACTTATCGTCGAACACATTTTTGAAGCACAACACTTCTCTGATACCCGTGAAAAGTATCATATTCCTTCAACCTAAAATCGATCATCCAATCCTACAACAGCATTCACAGACAGATTGGTGAATACTTAAACGAAATAAATTTCATAGTATAAATCCCCAAAATATTCGGGCGCTAAATGACCGTTTCAGTCGATGCGCCCTATTCTCTTAAATTCTCTCTCTCTCTGTCTCTCTCTCACCAAGAAGTAGCTGATCTGAGAAGCGTTATCACGATAAAGGGGAACCAGCCATGCTTGACAACGTCTTGTTAATGTCTTCAGAGGGATATTGAGAGGACTGACTACAAGAAAAACGCCAATTGATCAAAAAAATATAAGATTTTTAATGAAAACTAAAATTTGTTGTCACTAATTTAGCGTATATTTGAATAAACCAATAAAAACTTTTCTCTATGAAACTTGACGTGATGTGACCATTTTATTAATCAATTTTAATTGAGTTAGCGGTGAGGAATCAGTACTTCATACTATAAACCCAGTGAAAAAAAAAAAAATTGTTGTACAGTATTATTATGTTGGTTTATTGTACCGTTTGAATAATAAAATCAAGAAAAAAAGGCCACATTTAGCGAAGAAAATGTGTTAATTCACCAAGATAATGCACCAGCTCACAACTCCATAAAATTGGGCTATGAATTGCTTCCTTATCCGCCGTGTTGACCAGATCTGTCTCGACAGCGATTATAACCTCTTTCCAAACTTGAAAAGGTGGCCGCAGGGAAAGCGATTTGGTTCAAACGAAGAAGTGGAATGGGTAACTGAAGCTCAAGACAAATTGTATTATATGAAAGGTATTCAAATGTACGAAGATCGCTGAAATAAGTGTATTGCTGTTAAAGAAAACTATCTTGAAGAATAAAATCGATTTTTGGCAAAAGTCTCGAAATTTTTTACCTCATGAGTAAATTATTTTTAATTATTGTATCCTAATTGAGAATAATAGGACCAATCAAAGAAGTAATGGAGCTAGGTTTGATTAAATCTACGTATAAATAATTGTTTTGTTTCGTTAAATTCTAGTTAATTGGGTTAATTCTTCCAACAATGCCCCAAATTAAACACGTATGTTATCAAAATACACACTGCAAAAGAGAAAAATCGTGTATGTACCAGAAGCTCGATTTCACGATGTTATCTTTAAAATTAATACTTGTTTAAAATGCAGGCTCACGTATCGGCTCTCCAACACACAAATTATCTTGTGCTTTTTGGGCTATTGTGGGTGCAAATTCGTAGGTAAAAGATTTTTAATCCATGCTCGATAGAGTATGTTAAAAATGGAAGCTTGATTAAACTCAATATTTACTTTGAAATTTTGTATAAACAGCATAATGTAAACGTGTTTACTCTTTCCCTTTTTCAAGATTATTTCCATTCGACTAGTTAGTGATTTTTTTTTAAGTTTTTTTGGGCTCTTCGCCAAGATAATAATAACTATTTAATATTTAATTTAACAAAAAAAAAGGAAAAGTTTCGTCACAGTAAATCCAATACAGTAGCCAAACTTAGGGCTAACCGTATAGGAAAATCAGGTCTCAATTTTCAAAACGTTACGTGGCGGTCCTCCATGTTAAAAAGGAGACCAGAGGGAGATTTGAAATTGAAATAATGTTACTGTACAAAGTTTTACCATTCAGAATCAAAGTTAATATACGAGTACAAATGTTTGAAATTTTTTCGTATAAAAAAATGTCAAGTTAATGCAGCATAAGTAATATAAAAAAAAACAAAAAGGATGGAGCACTTTATTCGAAAAGAGAAGAATACAAATGGAAAACTTGACAGGGAGGCATTTTCAGCAAAAATATTGCAAATAAAGTTTTAGCATTTTCTCCAGGGAATTGAATAGGCATATTAGATTTGGGGCCCAACGCCTTGTTAAGACTTTATGAGGCCCAAAAATGAAAACTGAAACCCGAACCCAAATTTTTAAATACATATTTGAATTCAGCAAGGGATTTTATGTCCAAATACAAATTGAATGTTTCTGGACCTGATTGGGCGTCATTGTAACTGCAATAAAATCCGACTCTTAGAAGGATCTTTACCTGTGTTATTACCCTTTAAGAGTTGGAATATTCTTTTCTTTCATTATATTCAAGCGGAGCCCCGACGAACTTAAAAAAAAAATTCTTAACCACCCTCTCTCTAATCAACAAATCCACACATTTTAGAAAAAAAAAAATGTTTTATTTACCATTTACTCAAATAAATAGTTTTAAATCAAAAGTAACTGAATATTCCTAGTTTATACAGAAATAAATCTTTTCAATTGGACAATTGATGACGTGTTTGGTTGGTGCAAGCCAAATCTTTGCTCTATAACCCAAAAAATGTCATAAGAGAAATAGCTTCTCAGAATTATTTAATTTATTCGCGTACGATTTCTTACCTAATTGATATTCTTTAATTAAATTACTTACCTTTCAACATCTTTGGGGAAGAAGAAGAAGAAACTCACTCCTCACAACATCTTTGAGGAAGAAGAAGAAACTCACTCCTGGCGTACTTTTTGAATTATTTTTACAATTTTCAGCAGCACAACAATAATCTCCTTTCTCCATGGTTATATATTTTTTATCGACCTTTTCGATTTTCTTCACTTACAAATGTTTTTAATTATTATTAATATACAAAAACTCTCTCTTCCTTCTGTCTTTTAAATCATATAAACTGCAGTCACATTAAAAAATACAATATGACAATAAATTGGAAAAGACATATTCCGAGATCAGATGTAAACACTGATCGGCCATAATTATAAAGGAAACCATTTATTATTCCACCATGTAATTGTATTCATTTCAAAATATTTGTAATGTGTTGTTTGATTCTTGTCCTATAATTCCGTTCAGCAGTTTATTTAATCCATTTTCAAACTATAAATTTTCATTCCCTATAGTTCTCACACACACGTACGTGCTACATTTAAACACGTCACGTACAAACATGTTTTAACGAAACGCGATTGTGGCCATGTTAAAGAATAAAGTAGCCGCTTATTTCGACCATATCGGGCCCGTACAACGTTGCCGTTGATATCTGGAGGCACTATTAATTTAATTTAGCCCCTTGCTGCGTAATTTTATTTGTTGAAACATAATAGTGATTAGAATATCGGCGTATATTTTGTTAGACTAACGTTCCAAAACGCAGATTCGCTGATCAGGTATAGATTGTGTCATAGAAACAAAATACCATCGTAAAAAATTTTCAATTGTAGGTGCTATTTCGACTTGCTAGTTTACACCAAAGTCTTATTTGGCGTTCTCGATGCTTATTGGTTGATAGTTGCATGTCAGGTTTAAACCGTTTAAACTAGATCGATCAGTAAGTAGTGATAATGTAAAATGAGACTTTGGTGAAACATCTGCAACTATAAAATTAAAACAGCACTTATTAACGCATGTAGATATATAGATGTATATCTGAACCGGAGAACTTATGATGATGGTGTAAATTGGTTGTCTGAGTTATCAAATACCTGGAAAAACACATGATAAACTAAGGTCAATGCATATATAAGCTACTAGCTAATTATGGTTAATCATATATACGCCCTGATAATTAGAAGGGATAGGAGAAAGAAATAAAAAGAGCAATGTAAAAGAAGTACAGCCGGATGAAGACGGGGATGAAAGAAGAGAAGCAGTATGGGTGTATGCGCGAGAAGATAGCTAGGAATCTAGTGGATTTCGTACGACGTATAATGGTGCTTACGCTGACGTCCTTACTACGGATCGATACCTTCTCTGTAAAGGCACAATGTATATGTACTTTTTCGGTTATCATAGTAATACCAAAATGTCTTACTACGATCACTACCTTCTCTCTAAAGACGCAAGATATTATTACACCCGCTTTTGGCGGCCCTTGCCTCAAACTTATAGTCGACGCAATATCACCTGACGATGGTATGCTACATACTCGAGGGAACCGGTAAATAGGAACGCAGCTAACGTTGGGGTTTATTGCGGTGAAAGGTAGGTTATTGCGAGTCGGTTTTATCCGGGAAGCTGAGCTAATGAATTCCCGGATTGTTGGGAGGTCACATCGATTGGGATGTGGAGGGCTTGGTTTTAAATGATCTAGAGGGTGGATCTATGTTTACATGATATTTGACACTATGCCGAATTTGAGTAGGTGAGCTCGGCCTTGATGTCTGAAATTCTTCTTCTTCTTTCTTGTGCCGATCTGTTATCGGCTATTGGCGATCATCCTGGCTACTAGGACTTTGTTTACAGAAATGATAGAAATTCTAAATCGAGTAAATCGAAAAAAAGATGAACGTTAGATACCATTGTCGGAATGGGTCACAAAAAAGCCGGTAAATGTGATTTTTATAAAATTTTATAAATCTGTGAATTAAGAACAAAAGTGTTTTGAACTGGTCTTAACTTTGCCCAGCGAATCACCAATTTCAGTACCTCGACTCTACGACTTGCATCATGTAAATAAGAGGAGATATTAAGAAAGCACCAACTCGTATTAATCTACCACCTTGTTTCCAGTTTCTTCGCCTTATAAGATAAATGTTTATAAAAAACACCCGTCAGAAACAGTTTAGTGAAGTGAAGTAAAGTTTAATATGAGTTAAAACTGTGCCTACATAAGAAAAATAATTGAACGAAAATTGAATCAGTCGTTCTCGAGTTATTACCTGACCTACATTTGCACACACACACACGTACATTCATTCATCCACACATGATCTCGCTATTGTCACTGATGTCCCCGGTGTCTCATACGTAAAAATAATGATATAGATAATTCCTTGAATAAATAAATATGAATTGAAAAACAATTTCCTTGAAAAACTTGAACATACTGAAATTCGTCCAATTTATTTTCATATGAATAAACATAGAAACCACGTCAGTGTTTTAATACGCAATATAACATGATAATAAAATACAGTCACATGATCATATATAAAAAAGAACGAATGATATAGCAATTACCAACGAACCACTTACAGACAAGTGTAAACAGTAAATAATCCATAGGAATAATACATGCTATCGACTTTGTTAAAAGAAAAAAATCCCCTACGGTATAAGGGCTTAAATTAATGAGATATTGTTTCAGTCTCAAATAAATTTAGAAATGGTGCTCTTAATATATTTTCTGTTTTTTAGGTGAGATACATGTTGTCTTAAGTATTTTTTATGCTGAATCCAAAAAATCATAAAAAAATACATCCACCGTGAAGTTTGTTCAGAAAACACACTTAAAGTTGTCAGAAAACTTGGAAATTGAAAAAAAAATACATTTTAATAAATAATGTAAAACTAATGAACCAAATTAAAATTATGGAATAAAACTATTATTTCAGACTTTCGGTAAATTGTCTCAATTTACATTTATCATAAAAACTTAAAAATATTAGGTTTTAATGTTCATATTTAACAAAAAACACGCATACACCACCTGTAACTAAGCTACGTAGCAAAATGCTGTTTAAAATAAATATGTGCGATCGCTAAATTAAAAAAATGGTTTTATTAGTGTTCCGTACGGAACACTTATAAGATCACTTCGGTGTCTGTCCGTCTGTCTGTCCGTCTGTCTGTCTGTCACACACCCGATTTTCTCCGAAACTATTTGTCATAGAAAGTTGAAATTTGGTAATAATATAGGAATTGCTGGCCTCATCAGAGCCATGTAGTTTTGAAAGTTAAATTTTGACTTAAGGGGTTAGTTTTGGGGGGTGAAATCGGAAGTGAAAAAAAAATTTTTTTACTAGGTAAACGAGTGTGGTGTCAAATGAAAGCTTGTGAAAACACGAGTAAAAAATATATATATAATGTAATACTTGCGCGCACTTTTCTTTGGATTATTTTTAAAAAATCGCGAAAAATCGCTGTCCACCCCCCTTATCTCGAAAAGTACTTATCAAAAAATTTTGAAAAAATTCTGGAATATTCTCCACGGGGTGTAGATTGAACGAAAATTATCACGAGTCCATTACCTTTAATAATTTATCTGGTATATAAAAACAAACAAAAATTTCAAGGTCATCAGATTTCAGTAAAGTTTGGAAACAAACTTTGTTGACAACTTATTTGGGGTGTATTTTGTGAAGTCACTGATCATTTTATACCTCTGTAACAAAATTTTTTATTTGAAAAGCAATCAACGTACGGAATACTAATTGCGCAAGTTCAACTTGCACTTGACCGGATATTTTATAACAAAACATGCAGTCATTTGCACAGAGGAAAATCATTTTTAAACAGAATTGTGGCCGGGGATGAGACATGAAACTCAGACGTAAATGCTTAGACCAAACAACACACACATACAAAATTTATATATATATATATATATATATATATATATATATATATATATATATATATATATATATATATATAAATATATATATATATATATATATATATATATATATATAAATATATATATATATATATATATATATATATATATATATATATATATATATATATATATATATATATAACAAAGACAGGAATAGTCGCGACTGACTAGTTAAGAAAAATATATTCTCAATTTAGTGGGGCTGCAGTCTATATTTAAATATTTATGACCTTGGGTAGTGAAACATATATATATATATATATATATATATATATATATATATATATATATATATATATATATATATATATACATACATATATACATATATACATATACACATATATATATATATATATATATATATATATATATATATATATATATATATGTATGTATATGTATATATATGTATATATATATATATATATATATATATATATATATATATATATATATATATATATATATATATATATATATATATATATATATATATATATATATATATATATATATATATATATATATATATATAAGAAACACAGGAGTAGTCGCTACTAACTAGTTAAGAAAAATATATTCATAATTTAGTGGGGCTGCAGTCTATATTTAAATATTTATGGCCTTGGGTAGTGAAACAACCTTTTTTGTTAGTCGAGCATTCGAAATTGTATTTATTTCTTCTTCAGGACATCTGGAAAGACAAAATTTTCTTTTTTCTTTATACTGTTAAGTGAAAAATTACTTTTTTAAGTACATTCATATGGTTGAAAAAACAAAAAGAAAGATGGCATGAGAAAAAAGAAAAATGATTGACTTACCAAAGTGGTTTTTTTGATAACAAAACAAGCAGTCATTTGCACAGAGGGATATTCCTCAATATACTGTTGTCAACTACATAACATTATAATTCAACGGAAAAATACAAAACTGCCAAAATGGCTGGCCTTGGTACCCTGCTACCTGTCCTGCCCTCTTTACTGGTTTACGGGATTAGCATATGTATATATATATATATATATATATATATATATATATATATATATATATATATATATATATATATATATATATATATAGAAAAAAGAGAATTTGTTTGTGTTTTAGATATGTTTGTTTTTCCTTGTTTTTATTAATATTGAACAAAACTATTATTTCATTAAATTTATTTATTTAAAAAAAGCATTTTACTAACCACATAGCATCCTTGTAAGTGTTAAAAGCGAGTATTTTGTTGAAACTGAATAAAGAACTTTATTTTTTTATGTCAAGTTAGGATTAGGAACTACAAAAAACACTGCAAATAATAGTTTTGTTCAATATTAATAAAAAATTAAAAATAATTTTTTAATTTAGCGGTTGTACAGGGTGAGTCAACAATAGAGTAAAGTTCATTAACTCATTTGTTTCGAGAATGACGAAAACATATTAAATAAAATAGTTTTTTAGGGAATGTCAAGGTGAACAGTTTTATAACAAATTGCCAGTAGCGCCATTGTTTCTGAAGGTGGAAAAAAAGACATATGTAAAGAAATTTGAGTATTTATGGTACAGGGTGTTCAAAATAAATTTATGCATTTCGACTATTTTAAATTGAAGAATCTCAAATTTTTTAAATGGCACACTCTGTATATTATTATTTTTTCTGATAGATTTTACAAAACCTACTTACTTTTATTAAGTATGTCATATACCTATTTCTAATAGTTTTCGGTTTATTTTGAATTTTTCAATTTTTACCCTTGTTTTTAATACGCTTACGCTATTGTGAAAACATAAACAAATAGTTAATAATAATTTTAATGTAGTTTAACTTATCTAATGATTAATTATTACGACGTAATAAATGTTCAGAAATATGCCCGTCTACTTGAATACACATGTTTAGTCGTTTTACTATTATTTACTTTCTTTAGCATAAAGGGCGTTATTGTCTAGCACGCATTCCGTATCCTATTTTCCATATCTACTGGTGTTGTAGGGGGATTCACATAAACACGATCTTTAGTGTAGCCCCACAAAAAGAAGTCTAAAGATGTTAAGTCAACTGATCGAGGGGGTCACTGAATGAATCCATCCCTACCGATCCATTTTGTGGGTAACGATCGTTTAAAAATTCCCGAACTTCCCGGTGGTAATGAGCAGGAGCTTCGTCTTATTGAATTCACATTTGTTCCGTTTCAAAGTTATTAACTTCTTCAGGAAGCTGGGAAAATTCGTTTTGCAAAAAATTTAGGTATCTAGGCACGTTAAGCGGTTCGCAGAAAAAATATGGACCAATAATTCGAAAATATAATATTCCACACCATACATTAAACGACCAATGGTTTTGGTTTTAAACTTCTTGACCTAAAATGGATTAACTGTTCAATAATAATGCATGGTATGGCTGTTAACTGCTCCATTACTGCGAAAAGTAGCTTCATCAGAAAACATTATTTTGGATACAAAATTTGGATCGGCCTCTATTGCTCCATTCATGGTGGTACAAAAGTTTACTCGTCGTTCAAAATCACGGTCTTGAAGTTCTGGGTGTAGTTCCATATGAAAGGGATGATACTTGTATTTTCTCGTGGTGCGATTAGCCGTTGATTTGGATGTGTCAGATAAGTCAGCTAGTTGACGGCTGCTGACCTGCGGATTATCTTCAACAAGAAGTAAAATCTCCATTTCTTTTTCCTCATTGGTAGCATTCTGGCTTACTACTTTCCGTTTCGTATACTCAACGCTGCCACTACCATCAAATCATTTCATTAAGCACTGAAAAGATTATATACTTCCCTCTGTGAACCCTTACTGCCAAAAGACAATTTTTTTCCCGCCTCGCCCAGTATATAACCCATATCAATTAATTAATTCTTAGGAAAATCCATAACTATTACCTTTATACGTCACTTACTACAACAAATTAAACTATTTTTACTTGCTTAATAGACATGTCAAAATTTGACAATGCCTACATTTTTGTTTTGTCTTGGGAACTATGATGGTATAGCGTAAGTACGAGTACATTAAAAACAAGGGTAAAAATTGAAAAATTCAAAATAACTTGAAAACTATTAGAAATAGGTATATGAATACTTAATAAAAGTTGGAGGGTTTTGTAAAATCTATCAGAAAAAAGAATAATATACAGGGTGTGCCATTTAAAAAAATTTGAGATTTTTTAAATTTAAAATAGTTGAAATGCAGAAATTTATTTTGAATACCCTGTAGAATCTAACTCAAATTTCTTTACATATATCTTTTTTTCAACTTTATAGAACGCTCGTACCAATTATGAGTATTCCACCGTTAGAAACAATGGCGCTACTGGAAATTTTTTACAAAATTAGTATTTTAAAAAAAAAAAAATATAGGTATATAACATTATTAATAAAAAAGTTATAAAATTTTACGCAGAATTTAAAAATAAATTAGAAAATAGGATGTTCCATTTAAAAAAACACATATGTTATATCAAAAATAATTTTAAACTGTGCACCCTAACATTCCCTAAATTTTTAACATTTTTTCGTCATTCCCGAAACAAATGAGATAATGAGCTTTACTCTATCGTTGACTCACCCTGTACATATTTATTTTAAACAGCATTTTGCTACGTAGCTTAGTTAAAGGTGGTGTATGCGTGTTTTTTTTGTTTTTTGTTAAACATGAACACTAAAACCTAATATTTGTAAGTTTTTATGATAAATATAGATTTAGAACATTTAAACATGTCTGAAATAATAATCATAATTTTAATGATCATACAGCTTTACATCATTTATTATATATATTATTTTTTTCAATTTAATAGTTTTCTGGCATCTTTAAAGAGTGTATTCTGAAAAAGCCTCACGGCGGATGTCTTTTTTAATGATTTTTTTTGGCTTAAGCATAAAAAAATACTTAAGAGAACATACGTCTTACTTAAAAGACAGAGAATTTTTATTTATAGCCGCCTAATTAAAAAACGCTCCCCTCTGGTACTGCTGATGTTGGCGGTTTCGCAAAATTCCAAATCATGTTTCATAATAATGAAGAATATTTCTTTGAAAAATAGTCATATTTCGCCTTGTGAAATCAACACTTTCAAAACTATATAAAACAGCTACGGGCAAAATTGGACATTCGTTAAACATATTTTGGCAACTTTGCCTTTTTGTACGACCGGACATTATTCTTTCCGCATACTTTTATAATAGAAAAACTTTGCGGAAGTCTTTTGACAGACCACAATGTATGATTCCATATTTTAGATGTAAATGAAATGATGAGAAATGTAACGATCTCATGACATACTACCGTTATTAGAAAACGACTTAAGACCATAACAAGAAGATAATTTTTTTGTATTAATTATGCATACGATTAGACAAATACAAATTAGCAATACAATTTTTTAACAAATCTATGGATTAGGATAAACTTATTGCTTTACCGTTGACAGTGATGTTTCCAACATCAACACTTTCCTACCTCCAAGTAAGGGCAAATGTCGTCAAAGCAGTTTTTTCCACTGTGATACCCGAGAATACATTATATTAGCCATAACCTTCATGTTTCTGTAGTTTTGTCTTTTAAGAAGAATGCTTGTATGGGTGATATAACATATTAGCTGAGCTAGTAGATGAACAATAACTTTATGAAGGTCATTTGAAAAATTATGAGTAATAGTCGTTCTAAAATAGAACCCTGAGGGGCTCTCACAAATACCCTGGAAACTTCCGGTTTTTCCGATCCAAGGAGACTTACTGCATTCGTCCCCAAGATAAGACCAAAACCATTCTAATGCCCCGTATACTATAACTTGACATTTTGTGAAGCAGGCCGTCGTGATTTATATAATCAAAAGCCTTACTTAACTCAAAGAAAGGAGCGGCCGCAAAATATTGCCTATCAACACACGAAACACAACATTTATGAAAAAAAGAGGGCAGTATCAAGGTTTCGATCTTTGTTAAAATCATGTTGAGATTCGTGTATGATTTTAAATTTTTAGTGTTCCACTTATAAGATAACTCGATTTTCTCCGAAGCTATTTGACATAGAAAGTTAAAATTTGGCACTAATCTAAGAATTGAAGGCCCTATCAGAGCCATGTAGTTTTCAAAGTTAAATTTTGATTTAAAGGTTTGTTTTGGGGGGTGAAATCGGAAGTGAAAAAATTATTTTACCGAGTCATCGAGTGGGATGTCAAATGAAAACTTGTGAAAACACGAGTTCAAAAATATATATACTGTAATACTTGTGCACACTTTTCTTTGTATTATTTTTGAAAAAACTGCCAAAAATCGCTGTCCCTCCCCTTATCTCGAAAAGTACCAATCAAAAAATTTTGAAAAAGTTCTGGAATATTTTCCACAAGGTGTAGATTGAACGAAAATGATCACAAGTTTTTAATAATTTATCTGGTATGTATGTATATATATATATATATATATATATATATATATATATATATATATATATATATATATATATATAAATTCAAGGTCACCAGTTTTCAACAAAGATCGGAAACAAACTTTGTTGAAGACTCATTTGGGGTGTGTTTTGTGAAGTCGTTGATCATTTTATACCTACGTAACAAATTTTTTTATTTCAGAAGGAATCAAAGTACGGAACACTAATTGTCGACTTGCACTTGGCCGGTTTATTTTATTTTAAATATAGGTGAAGCCTAGAATTCATCACTGATTCGTAAGTCTTAGAAAACGTAAATATTGGACTAATTGGCAAATTTTAATTGACAGAGGAAAATACTAACTTCAAATAGGACGTACGCTGAAAAGTTTTTGGTCTAGCTACTTAAAACACCTTTTTTTGCAAAATTCGACTTCATTCATCAACATAGCCTCTTTCAAGAGCGATACAATCAGCCTAACGCTTTTCTAGCATTTCTATACCTTTCTTGTAGCAAGATTTGCCTTTGCCTTCAAAATAGGCCTCAGTTTCGGCGATAACGTCTTCATTGGAGACAAATCTCTTTCCCGCGAACATTTTTTAAAGTTTTACGAGTAGATAATAGTCGCTGGCGGCCAAATCTGGAGAACACGGTGGATTAGAAAGTAATTCGAACTTCAATTCATGCAATTTTGCCATCGTATCCATTGACTTGTGACAAGGTGCATTGTCTTGATGAAAGAGCACTTTTTTCTTGTTCGTTTGGGGCCGTTTTTTTATCGATTTCTGCCTTCAAACCCATTAATAACTTTATATAATATTCGTTATTGATAGTGTTTCCCTTCTCAGCATAGTCGATGAAAATTATTTCATGCGCATCCCAAAATACAGAGGCCAAAACCTTCCCAACCGATTGTTGTGTTTTTGGTCGCTTCGGGCGACTTTCACCAGCTGCTGTCCACTCAGCTTACTGCCGATTTTATTCCGGTGTGTAGTGGTGGATCCATGTTTCATCCATTGTCATATATCGCATGAAAAAGTTCTTTTTATTGCGCCTAAACCGGTTCAAACAGCGCTCAAAATCAACGTTTGATTTTTTTGATGTTTTCCGGTGTAACCACCTCATTTGGGCGTCCAGAGAGTTCAGCATCATTTGTATCTGTATGACCGCGTTTAAATTCAGTATACCAGTAAATGATGAGTGATTTTTCCAGGGGCAGAGTACCCGTAACACTTATCAAGCCATTGCTGTGCTTGAACGGTATTTTTTTTTAATCAAAAAACAGTGTTTAATCAACACACGAAATTCGATTTTTTCCATTGTTTTGAAAATATCAAAAGTAGCGTCGTTAAAACCACTGTAATTTATAAAGTAATCGTCGAAATGCCATGAAATTTTGACACGTATCGTTTGAAGGTTGGTACTTCCTAAAAATCATATGGATTTTTTGAAAAGGACCACATATATGTGTCAGATCAAAAACTTTTCAGCCTACGTGTTAATTTAATAATGAAAAACCAGCAATATTAAATATTGCTTCATATGCAATCATAATTATTTGACAAAAATATGTAGTTCTAATTTTTTAAAACAGTCAAACTGGTAACCGAGGCTCAGTAATGTCGATATTATGGCCACATATTGATAATCAATACTAGACGTAAGACTGTTTGCAAGATTCTTATCAATAGAAGAGAAAAAAGGTACTTAAATTTATTGGCCGTTTTTTTTCTCGTTAAGAGCAACATTATTTTCTTTGTGCAAGTAAGTCTATTTACGTTTTCCTTCGTTTGAACTGTTGTTGTTTTATTATTTGTTATATAATTTTATTTTTATTTGCCAAAGAAGAAATTAGATTATAATAATGTAATTTTTTTGAATGAACAATGAGGTTTTAATAGTACTTATTTAAGAATCAACATAACTCTCTATAGACAGCATTGGTTGTTGAGAGATCAGAGGTGGCTAAAACCATTTCTTTTATCTCTAGAATATCAGGAGATATCAAAGATGTACTTTTCCTCTTTCCAGTTCTTAAATTTACTCGTAACGCAAAATTCTGCGTATTTTCATTAGAACATCGACGTTTGTACGTTCATATCACACGCTAACTTCTTCTTCCGTTATAGACTAGGATTCACATTCTGTTGCCTGTTATTTTAAACTTCTGTGGATGATGATTTCCAACTCTCGAACCATCGGTTGTTTGGTCTGCCTCGTGGTCGCCTTCTGTTAGTTGTTTGGTTCTTACGTACTCTGGCCAATCTGCCTTCATCCATTCTTGATACATGGTCATGCCATCCTTTTTTCTTCTTCATCCACTTCACCACAGCTTCCACCTGATATCTTCCTCTCATCTCTACATTTCTACGTCTGTTTAGCAATGTAATACTCAATACTGAACGCAATACCCTCATCTCAGTTGTAAGACGGTACTAGAAGTGACAAGCTGAGCCATTAATCGAACACTTTTCGAGAGAGTTCTTCTATAATATATATAAAATGCAACGTCTCTCTGTCTGTCTGTCGGTCTGTCTGCCTGTCTGTCTGTCCTTTAGTGCGGTTATCACTGGAGAACCACTTATCAGATTTACTTTTTTTTTTAAAACATACATATGTTCTTTGGCCAGGTTATAGGCTATATTTTATTACGATAGGAAGCATAAGAAATGAGCAGTGATGATAATAGTGAATGAAGTCGGAAAAAAGGTGGATTAGTGTGTTCCTTTGCAATAGACAATCTAAACCATTAAATATGGAACAATATTATGTAGCAGAGAATATCTACAATCTATAATCTATAATATATATAAAATGCAATGTCTCGCTGTCTGTCTGTCTGCCCATTAGTGCGTTTATCAGGCGAGAACCTCTTATCCGATTTACGTGTCTTTTTTTAAATTAAATTCTTTAGCCAGGTTATATAATAATAATAATCTATATCTATAACATATATAAAATGCAACGTCTCTCTGTCTGTCTGTCTGTCCGTTAGTGCGCTTATCCCTCGAGAACCACTTATCCGATTTACGTGATTTTCTAAATTCAAACATATATTCTCTGACCAGGTTATAGATATATATTTTATTACATCTATAATATATATATAAAATGCAAAGTATCTCTGTCTGTCTGTCCGTTAGTGCGCTTATCACTGGAGAACCCCTTATCAGATTTACGTACTTTTTTTTTTTAAACATACATATGTTCTCTGTCCAGGTTATAGGATATATTTTATTACATTAGGTGACATAAGGAATAAGCAGCGACGATAATGGTGAATTAAGTCGAAGAAAAGTTTGCCGCTAGCGCGTTCCCTTGCAATACACTGCCCAAAGCATTGAATATGAAACAATATCATGTAGCAATGAATATAATATATAAAATGCAACGTCTCTCTGTCTGTCTGTCTGTCCGTTAGTGCGCTTATCACTCGAGAACCACTTATCCGAATTACGTGTTTTTTTTCTTTTTTTAATTCATACATTTGTTTTCTGGTCAGGTTATCTATAATCTTCTATCTATAATATATATAAAATGCAACGTCTCTCTGACTGTCTGTCTGCCTGTCTCTCTGCCTGTCTGTCTGTTTGAGCGTTAGTGCGCTTATCACTGGAGAACCACTTATCCGATTTACGTGCTTTTTTTTTAAATATATATATTTTCTCTGGCCAGGTTTTAGGATATGTTTTATTGCGTTAGGTAACATAAAGAATAAGCAGTGACGATAATAGTGAATCAAGTCGGAAAAAAGGTTACCGTTAGCGCGTTGCAATACACTGCCTTAACCTTTAAAGATGAAACAATATCATGTAGCAAAGAATATATATATAAGAAGCAACGAAATAATAGGAGATAAGCAGAGATAAGATAATGGGAGTTATGGTGAGATAATGGGAGATAAGGAGAAATAATGGGAGATAAGAAGAAATAATGGAAGTTAAGGGGAAATAATGGCAGATATTTTATTACGTTAGGTAACATAAGGAATAAGCAGTGACGATAGTAGTGAATCAAGTCCACGCGAGCGGAGCCGCGGGCACGGCTAGTACAGGATAAATTTAAGTTGCCAAACATTCTATGATGTTCTAAAGAATTAGGGTAGAAAAGGGTAATGGGAGTCACTAAAGCGAGAATTTAAATAACAGCTTATTTCAAAATCAAATCTTTATTGCAACCGCCTTATAACAAAATTTACTTATTTAACTATCATTTGAGATCAGTTTTAATCACTTTGGTAATCAACTTTGGAAATAGGAAGAATTTAAAAAAAAAATACATTTGACTCCGATTGCACTGAGATCGGGGCAATAGTGGTCACCCTGTGGGTAATCAGAGCTAAACAAAATTTAACACATATCGCAGACATAACCTTCAGCAAAATCCCACCCAGTGCAGTCCGCGTGAGCCCACAACCGACATGCGGTACACTTGAGGATTTATTGGGAAAATACCAGTTGCTCTAAATCCAGATTCTCCTTTGCTAATAGATGCAACACTATTAAATGATTCCCTCACCACGGATGCTACGTCATAAGGGGTTATCTTTTCTGTGAGATGGCTTTTCATAAATAAGTCACATTCTTTTTTGTAAGCTATTTTTAGTGGTCCAAAGAAAGAAACATCCAGGGGCTGAATTTTATGTGATATGTCTGATGGCAAAGATAGCATATGAATATGGTTGCTCTTGCAATAGTCGTAGATGGGAAGGGAAATATGACTAGCACGATTATCTAGTATCAACAGAACAGGTTTATCCGCAGACGGTTTAGCGTAGTGTTTTAAAGTGCTTATTTATCCAACTGTTGTCTGAGCATTTGTAAAGAGCTCCTGTTGGACTATCCTTCTCGAGTAGTGGAGTCAACCTCTTCCTAGGAAAAATAAACGTTGGTGGAATGAATCCTCCAGCAGCGCTCATTGCACACATCAAAGTGATGTTTTTTTCCACTCTCCCAACTTGTGATAGACACCACTCTCTTCTGCCCTTTCGTAGCTAGTATTTTCCCCGGAGTTGGTACAGTAGAAATCCCTGTTTCATCGCAATTATACATATTTTCTGGAACAAATTTATATTATTCCATCATTTCTCCTAATAGCTTATAGAACAACTGTACCTCCTTTTTATTAAAGCTGTAATTCTGTTTATGCTTGTAGCTTCTAGTTTTCTAATAGATATATTATTTCTCAACATAAATGTGTTCAACCAATCACGTCCAGCCATTCTTAAAGCGATGTTGAAGTTGTGCTTTAAATTCAACCTTTCAGCATATTCGAATGCCACTTTTCTTAAATGAATTGCTGTACATCCATAGAATACATTGGCCATCCTTTTTACTACATTTGCTGATTCTTCTTCTACTTTTGATACATTCCTGGACAAAATTAACGCAATAACATATTAAATCATACAAATCTCTATAATGAATTAATTTTAATAATTTTTTATGAACATTGGTTACACTAAAAGTTAGAAAAAACTTATTCGGATACTTTAAAAATGAATTAGCTACCAAATTTCTCTATAAGATTCGAATTAAAATTATTCTTAAGACCTAATAACGAAATCATTGAAATTATGTAATAATGAACAAAATAAACTGGGACACTAGTAGCAAAATTAATGGTGTAACTGGGACACTAGTAGCGTGTGTTGCCTCCTCTACTTCGGATGACAGCGTCTATGCGCCTAGGCATGCTTCTAATTAAATTTTGGATAAAATCTTGAGGAATTTGCTCCCATTCTGTGATAACTGCATTTTCAAGTTCCCTCAGGTTTCTAGGTGCAGGTATATGACGTTTCACATTTTTCTTAAGGTGATCCCATACATGTTCACGGATTCAGATCCGGGCTTTTTGGTGGCCATTGCATAATCGATATATCAACTTGATTAAGATAATCGAGTACCTCCCTAGCCACGTGAGGTCGAGCGTTGTCTTGCGTAAACAGAAAATTGGGCCCCACAAAATGACCGAAAGGCATCACATGTTCTATTACAATATTCTCAAGATAGTAGTCAGCATTCATGGATCTCGTACGGACAGGAACTAACTCTGTGCGAGCATCAAGCAGATGCCATCCCAGAACATAACAGAGCCACCGCCGAATGGAATCCTTGCAGAGATATTGCAAGGAGCAAACCTCTCTCTTGGTCTTCGCCATACTCGCTCACGAACATCTGGATGTTTTAGACTAACCCCAGTTTCATCTGTGAAGAAAACCTGTTTCCAATCATCCACAGACCAGTTTTCGTGATTTCGAGCAAAACGTAACCTGGCAACTCTGTTCTCTCTAGTAAGCAAGGGCGCAGTGGCTGGTCTCCTACTGTTTAATCCAGCTTCATTTAACCGTCTTCTAACTGTTTTAGAAGAAATTGTGACATTGCGAACAGCTTCGAGTTCGTTTCTTATTATAGAACTAGTGACAGTCCTGTTTCTTAAAGCATATTGTCTTATAAAACGTTCATCTAGGTCGCTAGTGCATCGTTTTCGCCCTTGCCCTAGCCTTCTAGAATAAGTTCCTACTTCATTCAAGCGTCTTACCATACGACTTATTGTGGAACGATGTTTGTCTAACAAATTGGCAACATAACTCTGACAATATCCTTCGTCCAATAAAACTGAGGCTCGCACTACCTCGTGTTCAGTTAAATTTCTTGTTCGGTTCATTTATCTAATTCTTCGGGGTCAAAAATAAAACAGTCTACCACAAAAACGTATTACTTTGAAAAAGGGAACAATTTATAAGCTTACTTTTAAAGAAAATCTATCGCATTATTACAGAAAATTGTTTATCTTCTAAAAAATTCTTTAAAACTGTAAATCTAAACGAATTGTTTTGATTTCTGTCATGAACAATGAAACAAAATATGCGTAGCCTACTATTCAAATACTCAATAAACTTTAAAACTGACATAAGAAAAAGATAAATTAATTTTCAGATTGTTGCGTTAATTTTTGTCCAGGAGTTTATAAAGACAGTAAGTCGTCCAAGACGTGGTCCCAAGTTAGATTTTTTTTTAAATCTCTTTTGTAGATTTGAAACGGAATACCTATAGTCTTAGCAGCTTTTCGTATGGAATAACCCTCTTATTCAATAAGCTGCACAGCTTTTTCCAGAGAAGCAGATGACCAGTTAGCCTTTTTGGTTTTTCTGACCCGTACTTTAGGCATCTGAAAAAAAAAATATAGATATAAATCTTGGCGGATAATCACTTGCGGGCAATGGAGGTCACCTGACTCTCATTACCAACAACTGCACTAATGAGAAAACAGTCAAAAATTTAAAAACCATAGTTATTTTAATCGAAATTTAAGATGCACATCACAATTTTGAATGTCAAGACTAATTACAGATAAATACTTATTTAGGTACGATAAGAAATTCGATACTTACACACAACTGTCACTCAGAAACGCGCGGTGGCTACTAGTGCAAGTCGTTCGTAAAATTGGTGGGAAGTGCAGGCGGGGCGGAAAGATCAGCGACATCACTCTCGGACGTGTAGTTTTGTAGATATGTGGGTGACCACCATTGCCCGCTGACTCCCATTATCCGCTCTTACCCTAAGGTTTTTGATAAATTCTGGGTCTTTTTTGAATAGAATCTAACACATATGCATCGTATATTTGGGAGGACAGCCCTAAACAGTAGTATTGCATCGTTAATGAGGTTTGTAGAGGACTAAAATTTGTTATGGAGTATAAAGCTTTCTAGTATCAAATAATAAACCCAGCTTTTAAGAAGCCCAATTTGCTATGCATTCAACATGTTATAGCCTGGCGTTGGAGCGCTATTTTATATATAGCCTCACGTTGCGGCGTCATTTTATAACGTCTATTTTGTGGCGCTATCTTACCCCTTATGTATATCTTAATTTTTAAGAATGGATTGAGTGGATATATAGAGTAAAAATTTAGATATAAGTTAGCGCGTTTTTTTTTTTACTGGTGGAGTACATGGAGATCGAGGTAATTCTTGTATGCCTTTTGAAAATAGTCTCTAAAGTGGGTTTAAAATTTGGTTGTACTGTTTTTGGGCACCATTCATTTTAGAATGAAAAGAATCTAACTTCAGCTCAAAAAATTAAAAAATACTGAAGAGTTATGTAGTTGTTGAAAGAAATTTTAATATGGTACAACCGTTGCGTCCTGAAAGATAAACCGGGTAGTTCAGTAAAAGGCTGCGTTAACATAGGAGAAATATATTGACAAAATAAAAATCCTTGCAGATATTACACTCTTAAAATTACATTAACTAAATAAAACCCCTTAGGCTATGAGAGTGTTAAACTAGAGTTACTGATCCTAAGTGTAAAAAAACAAAAAAAGGCTTTTAAGAAAACACGATCTAAAAGTTTGTGAAATTAACCCCGTGGATTTACGTGTTGATTTAGTTGTTGGAAAGACACTTTGTAGACAGCAAGTGAGATATTTAACTGGTGTGCTTATGACTTACTGGTTGGCTTCTCCTCGTGGGTTCTCCATAAGCTGCTTGGCCTCTCCTGGTGAGATTTTCATCGAAAATATTGTCTCAGCCGCCACTCTCCTAATCTCATTTAAGTAGCTAATCACTTTTTGACCCGAAATGTCTTAGGATGAGCAGAATATTTTAAGATTGGAAAAAGGCATCAAACTTGAGATCTATAACCAACACCCACTTGATGATAAAAAAACCGTTACTGCATCTCGGAAGGAAAAAGCCCTTAAAAATTCCATATGGCCGTTTACATATCTTTTGCCCCTCCAAAGTGACGTCTTTAAAATGGCTCACTTCCGGGACGCAAAATCAATGCAAACTAAATAATTTAGGTCAGCAAAACTTTATACACGGTTGAGGTACACTGTTCAAAAATTTAAATCACTATTTAAGTTATACTGCTCAAAAATTGAAATCACTGCCTAATCAAGTATTAAAATATAATAAAATATAAATTATAGAAAGAAAAACACTGTCGTGACATGATCTTAAAATCTAGGAAAAAATGAATGTTACAATGTTCATGCCAAGATATAATGGGTCCAATGTTAACTCCCAGGAAGTAAAGCGACGATGCATAACTATGACGGTTTCTGCAACATTGGTTTGAAAAAATACTTAATACAAAATACTCACACTAACAAAAAAAATAATAAAAAAACAAATAAAAGCCTGCTGCACGTTTATTTGTTCGGCCACTATTCTATATTTGAATTGCTCTCCCAGTTTCATAAATGAAAATGTACTTTTAGATAATTTAGGGAGTGCAATTACCAAAGTGATCTCGTACTAAACAATAGAACACGACCCTTCCTACCTATCACCAACTTCCACAAGTCCGCTATCAAAATTTCAAAACTTCCAAGAAAATGGAGGACTGGCAACAAACTTAGTAAGATGCCGAGCCAACTAAAACAGTTGAAATTTCCAGCCAACTTTGATGGCGTCCAAATTGAATATTTTGACCTGGATACACTTTTACATATATGTAACGTAAGCTATGCAAATTAGTTTTCCCAACTTTATGGAATAGATTTATAGTGTTGTTATACAACTTTCAAATAATGCAAATTGTTTTTCGGCGGTTTTGTCATCTTTGAAATGAAATGTTCAAACATCAGCGTACGCAAAATATTTTCTCGTTATAATTATTTTTTGACGGCTTACTAAAGCTTTGTAAAAAAAATATTAAAAGGATTATTATGAAAATAAGCAAGAAAAATATGAAAATATTTTTAGACAATTTCTTATATAGTGCAGTAAAAAATGCATTTGAAATTACACAGTTTAGATACAGCAATATTTTGATTTTATTCTCTCTGGGGTAACACCAGAAGTACTCGTATTGTCTTGAGTTTTGGACCTCGAAAAATTTGTGCTCTTTTATTTATAAACAATTTAAGTTTTCAAAACCCGTTTTTTTTTTTTAGCTTAAAATGTGAATAACTCCGGTTATATACGAGGCTGGTTTGAAAAGTCCGTGCAAAGTCCGAGAGATGGTACCACCGCGCGTATCGAGGTCATGTTTAGTTAGTAGCATCTCTTGAATGAACGCACACCAAGTTTCAGCCATATTGGTCTATTTCTTTGTGTTTGGCATTCGTGTGAATCAAGGAAGTCGAGTGATTTTCAAGAAATGGACGAAAAAGAATTTCGTGTGGTGATTAAACATTACTTTATGAAAGGCAAAACGCCTCAGGAGACTAAAGAGAAGCTTGATAAACATTATGGTGACTCTGCACCTTCGATTAGAACAGTTTATAAGTGGTTTCAAAATTTTCGGACTGGCCATATGGGCACAAGTGACGCTGAACGTTCTGGACGGCCTGTGGAGGTTACGACTCCAGAAATCATTGATCAAATCCATGATATGGTGATAGATGACAGAAGAGTTAAGGTGCATGAGATTGCTAGTGCTGTGGGCATCTCGACTAAAAACGGGTGCATAATATTTTGCATAAACATTTGGACATGAGAAAGCTATCCGCAAGATGGGTGCCGCGATTGCTCACGCTTGACCAAAAACGGAACCGTGTGAAGTGTTGCAAGGATGGTTTGCAGCTGTTCCAGAAGAATCCGGAGGACTTTAAGCGTCGTTTCGTCACTGTGGATGAAACATGGATAAATTACTATACTCCTGAGACCAAACAACAATCTAAACAATGGGTTACCAAGGGGGAATCTGCACCAAAAAAGGCGAAGATCGTTCCTTCGGCCGGAAAGGTTATGGCGACTGTCTTTTGGGATTCGCAAGGGATAATCCTCATCGACTATCTGGAAAAGGGTAAAACTATTACAGGTGAATATTATTCATCGTTATTGGATCGTTTGAAAACCGAGCTGCAAGAAAAATGCCCGCGATTGGCCCACAAGAAAGTCCTTTTCCATCACGACAACGCACCAGCACACACCTCAGCAGTTGTGGTCGCAAAATTAATGGAAATAGGATTCCAACTTGTTTCACATCCCCCCTATTCTCCAGACTTGGCTCCCTCGGACTACTATTTGTTCCCCAATTTGAAGAAATGGCTGGCGGGACAAAGATTTTATTCAAACGAGGAGGTGATTGCAGACACTAATGGATATTTTGCAGAATTGGACAAATCCTATTATTCGGAAGGGATCAACAAACTAGAAATCGTTGGACGAAGTGTATAAGCCTAAAAGGAGACTATGTCGAAAAATAAAAAAGGTTTACCCCAAACACATAAGTAGTTTTTATTTTTGCACGGACTTTTCAAACCAGCCTCGTATGTCGGATCGAGATAAAAAACCAAACTCTTCGTAATGAAATTTCCAACAAATCCTCGTTAGTTTTAAGTTACGTTAAGTGCGTACATAACCTACAAAATTGAAAAAATCTGTCTTTTTTTCATTTGATTGTACAGGTCGACTAAGTGAACCGATCGGCTTGAAATTTTCAGAAAATGTGCCTTTTGTTATAGCAAAAATACCCTGAAATTTTGGGACAAAAATATCGAATCCAGTGGGCACAATTCAACAACCAAAAGATTGATAGAGTCAATAGCTTTTGCTATTTGGGTACCACAGTAAATGAAGAATGAGATCACTCCCTGGACAGTGAGTACAGAATATAAAAAGCGAGAGCAGCCTATACTAAAATGGCCAAAGTGTTCAGAAGTCATGATCTCAGTTTAAAAATCAACATAGGACTTCTCAAATGCTAGTATTTCCGGTGCTTCTGTATGGGGCAGAGTCTTGGACTGTAACTACGGCATCATGTAAAAGGTTGGAAGCATTCGAGGTGTGGCTCTACAGGTGCATGCTTGGAATATCTTGGACGGAGCACACTACCAACAAAACATATAAATATTGGGACAAAAATATCGAATCCAGTGGGCACAATTCAATTTTTCAATTTGTTATTTAAAATGTGAATTGCCTGCCATTTTATGCCACTTGGTTCAAAATGAATCTTTTTTTTTTAATTTTAGCGCTCGACGCCAGCCGATGCCATTAAGAAAAAATTTTTTTGGAATCATTTTAATTGTTTTTTTTTTTACATTTGAGTATTAATGAAATGACAACAAATGTGTTTTTTCGGTCATTTTGAAAAACAATTGAAAATTACATCTGGTGTAAAATCGCGAAACCTTTATTTAAAAAAAAAATCATTTTCGTTAACAATTTTTTTTTAAATTGGCAATTGTTGTTTGATTAATAAACAAATGTAAAAAAAAAAAAACTGTTAAAATGATCTCAAAAAAGGTTTTTTTTTTAATGGCATGCTGACGTCGACACTTAAATTTTGAAAAAGGATTAAATGGCTTTCAAATTGAAATAACAAATTCAATTGTGCCCACAGGATTCGATATTTTTGTACCAAAATTTCAGGGTATTTTTGCTATAACAAAAGGCATATTTTTTTTTAAAGTTTCAAGCCGTTCGGTTTACTTAGTCGACCTGTACAACAAAATGAAAAAGACAGATTTTTGTCTGTTTTTCAATTTTGTAAGTTATGTAGAAATTTGAGTGATTTAAAAACAACGAGAATTTCATTACGAAGCGTTTAGTATTTTGTTTGTCTCAATCCGACTTATATAATCGGAGTTATTCACATTTTAAGCTAAAAAAAACGGGTTTTCAAAACTTAAATTGTTTATAAATAAAAGAGCACAAGTTTTCCGAGGTCCAAAACTCAAGACAATACTCCTGGTGATACCCCAGAGAGGATAAAATTATAATATTGATGTATCTAAACTATGCCAATCTCATAATTATTTTGACCTTTTTTTACAGCACTATTATGTCAGGCGTCCGAATTCCAGCATTTTTTTCGCATATTAAATGAAATTTAATAATTCAATTATAGTTTTGATAGAGCCATTATCTCGGTACTGTAGAACTTCTAGGATTTCTTGGCGACGAACTGAACCAAGTTATTTTCCCAAGCTTCTTTTGAAGTGAACTGTATACCATTAAGAGAACTCTGTGCATATCGAAACAAATGGTAGTCTGATGGTGCAAGGTTTGAGGTATATGATGGGTTCATCAATACTTCCCAGCCAACCTCTGGTAATTCTAGCCGGGTCGTCAAAAAATATGTGTGGTCTGGCGTTGTCATGATGGAAGACAACACATTTTCTGTCGATCAATTTCGGTCGCTTTCCTTCAGTTGGGTGCTGCAACTGGGTCAATTGTTGACATTAAAGATCAGAATCATTCGTTCAGCCCAAATATATGGCATCACATTCCTTGGCGTTAATCTTGACTTTGCTACTGTCTGTGCAGCTTCACCACGCTTCGACCACAATCTTTTCCGCACATTATTGTCGTATGTAATATATCTTGCATCGCCTGTGATAAGACGTTTCAAAAATAGATTCCTGTGATTCCTTTTTTTCCGTTAATTAAATTTTTTACCGTTAAATCATGTGGTACCACAAAATCGAGCTCCATTTTATACGCAGCTTTCCCAAATAGTTTAAAAATATTTGATGGTGAATGCTCATCTCGCGATGTTATGACTGGTTATGAACGGGTCTTGCTCAACTTTTTCCAAGGTAATATATAGTTACAAACTATTCTCAACATCTGGACTAGAAGACATTCAACCCACAAAAGTATCAAAGGAAGATGATACATCAAAGACTGACGACGGTACTGCTAGTACTGACAAAAAATTGGAAGGTATTACAGAATCAGCAAGAGACAGAGTTGGAAGAACAGCAGTGCCGATTTTATCAAAAACATCGGTTGGTGATAATTTGTTAATTTGTAAAATTATTGAAGATTTTTTGACAGTAATGATGTGAAGTTATCTGGAAGGTTAGGAAATTTTATATAACTTTCAAGAACGGTGTGTAAAATTAAAATTTGATTTATATCTTTAATCAAAATTACACAGCCATTATTATATTTTTATGATCCCATTAGGACTTTACTTCTGATTGTTTATCAAAATTATATATTGCAGATTGTCAATAATACCAAAAACGGTGAAAATATTTTCTAATTTTCAAGTCAGCTAATGGTTTTTGTTTCCTTGATAAATTGATAACCTTAGTCATACAACCACGAACTGTGCTTGCTAGCGGCTTCGCAGAATTTCTAACGAACAAAAAGGTGGTTTGATTGTCAAATTGCTGTTGCAGTTCTAATTATTTTGATTAAATTTGGTAGGGTTTAGATGTATGGTGTAGTTTTTCCAACTTTTTTTCCTTTGAGAAATGAAATTTGATTTGAAGGTTTGCGTAGTAATAAAGTTTCTCAATAAAGAGAAACATGGACATTATTAGTAAAAGACGTGTAAGGCAATAACGACTCATCTTATTTTCAAGTATAATTTTGGTTTAAATGGTTTCAATGAGTCTAAGACTGACTAAAGAGGATAGAATTAACGGCGATATTTACGAAAGGAGGATCCAAAATCTGAAGCAAATTATAAGAGAAAAATTTCCCAATTCATGGAAAACCAAAACTTTGTTTTTGCACGATATCTACATGTTATGAGATACAACATCGATTCTATAGCCTCAACTTAGCACACTGTGGCTTAATTACAATACGTATGTATCTGTTCTTGAAGAGCTTAGTATAAATGACTGACTTTTAAATAGAACTAATAGACAGTACCCAAAATATCTTGACCACATTATAAGGAAAGTGGATGCCATGAAAAAGCTTGTAGTAACGGGGAAGGTAGAAGATCAAGGGGACCGTCTCCAACAAGATAGTCCGACCAAGTAAGATCTTTTCTTAATATAAGTATGCACGAGTCAAGTCAAGTCGAGCAGGATCGAGATTTCATAAATCTCGATCCTGCTCGAGGCAGCAACCGCATAGTATCACCGATACTCCTATTGGGGTGAAAGAATTGAGAGAGAGAGAGCCACAGACTTAATCTCGTTCAAATATGAAGAAAGACCTCGGTGGCCGAAAATTTTCCCTAGATGATAAGTTAAAAACCCTCATAACGTTTTTTTTTTTTTGCTTTGTTAGTCTTCTTTCATAACTAGGTAAATAACATAAAAAAATACTCAACGAAGATTACAAAACCAACGGTCTTGTAATCCTCGAGTGGAAATGTGGTTCGTTCATATATAGACATGGAGTTAAATAATTTGTATTAATATGAAGTTAATTGCAAAATTTTGTAAAAAACAAGGCAAATAACATTTTTTCCCTTGGAAAAACAAATTGTTTCGAACTGTGCGTTATATTCGTTTACAGCACAGATAACCTCTTCAATCGGCGAAAATTTCTTGTCCCGAAGCCGACTTTTGTGATTAGGAAACAAAAAAGTCAATTCAGGCCAAATCTGGTAAATAGGGTGGGTGAGAAACTACTGAATTCTATCTTCAATTTCTAAGTCCTAAATATTAGGGAATGATACTCTAATAACAGTAATAGAATTATATGTTACGGTCAAACATGGAAACTGATTCTTTTATAACTTTAAATTGTCGTACGCCACTGTGCATTTTTTAAAGGAAAACAACAAAACATTATTCCAAAGCATTTCAAAATAACTAAATAAGCCTAAATATGACAAGATGACAAGAAGAGAGTTTGCTGCATATTTAATATTATTCCATAAGTTCCAACTTGTTTTGCAAGTTTGTCTCTTTTCTCTTGTCTCCATTATGGGTATTTTAAAAGTAATCCATCATTTCAAGTATTACATTACATTATATTTCCGTCCATTTTAAACGAATGTATAGAGAATAAAAAGATAGCTTAATCAATTATTCTGTCGTGTTTCTTGTCCTACTTTATTTACATCGTTTTGAATTTGAATTAGGAGATAAACTTCTCAACTCCTGAATTGGATGGTGATTTTGTTTCATTTAATTTTAAATCGCAATTGACATCCACCTTCTGGTCTTAGTTAATAAACCTACAGTCTATCAAGAAAGCACGTGACCGGTCGTATTCTTGAAAAATGGTGTTTCGAGAACATTTTTTTGCTGTCAATGTATTCTTTGGTGTGCTAACAACGGCTTAATTACCTTAGTAAGTTGTCCAATCACCTCCTGCATCAATCATCGCCTGCTATCGATGATATTTTTTGCATACACTGCAAAGGGTCTAACCGAATAAGGTACTAAAATCAGCCCTTAAAACAAATGCAATGTAAGTATATATATCTAGTAGAGTATTGTTGAGAAAAGCCTATCTTGAATTTTTCAGATATCCAACTTACTCCTGTCAGCCGTAACCTCAAAATTAGTGTTTTTTTTTTATTTGTCTCATAGTTCTACAGCTTTTGGCCGTTTGACTCGAAATTTGAGGAGGTAGTAGGTAATAATTAGAACTCTTAATCTGATTTTTTTTTTTTTTTGGCGTTAAATTCAAAAAAAAAACATAAAAATTTTGATACAAAAATTAAAAATTTTGATGGAAAGATCCATATATATCGAAATGTATATAACGTGTAGGTACAAGACTTACATAACATATGCAGATGAATGTCACAATCATGCTTGTCAAAGTTCAGAACGATCGGAGTACGGGCCGCAAATTTATGCCCAAAATACCAACCAATCAACCTAAAACCAATCATTTTTCGGCTATCTAAGTATAATTCTCTTTAATTCTATCAAGTTTGTCATTTTCTCAGCTTCCATTGATATGAAAACTGAAATTTGATGATTTTTAATATATAATATATATAACTCAATACTAATGAGAATATACATAAGAACTTGCAATTGATGTTTTTAATATAAACTTGCTTTTCTGTTGACAGGAATGAAAAGTTACTATAATTTGATCCTGAATACTATTAAATAATTACACAGCCCCACAAAAAAAAGTGGGGTATACTTTTGATGCGATATATCAGATCCGTAGTAGTATTTTTGCCCGCTGATCACGAATCTGACGTCAGAATATCGCCATCACATCTCAATTTTTTTCTAACGTCAAAAAATAGGTAAAAAAATTAGTAAAAATTAAGAAAAATATACTCCTAAAAAATTGATTCAAGCTTTTTCATGAATCCAAAGATGTATTAATATGTATTCGGACACGCTAAGCTAATATTCATCGGTTGGATTGAGCCATACAGTTCTGTTTTCTTTCTAACCTCAATAAATCAGACAGATATAGTGCTTCTCGAATGCAAAAACGAATTCAAATTAAAATTCAACCGATCCTTACCAAATTTGGTACACGGGGATTTTTTGGGTCGCTGATCACGAATCTGAGGTTGGATTTGCAAAATTCAAGATGGCAGATGTTTTCGCGCCATTTTGAACGCCGAGAAAATTCATCGGTCGGTTTTTATTCTTTCTACCTGCATCCAGGGCACCTCCACGTGGTGACGGTGGGCAACGGTGTTACTCCACTAGCCGGCAGAGTCCCTGGAAAACGGCTTAGATGCCGTCATGGCAGGTAGAAGAAAGATAATTACGATGCGGGGACTCGGAAACCCAGGAGCGGCGGTTGGTCAGGGTGGGAAAGCGGGCCCGCAGCCGTCGTCACCCAGCGACCGTAGCTCTTCATGTGTGGGTGACTTGGCTCATGTAGAGTATAATGCTACAAGAAAACGGTCTCACGGTACAAGGACTTTTCATAAGTGCGATAAAAACAGTGATTCATTTTGTTATATTTGCTGTCAACACGTATTGAGTAAAATGGGGTCACCGATAACGGATAAGATTAAAACCTTATATAAGGATTGTTTTAACATTGAAATACAGCACCAGGATACAGATTGGGTTCCCCACATCATTTGCAGTTCTTGCAAAATAATGTTGTACATCAATAAGAAGGCGATTAAATATTCCAGACCAGCAATATGGAATAGACCATACAGTGAAAATGATTGCTACTTTTGTATGAATGTTGTAGGCATAACCGAAAAAATAAAAGC
>CM032446.1:40733800-40746300 GCA_019049505.1 Pachyrhynchus sulphureomaculatus
CTGCTTCAAAAGCGTTGTACGCAGAGTAACAAGCTGAACCTCATATGGATGTGAAGCACCAGAGCGACATGTATTTCTAACATGCACCGCTTTGGGAGGAATTAAGCGGGCTACATCCTTCGAATACTTTCCATGAAAATACTTGTAGAACAGACTCAAGTCGCCAACCGTTCTTCGATGTTCCAGCGAATTAAGGAGATATTCTTACTTGGCAGCCTGTATATTACTTATAATAATAATAATAATAACACACACCAACGGAACACAGAAACCTTCACATCGGTTACATAGACTATAAAAAAGCCTTCGAGACCATACCCCACAGCTGGTTAATCAGAGCCCTAGAAATCTATAAAATCAACCAACACCTCAGGCAATTTCTAGCGCAATTTATGAAAACATGGAAAACCAAAATACGCCTAGAAACATAAACCGAACGCATCCAAACAGAAGAGCTGTACATCAGACGGGGTATATTTCAGGGAGACTCGCTCAGCGCTCTATGGTTTTGCCTCTGTCTCAATCCACTCTCAAATATACTAAACAGAACAGAGCATGGCTTCAATATCAGACACCAAAAAGTGAATCAACATAAAATAAACCTCTCCTGGATGACATAAAACTCTACGCTGCCACAAAAACACAGCTGAAAGAACTCCTCAAAATCACAGAAATATTCACCTTAGATGTCAATATGGAATTTGGTATAAGTAAATGCAAAGTGCTCCACATCAACAAAGGCCAATGGAAGTACCACCATGAGACAGAAACCATCAACAATGAAACACTCGATAACATGTTCGACAAAGAAACATACAAATATCTAGGCTTCCAACAAAGCACCAAACTCAACCATACTCACATCAAAACAGAGCTCAGAACCGAATTCAAGAATAGACTGACGAAACTTTTACAAACAAAACTCAATTCCAAATATCTCACTAAAGCCATCAACACATTCGCTATACCTATACTCACATATTTATTTGGTATCATCAAATGGTCACAAACAGACATAGAAAATATTCACATCCTTATACGATCTCAATTCACCAAATACAAGAAATTACACCCCAACGCATGCAAAGAAAAACTTACCATCGAGAGGAAGGCAGGAGGAAGAGGAATTATAGATATCAGATCATTACACACAAAACAAATACAACCACTTAGGAAATTCTTTCACACCAAGCAAACCAGCCTCCACACAGCAACAGTCAGAGCAGACATAAACTATACCCCACTCGACTTATCCCGGGTAGACCACCCAGCAGATACACACAGTCACATCCAAGTACAACAGGAAAAGATGAAAACGTGGTCAGAAAAAACACTCCACGGAAAACAGATACCACATAGAACAAGACCACGTAAATAAAAAACAATCATACACCTGGTTACGGGATGGGCAGCTATTCCCGGAAACAGAAGGCTTCTTACTTGCCATCCAGGATAAAGTCATATTAACCAGAAACTACCAAAAGCATATCATCAAAGACTCAACTATTACAGAAGACAGATGCAGAAAATGCCACCAGCAGAAAGAAACGATCGAACACATAACAAGCGGATGTAAAATATTAGCCGGAACGGAATAAACAGCCAGACATGACTCAGCGGCAAAAGTAGTTCACCAAGCACTAGCCACAACATACAAGCTCATAGAAAACACAGATCCCTACTACAAATACACACCCACATCCGTACTTGAAAATAAAGATTACAAACTCTACTGGGACATCAGTATCCATACAGATAAAACAGTCTCCGCCAATAGACCCGATATTACTTTTCAATGCAAAAAAAAAAGTCACCTATCTAATTGACATAGCTGTCCCCAACGACATAAACATCCAAACGAAATACACAGAAAAAATTTCCAAATACACAGACCTTGCAACGGAAATAAAAAGGCTATGGAAGCAAGAAAAAGTCATCATTGTCCCCCTCAGTATATCAGCCACAGGCCTTACACCAACAACATTCACACCACACTTAGTACAATTAGGACTCAACACAAACATACACAAAAACATTCAGAAATCAGTGATTTTGAAAACATGTAACATTGTCAGGTCATTCCTTAATACACAATGGTAATGCGTTTGTGCTGACTTGGTTTGCGCCTGTCAGCCGAACATGGAACCACGTTGACTAAACGTGAGAAAGAAAAACAAAAACAATAATAATAATACTAATACTACTACATTTAGTGCAATTAGGACTCAACACAGACATACACAGAAACATTCAGAAGTCAGTGATTTTGAAAACATGTAACATTGTCAGGTCATTCCTTAATACGGAATGGTAATAGCGTTTGTGCTGACTTGGTTTTGGCCCGTCAGCCAAACATGGAACCACATTGATCAAATGTGAGAAAGAAGAACTTTTTGTAATAATACTAATAGCTTTATTCCCAACAGTAAGAACCATTTACAGGGAAAACAAGAAAGAATATGAATGAAATTTTTCTTAAAACTAAGGTACTAAAGTAACAACAAAAATAGACAAAAACAACAAAAAAAAAGAAGAAAGAAATAAATTAAATGAATCAGTGCAGTACAAATTAGAATAAAAGTGAAATAAAACAAATATTAGTTACATACATCCAACAAGCAAAACAAGCTTCTAAAAGAATTTTTATAAATGTCCTATCAAGTGAAATGATCTAAACATATTGACCGAATCTTATTTTCGGTGTCTGCAAAAATGTCACATTCATTACTAATTAAGTTAAATTTATTGCACATAACATTGATTGGTTCAATTAACCTGAGATTAGTCCTAGCACGTGAACAAACAAAAGTAGCAGTATTTCGTGAATTAATTCTAGCCACCTCCGATAGCAGCTGAGGACAGTCGATGACTCCGTGCAATAATCTATACAAGAAAATTATAGACGAACACTCGATGCGAGCCTCAAGTGATTGAAAATTAAATCTCTTCAATAACAAAGAGTACTCTATTCCTCTCATTGGATAGACACCATCTACCTTATATGATAAATATTTTAGAAATCTTTTTTGAACTCGTTCTAGCATTAGTTTGTAGCATAAATAATATGGGCTCCAAATAAGAGAGGCATACTCTAGTTTGGAGCTCACATAAGATTCATATAGCAGTATTAAAGATCGTTCACTATTAAAGCTTCTACAGTTGCGCACTATAAAACCATATAGATGATTGGTTTCCAGCGTTACGTTATTAATGTGATCAGAAAAATTCATTTTATTGTCGAATAATACTTCCAAGTCCCTTACACTGTTGGTGCGCCCGAGAGTTGACGTTCCTAGTGAATATTCATATATTATTATATGGTTTTTCCTCGTCACCGACATAATTTTACATTTAGAAATATTCAAGTCTAATTTATTGTGCTTACACCAATCCTCAAGCACGCAAAGCTCAGTTTGAAGCACTTTACAGTCCTGAATACATGAGACGGGCGCATACAGCTTGAGATCATCAGCGAAAAGCAGCCTGCCACAATTCAGAGTATCACAGAGGTCATTAATATATATGAGTTTATAGTAAATGACTGCGGCTTCAAGCTCGTGTGCACATTACTTAATTAATTTGTATTTGTGACCTCGCCGGTGTATGTGCATTCAAAGTATCCAGTTAGCATTATTTGTTGGAATATTTAAATGTTCCCCATTTCGATTCAAAATGAATTTTCTAAATGCCTCAATAAAATATTCATTGAAACTGTTGGAAATTTGAAGTCTATCATTCGTAGATTTATCATTTAAAATCGTACTAGAAATATTATTTGTATTATCACATGGTAACGTATCCGCAATAATATTCCACATGGTTTTATATATTCTTTTTATACCTTTTCTTGTATACTTTATAATAATTCTTGATTATAGTGCTATTTGAATCAATAACCAATTTATAAACTAATTTTAAATTTGTTAAAGGGTTATCCAAGGCTGCCTCATCTTCTTATCTAAAAATACTATTTTAGTGTACCGTACGCAACACTTATGGGATCATTTCGGTGTCCGCCTGTCACACCTGATTTTCCTCGGAACTACTGGACATAGAAAGTTAAAGTTTGGCACAAATATAAGAACTGATGGCACAATTAGAGCCTTGTAGGTTTGAAAGTTAAATTTTGAATTAAGGGGTAGTTTCGAGGGGTAAAATCGTAAGTGGAAAAAAAGAACTGCAAGGTCATCGAGGGGGGTGTCAAATCAAAGCTTGTGAAAATGCAAGTTCAAAAATATATATCATGCAATACTTGCGCAAACTTTTGTTCGTATTAGATTTTAAAAAATGTTCGCGCTAATGTATCATGTCCGTATGAGGTTCATCTTGTTACTTCTCGTCTTCACTTTTCAAGCAGTCTTTTATATGGCGAACATTTTGATTTCAAATGATTTGGCCAGGACTGTGTTTCCCACCGAGTACAAGTTACAGTAATTCAAGACCAACATGAATCGCTTTTTTCGCACACACGTTGCCCCTCCTAGAGCTTTAGGGATCTCTTTGCAGCACGGGTCCATAAAAAAATTCGCCTCGAAAAGCATGTTTCTTTCCAAAATTATTTGCTTCATATAAATAAAAATAGCTTACTAATAGAGACAAACAAACGCATAATGCTCTAAATAGAGCTCGACTTAAGTTTGAATATTTTCCTGACGCTTACTGTTTAAAATCGCCAATTTATGCTGGTTAATGCTATCTTAGTATGTTACCTACATTATTGAAAAATAAACGTCTCTGTTCTTAAACCTGGTCTGAAGAAGATACTGGTTAAAAATTTTGCGACACCATCGTTAACAAATCTTCTGAATATGTTATGTTTATTACATGTAATGAAGTATCCTTGTATATTATGTAGGTAATGAATGAAATCGCTGAACCCCATCCTATCTCTTAGAGTTCAAATCGATCAATCAAAAAATTTCGAAAAAATTCTGAAATAATCTCCATAAAGTATAGACTGAGCGAAACTAGTGCATTATGTTTAATAATTTATCTAGTATATAAAAAAACTATTTGACTTGATAATATGGTGGAGATTTTTTTCGTAAAAAGTTGCGAATTTAACCGCGACTAAGAGATACGAAATATCAATACATATTCGGTGTAATCAGTAATATGCTCATATGTTTTTTAGTACATTACTGCCTTAAGCATTTGGACAATCACAGATAAAATAAATTTCCATGCTGACTGGTGACCAACGGATAGGTACCGAGGCAAAATAATTGTATTTTATTTGCTTATAATTAAAGAAATATTTAGGTAGTAAATATTTGTTTTAAAGTTTTTCTACGAAGATGCCTCGCTTTTCATATATTCTTGATAATCCTTAAATTGAAGATGTGCAGCAATAACGGTACGGAAACACTAATTGTGAAAGTCCGACTTGCACTTAGTCGTTTTTTTTTATGAGGAAATATTGTATTTATATCGGCAGATAGCATTTCTACAAAAATCTTGAATCTTGATATCTGGTGACTTACACACGGATAACCAAGTCTTTTATGTAAGTAACAGTGGAGCGTATTTTTTCTGATATATTTTTTAAATTATTTAAATAGAGCGTCCTAACTTTAATATTGAATAAAACAAAGAGTTTTTAAGCAAAATTCATTTTCAAACTTTTATTTAACGGAAAATTTTATGCCATTTAAGATTTAAACAAGATATCGCTCAAATGGACGACGCGGCTCATTTTGCAGACACGAATCCGTTTCTACCAATTTTCCACGTCTCGGGCCAGCATTTCCGGTCTTACGCCGGCTATGGCACAACAAATGCTGGCTTCAAGTACATCAAGAGTTACTGGTTTGTTGCTGTAAACTTATGATTTAACGTGGCTCCAAAGAAAATAGCTCAAAGGGATTAAATCGCACGATCTCGGCGGCCAAGCGGTAGGGACATTTCATGAAACTACGAGTAATCACTCACCGAACTTGGCGCGCAATAAAGCCATGTTTGGGCCGGAAGTATGGGGCGGTGCGCCATTCTGTTGGAAATAAAAGTCGTCTGTGTCCATTTCGTCAAATTCGGAGAAGAAACATTCCTTCAGCATCGAGTTATTTTGGAGTAATTTTAGAGTAATCGAGTAATTTTGGACAATTTCCAAGCGTTCTTTTAACGTGAAACGATTTATGATTGAATGGCAAACTTTACTAAACACAACTGACATCAGATGCCAAACATCTGCCAACCAACATGGCCGCTATTATCTGTCAAAAGTCGGACATCCCTAATGGAAAATATATTATAAAAAATTAAAATATATTTAACTAAAATAAAAAAAATAAAAACAAATTGAGATGTTATTTTGAAAACATACATAAAATAATATGAACTCAAAGCATTTTTGATTTTCTTCGATAGCATGTTCAAAGGGCTTCAGATATAAACAACTAGAAGTACCAAAGGGTCCAGGAAGATATAAAAAAAGTCTTTGAATTTTCAACTGAAAGTTATTTATGTAGTTTAATAGTTTTGGTTCTGTGTTGTGGGTTTATTGCGTAACATTGTAAACCCTTCCTCTCCATCTGGCTTTCACTAATATAAATGAAATTTGTGCCAATTCATTGACTTAACTTTACATGTCACACAGTCAGTTCGCTTCCCTCAGGTTCGTTTTATTAGGTCTTGAATATTTAGTAGAGTAAACTAGTTGCGTTTAATGAACGCCATAATTCCTATCGCTCGCGCAAATTTCATCATTAAATCAAACAGAAACCTAATGCATTTGACATATTTAAATACTAACTGAAATGTGCCAAGGTTTATTTGCTGGGTCGGGATTAATTAACCAGCCAAATTGAACAATTTATATTTACTTACGGGTTGCTGGTTTATAATATTAATTATACAAGATGTCCAATAAAAAGTTTAATTTTCTGATATTTAGAGTTAAAAACGTTCATCAATCAAAACTTATTGTATAGTCTAAATTATTTATTAAAAAAATAGCAGAAACATATGCCACCGCTTAGGTAACTAGCACTCTCTTAGGCCAATGGTGAAATTATTGATCACTGACTGACAGGTTATTTCAATGATTGGTTCAAGTTGTGCTGGACATCTTATTTAAATTAATTTTAAGGCGGGAATTATTACTGAAAATTATAGTTTCGAGATATCCACACAAGAAAAAATTCATCGGTATCGAATTAGGGCTATATGAAGTGCAACTTATGTCACTTGTTTTAGGGGAAGAAATAAAACTTTGTATATTGGTGCATGTTTTATTTAAATATCAATCAAGGGCATTTGGCAAATAGCTCTAGCCTTTGTTTTATTCGGTGACTAGACTATGCTATCGGTTTCGCTTGCAGTGATTGATATATATATATATATATATATATATATATATATATATATATATATATATATATATATATATATATATATAAACTCCTGGACAAAATTAACGCAACAATCTGAAAATTAATTTATCTTTTTCTTATGTCAGTTTTAAAGTTTATCGAGTATTTGAATAGTAGGCTATGCATATTTTGTTTCGTTGTTCATGACAGAAATCAAAAACCATTCGTTCAGATTTACAGTTTTAAAAATTTTTTTTTAGAAGATAAACAATTTTCTCTAATAATGCGATAGATTTTCTTTAAAAGTAAGCTTATAAATTGTTCCCTTTTACAAAGTAATACGTTTTTGTGATAGACTGTTTTATTTTTGACCCCGAAGAATTAGATAAATGAATCGAACAAGGAATTTAACTGAACACGAGGTAGTGCGAGCCTCAGTTTTATTGGACGAGGGATATTGTCAGAGTTATGTTGCCAATTTATTAAGCAAACATCGTTCCACAATAAGCCGTATGGTAAGACGCTTGAATGAAGTAGGAACTTATTCTAGAAGGCTACGGCAAGGGCAAGGGCGAAAACGATGCACTAGCGACCTAGATGAACGTTTTATAAGACAATATGCTTTAAGAAACAGGACTGTCACTAGTTCTATAATAAGAAACGAACTCGAAGCTGTTCGCAATGTCACAATTTCTTCTAAAACAGCTAGAAGACGGTTAAATGAAGCTGGATTAAACAGTAGGAGACCAGCCACTGCGCCCTTGCTTACTAGAGAGAACAGAGTTCGTTACCTTTCGCTCGAAATCATGAAAACTGGTATGTGGATGATTGGAAACAAGTTTTCTTCACAGATGAAACTAGGGTTAGTCTAAAACATCCAGATGGTCGTGAGCGAGTATGGTGAAGACCAGGAGAGAGGTTTGCTCCTTGCAATATCTTTGCAAGGATTCCATTCGGCGGTGGCTCTGTTATATTCTGGGGTGGCATCTGCTTTGATGCTCGCACAGAGTTAGTTCCTGTCCGTACGAGATCCATGAATGCTGGCTACTATCTTGAGAATATTGTAATAGAACATGTCATGCCTTTCGGTCATTTTGTGGGGCCCAATTTCCTGTTTATGCAAGAAAACGCTCGACCTCACGTGGCTAGGGAGGTACTCGATTATCTTAATCAAGTTGATATACCGATTATGCAATGGCTACCAAAAAGCCCGGATCTGAATCCGATAGAACATGTATGGGATCACCTTAAGAAAAATGTGAAACGTCATATACCTGCAGCTAGAAACCTGAGGGAACTTGAAAATGCAGTTATCACAGAATGGGAGCAAATTCCTCAAGATTTTATCCAAAATTTAATTAGAAGCATGCTTAGGCGCATAAACGCTGTCATCCGAAGTAGAGGAGGCAACACACGCTACTAGTGTCTCAGTTACACCATTAATTTTGCTACTAGTGTCCCAGTTTATTTTTTTCATTATTACATAATTTCAACGATTTTGTTATTAGGTCTTAAGAATAATTTCAATTCGAATCTTATAGAGAAATTTGGTAGCTAATTCACGTTTAAAGTATCCGAATAAGTTTTTTTCTAACTTTTAGTGTAACCAATGTTCATAAAAAATTATTCAAATTAATTCATTTTTAGAGACTTGTATGATTTAATATATGGTTGCGTTAATTTTGTCCAGGAGTGTATATATGACAAAATAGATGCTTATACTTCACTCTTTTGGTGACTTATTAAAAAGTCTTTCCGAGCAAAGCGGTCAGACCACAGCTGACACTTAATTGCAGAAGCGCACCTTCTCGAGCTTCCCGCTCGAAGACATAGATGGCACTGGTGAAGCAACCAAAGGCGAATCGAAAAATCCGCACTATGGAAGTTCCAACAGTGTTCTCTGTATTTGCTAGACCATCCCAAGACGCGTTTCGCCATATCATCGGTTAGGCTAGGTTCAGCAAATACACCGAACACCATTTCAGACCTTATCCGGGTACTAATGGAAAACCATGACAAAATAGATCCGTATACTGCACTCTGTCGATGACTTATTTAAAGTCTTTCCGAACAGAGCGGCCAGACCACAGCTGACACTTAAATGCAGAAGCGCACTTTCTCGAGCTTCCGCTCGAACACATAGATGTAGCCCTTTTGAAAAAATCCATATGATTTTAAGGAAGTACCAACCTTCAAACGATTCTATTGTAGTGACCAATCAAGTAACAAACCATATTCCGAAATTTTATTTCGGATTATCGATTTGATTTATTCTTCCTAACAATATTAGGCTTATATAGTTGAGCAGTTCTCGATGTTCGAAACTCTCAACAGATGGCACAAGAGTCTGTATCTTCCCCAACGAGTAGTACCTCGTTTACATAAAGAACCATGATTGCTATAAGCCCGCGAGAGTCATTCCAACTTGACTTTCCACGGTACTCTGGTCTTAACGATCGATACCGTTGCCTAAAACCTACCTGATGAAGAGTATAGGCTCAGAAACTATAGTCGTAGGAGGAAAGGCATGGAATATAGCATTCATGGGATCTTTATTTGTTGGTCATTTTGCATTTGCAAATTCTCGACATTCTGTTGTAGTGACCAATCAAGTATATATATATATATATATATATATATATATATATATATATATATATATATATATATATATATATATATATATAAATCAATCGGTTTTTTATAACATCTTCCGTCTTCCGATGCCTAATTTCCACTCCTCCCGGTTTCTCTATCCCTCCGCCTCCAGATCTCTCTAGTACTTCCTTGTTGATTCCTGCTCTCCAGCTTTAGCGTGGTCTTCCTCGCTTTCTTTTTCCATGAGGGTTCCAATTTAAAATCTTTTTAGGCAGTCGGTCTTGTGACATTCTCTGTACATGTCCGTACCATACCAACTGTTGGGTTCTGATTTCGTGCACTATATCGTGCTTTATTTCTAAAGCTCGCCTTATCGTGTCATTTGGTATGCGGTCTTTTCTGGATTTTCTGGCTGCTCGTCTCCAGAAATCCATTTCTGTAGCTTTTAGTGTTTTTTCTGTTCTTTCCTTTAATGGCCACACCTGGGAGCTGTAAGTTATTATACTTTTCACTATTGAGTTGTAAATTCTCTTCTTATTTTCAATGGTTATGTTTTTGTCCCATAGTATACTATTAAGCATTGCAATCGCTTTTCTTCCTTGGATATTCCTCTCGAATATTGCTTCTTCCAGTGTTCCGTACCTAGATATTCTCGTTCCCAAATACTTATGTATTGTGTGTGTCCTGTGGCCAGTTTCAAGTCCTGCTGTTGTTCTCCGACGCACATGTACTCGGTCTTTTTAATATTGACTTCTAGGCCCCATTTTTTATATTCATCCATAAGTTTTCGTGTCATGTATTCCATATCATCGATGTCCTGAGCGACTACTACCTGGTCATCTGCGAATGATAGCGTGTACAATGTAGTATCGTCATCCAGTGGTAATCCCATACTGCTGCATTTCCTTTTCCAGTTCTTCAGTACACTCTCCAAATCGATTTTAAATAGCGTTGGGGATATACAGCCGCCCTGTTTGAGACCCTTTGTGACCGGGAACCCTGTTGTTATACCATATTTGGTTTTCACACTACTTCTTGCGTCTTGGTATAAGGATTTTACGGCTTTAATTATTTCGGTGCTTACATTACTCTGTTGTAGTGTTTCCCACAATCTCATTAGGGGCACGCTGTCGTAGGCCTTTTTTAGGTCAACAAACAAGACATGGACTTCCTGATCAAATGCGGTTTTCTTTTCTAGGATTTGTGTCAGTGAGAAGAGATGGTCTATTGTGGATCTTCTTGCTCTAAAGCCTGCCTGTTCTTCAGCTTCTACGTCCGCGTATTCCGTTTCTATTCTATTTTTAAGTATTTTTCCGTATATTCTGCTAATAGATCCTGTAACCGTTATTCCCCTATAGTAATCGCAATTATTTTTGTCTACTTTCATATGAATTGTTGATATGTATGATATTTTCCATTCCTCGGGTACTTCTGATGTGTTAATACATCTTTGGAATAAGTTCCTCAAAGCGCTAAATAGCTTTTCAGTTCCGTATTTTACTATCTCTCCTGGGATGTTTCCTGGTCCTGGAGCTCTACCATTTTTTTAGCGTTTTACATACTTCTTTAACTTCTGATGTTGTGATTCTTATTGGGGATCCTCGTATAACTATATTTGGGTTTCTATGTTGGGTATTTTGAACTCTGGTCTATCTTCTGTTAGCATATTTGTAAAATATTGGTTCCATTTTTCTGGTGTTATTGGTGAGAAGATTTCTCTTTTCCGTTCTGCTCTCATATTTTTAAGAAGTCTCCAGCTTTCTGTACTTTTTCTTCCTCCTATGTAAGTGTTGAGTCTTGAGCATGTCTTTTCCCATTGGTTGTTCTTTTTGTCACTAATCATTTTGCGTACTCTAGCTTGGGATTCTTTGTATTTTACTTTGTCGTTTGTGCTCTTCCAATCAAGTAACAAACCATATTCCGAAATTTTATTTCGGAATATCGATTTGATAAAAATTATAGTCGAATAGGTAAAAAATCGTGTGCTCTGGTTATTAATTTTCAACAGATGAACCATAGTTTTGATTTTATAAAAATGTCTATCTTGGAACGTGAAAGTAACTAAAAAAACATTATTTTTGGAAATGGTACATATAACTAAAGAAAATAAATCAGTAAACTCCAAGTCTGACATTGACCGGTTAAGTACCATTTATTGTAACATTTTGCAATATAATGTAAAGTTCTTTCCTTTAATGAATAAAAGAATGAATGTTATTATATTTGCCAGACCCTTATAAGTTATACTCAAATCAAAAAAGGAAAGAAAAATACCTTAGAGAGAAATAGATAAAAGTGTATTCACTTTTCACTATGAGATTGACAGTGATTTGAATGTTTTATTGTTTTTTTTGTAGGTTTTTTTCTTTTTTTCCTTTTTTGTGTGGTTTTTACTTTTTTTGTGTTTGTTGGTATCGAGAATATTGTTATTTTCGAGCTATTGAAACAGTAGAATAAAAACACAAATGTGGACAGGATGTTGGTGAGAGTGTGATTAATTAATACAACTTTTTTAAAAGTAATTAGTTTCTCTTATTATGTATGCTATTGGGCAGACTTATTGACTCAGTTTGTAAATATTTTTTTTGTTTT
>CM032446.1:40748800-40822164 GCA_019049505.1 Pachyrhynchus sulphureomaculatus
TGACTTGTGACACGGTGCATTGTCTTGATGAAAGAGCACTTTTTCTTGTTCGTTTGGGGCCATTTCTTCGCGATTTCTGCCTTCAAACGCACCAATAACTTTATATAATATTCGCAACTTCCCAGCAGACTGTTGGGTCCTTGGTTGCTTCGGGCGGCTTTCACCGGCTGCTGCCCACTCAGCTGACCGTCAATTTGATTCCGGTGTGTAGTGATGGATCCATGTTTCATCCATTGTTACATATTGCATGAAAAAAAAAACAGGTCCAAACAGTGCTCAGAATCATCAACACGTTGTTGTTTTTGGTCCACTGTGAGTAAACGCGGTATCCATTTCGAACAGAGCTTTCTCATGCCCAAATGTTCATGCAAAATATGACCAACTCGTTCTTTTGTTATCTTTAGGGGGTCAGCTATCTCACGCAATTTCACTTTACGGTCATTCAACACAATTTTGTGGATATTTTTGATGTTTTCCAGTCTAACCACCTCATTTGGGCGTCCAGAGCGTTCAGCATCATTTATGTCTGTACGACCGCGTTTAGATTCAGCATATCAGTAAATGATGAGTGATTTTCCAGGGGCAGTGTTCCCGTACAACTTATCAGGCCATTGCTTTGCTTGAACGTTATTTTTTCCCATCTAATAACAGTGTTTAATCAACACACGAAATTCGATTTTTTCCATTGTTTTGAAAATATCAAAAGTTGTAACTTGCTAAACTGGTCGTCTAAATATCATGAAATTTTGACACGTATCGTTTGAAGGTTGGTACTTCTTAAAAATCATATGGATTTCTTGAAAAGGGCAACATGTGTCAGACCAAAAACTTTTCAGCCTTCGTGTTATAATATCCTGTACTTATTATATATTAATTAAACTTATAAGTTAAAAACTAGTTGCACTTTTATTGATAAATAGTCATTGTATTTGTCAGATGGCCTAAAAGCGACTAAGTTTCATGATGAGCAATCATTGAGCTATCCCTATAAGCAAGCCAGTCGCAAAGCCAAATTGCGACGGTATTAATCTTACAATAGGCTTTTCACCCATTATTAAATTTTCAGTATTTTACACGAACGCACAGTGTGTCGACTAGTACAAGTTAGCTGGACAAAATTATTTTTTTCACTTATTTCAATTGTTTATGTATATTCTAGGCATATTAAGTTATTTTAAGAAAAAATTCATTGCGTTGGTTTTTTTATGGGGCGTGGCTAATTTTTTCCCCTAAATTAGTCAGCTACGCAGACATATTTAACGATAACTCGGGAACAACTTGTCAGATTTTTATAAATAAAACATTAAAAAATGCTTAACAAAATTTTATTAAAGTTGATTGAATATTATTTTATTCTATCTTTTATCGTTTTGGAGTTATTTAGAAATTAATGGAGAAAAAAAATTTTTTCGTGTAAAATTCATTATTTTTTTCGGTAAAAAAGCGCAATAACAAAAGAAAAAAACCGGTCAAGTGCAAGTTGAACTTGCACAATTAGTGTTCCGTGCGTTGATTGTTTTTAAAATAAAAATTTTTGTTAGGGTGATATAAAATGATCAGTGACTTCACAAAACACACCCCAAATGAGTGTTCAACAAAGTTTGTTTCCAATCTTTACTGAAAACTGGTGACCTTGAAATTTTGTTTTTTTTTATATACCAAATAAATTATTAAGGGTAATGCACGCGTGATAATTTTCGTTCAATCCCCGTGGAGAATATTCCAGAATTTTTTGATCAGTACTTTTCGAGATAAGGTAGGGGACAGCGATATTTTAAAAGTAATACGAAGAAAAGTGTGCGCAAGTATTACATTATATATACATTATATATATATATATATATATATATATATATATATATATATATATATATATATATATATATATATATATATATATATTTTACTCGTATTTTCACAAGCTTCCATTTGACACCACACTCATTGACCTAGTAAAAAAAATTTTTTTTCACTTCCGATTTCACCCCTCAAAACGAACCCCTTAAGTCAAAATTTATGTTACGGTGGTATAAAATGATCAGTGACTTAACAAAACACACCACAAATGAGTTTTCAACAAAGTTTGTTTCCAATCTTTACTGAAATATGATGACCTTGAAATTTTTGTTTTTTTTATATACCATATAAATTATTAAAGGTAATGCACTCGTGATAATTTTCGTTCAATCTACACCCCGTGGAGAATATTCCAGAATTTTTTCGAAATTTTTTGATAAGTACTTTTCGAGATAAGGCCCGGGACAGCGATTTTTCGCGAATTTTAAAAATAATACAAAGAAAAGTGCGCGCAAGTATAATATTATATATATGTTTTTTACTCGTGTTTTCACAAGCTTTCATTTGACACCACACTCGATGACCTAGTAAAAAAATTTTTTTTTCACTTCCGACTTCACCCCCCAAAACTAACCCCTTAAGTCAAAATTTAATTCTCAGAACTACAAGGCTCTGATGAGGCCATCAATTCCTATATTATTACCAAATTTCACCTTTCTATGTCAAATAGTTTCGGAGAAAATCGGGTGTGACAGACAGACAGACAGACAGACAACGAAGTGATCTTATAAGTGTTCCGTACGGAACACTAACAAAATATTATACATTTTTCTGACAGCTGCGTATCTGGAAAATAAAATAAGGTATTAATCATGAAAATCGGTTAATAAATGTGGGTGTTATTCACAATTTACCGCAGGTACTCAATATCGATAAAATTTGTGTAACACAGCCACCCTTGCGTATCGCGGTAGGATTGCATCAGCTTAGCAGGTAGATATCGGAACTAAAGGGCAAGGGTATTTTGTATGGTTATTAGAATTAAAAATTATAATACAGGGTCTTTCATTTAGCTGCATTTCGCTTACCTGTATTTTTTTTGTCCAGCTGCACAAAACATTGTATAACAAAAACAAAATATTCTGCGTATGTGCACGAATTTTTCTACAAACTTGAATGTGCAACTAAATGAAAGACACTGTATTATTATTTTTAATAATAACCAGATGAAAAATCATTTATTGCATTTGTCAATTAAAAATAAAACAATTAATCCATGTTACTTAGTTTTATTGACACAAAAAGGATAAACTCAAATAACACCTGCCTTAATAATATTATCTGGGCTCTCACTAATGTCTCTAATCACATTGGCAATTTTCCTTTGCCCTGCTGAACGCACAGCAATTTCGGCAGCAGTCACCAATTCACTGACACTTCGGGATTCTACGAGATCCACGACGCGACGTTTCTTCGTCTTAAACGACGATTCCTCGAAATCTTTGCGAGGTCTTCCTGCAGGAGTCACATTCTCACTTGATGTTGAAGGTTGTGGCGCAAAAGAACTCGCAGTAAACTGTATGTCTGCTTCATCCAACCAATTCTTATTTTTAATTAAAAAACGCTCCTTCGACTTTCCTGAAGCCAACCATTTGGCACCAAACTTATTAGACAAGTTGGATATCTTCAACTTTATTTCTTTTTGGCTGCTTTCAGTAATGTCACCAAAGTGAAATTTTGAAGAAAGAAAGTCATATACAGGCGAGTTTTTTTCATTCTTCGTGTGTTTCAACCACTCCTCAAAAAAGGCTACCCTTGAAATAGAGTAAACGTGTTCTGGAAAAAAAGAAAAAAAAAAACATGTTGTACTGAAGTGTGCTAAACAATATGTGTATTTTTACGAAGAATAAAGTTATTTCTGTGTAATATCTAAAAACTAGCCCGGGATAGAGGTGAATGTCTGTATATTCTAAACTTTCAAAGTTTTTTTTTTTTAAAAACACGCTAAAATATATAGGCTATTTAAAAAAATATACTAAAAATTCAAATTAATAGATTCTGATTAAAAAAATACATTAAATAATAGTACTTACCCTCAGTATTAATATTCATCACAAAAACTTTCACAATATTACAATATGTCACTATAAGATGTGCACGAAACTGTCGCTAAATTGCAACTGATTGATTGAAAGAGCTGCATTAAACTCATTACCTGACTTCTGACGCTTATGACTCGCCACTTGCAAATTTGATAAACAACCTTTTCTCGGAATTCGGGGTTTGGTGGTGTTGTTTACGTTTTGCAAATAAGATTTCCTGGAAATCATAACATGAATTTTGTCCACCTAGCATGTTTCTACGCGACACACTGTGGAACGTATACAACTAAAATTTACAGAGTTTTACAATAATTGAAAAATATCACTGCACGTATATATACGTAACACCAATAACTATTCTTCTTTATTGAGTCTATGATATCGCCGATGAGCTTTATTACCACCATTTTCATTGATAAATGTTTAAAATGGCCTATTTCACTTTAATTAAATTAGCAACATGTAATATGTGACCTTTATATTGAGATTTAAATAAATCCGTAGTAGGTGCACATGAATTCGGCTATAATTTAAAATCACTAGGATAGGAAACCTATTTTGAATTGTTGTGGCTGTTACTTGATGGAAATTCATAACGGATGTAATGGAAGACTGATTTTGTCAAATTTCCACTTTATTTAGTTTCACTGAGACTGTATGACGCGTTTCGCTATACTATAGCTTCTTCTAATACAAAATGATATTTGAATTTTGTCATTGTCTTTATTGAATTTAAGTTAGGCTATGCCTCTTACTTACAATTATGATAGCTTATATTCCTATACTACTTAACCTAGGTTCTATACAGTAATCCTAATTAACTTAACCTAGGACATTGGGTTTTAATTACATTGGTTGACTAATCTAACTTAACTAGAGCTTAATTCTAAACTAATCTAGAACTTAATTCTAAACTTAATCTAGGTTACAATCTTCATGGGGGTGGGGGACGGCCATCGTCTTCGTCGGATATGGGGTCAGAAGGTCTTGGATAGTGATGGCGGGCGTTGGCGGGCACGTGGAATGCGCTCCTTATGGTGGCGTTTGGGTGTTGTAGCGCCTTTGCGAAGAACTTGATGTTGGTGGACCTCATGTGTGCCTTGATTGTTGGCACACCGAGGTCTCTATGCAATTGCCGGTTTCGGACGAACCATGGGGCTCCCGTGATCATCCTCAGGGCCTTGTTCTGTACTGCCTGAAGTTGAGCTCTGCGTGTCTTGGTGAGTTTAGACCAAGTAGGGCAGGCGTGTGTGAGTCCTGCCCTCACGATGGTTTTATAAATTAGCAGCTTGATTTTTGGTTGCAACTTACTGGACCGGCTGATGATTGGGTACAGCTTGCCCAGTAGTTGCTTGGCTTTCCTTGAGGCAGCACAGACCTGGTCTTTCCAGATGAGGTGTTTGTCATACTGGATTCCCAGGTACTTGATGGTGGTTGCCCATTGGATGCGGGATCCCTGGAGCTGGAGTTGTCCATAAGGAGTGCCGTTGCCTTTGGCGAAGACGATGGCCTGTGTCTTACATGGGTTTAGCTGGATCTTCCATCGGTCGAACCAGGGGGCGAGGACGTTTAGGTGGCGCTGCAATCTACTGGTGATGATTCTGTAGCTGCTGGATTCTGCTATGATGGCTGTGTCGTCAGCATACAGGAGTAGGGTAGTCTGATCCGTTTTTGGAATGTCGGCTGTGAAAATGTTAAAGAGGTGGGGGGAGAGGACGGAACCTTGAGGGACTCCGGCTCTAATGGCCTTGACTTCGGAGATGGCCTTATCGACTCTGACTTGGAATGTTCTGTCAGAGACGAAGGATTGAATGAGTTTGTTAATGAAAAGGGGGTAGCCGTGTCGGATCAGTTTCAGAATGAGGCCTTCGTGCCAGACTCGGTCGAAGGCCTTTGCTACATCGAGAAACACAGCTCCAACTTTGTGACGTTTGTTGAAGCTGTTGGAAATGGTTTGGGCGAGTTTCGTGGTGTGATGGATGGTGCCATGAAGGGGCTGGAAGCCATACTGTTCGTCAGGGACAACACGGAGCGCTGTGGACTTTGCTCTGACGATTTCGAGGATGACTTTTTTAGCTATCTTGCCAAGGCCTGGAAGTAGGCTGATTGGCCGATAGCTGCTTGCCTCGTGGGATGGAGAGCCTGGTTTTTTGATCATAATGACCTCAGCTTTTTTCCAGTAGAGTGGAAAATAGCTGAGTCTCAGTATGCTGTTAATGATATTGGTGGCTTCTGAGATTTGTTTCTTGGGGAGTTTTTTGAGGGCTTTATTTGTAATTTTATCATGACCTGGGGCTTTTCGGATTGAGGTAAATCGAATGATCTCATTAACAGCGGAGGGGGTTGTGAAGTACGTATTGCGAGGGGGCTGGGCAAGATTTAGGGTCTGTATGGTTGTAGCGACCCTAAGATCACGGGCTGGATCGGGATGGGCAGGAGTGTTAGGAGAAAACTGTTCCTCTAGCAGATCTGCCAGAAGGTCAGCCTTCTCCTGGGTTGTGGAGGCTGTGGTGCCGGCGTGGGTAAGGGCTGGCATGGACCTTGGCTCGTCATTGGAAAGGGCTGTTGCCATTTTCCAAAGAGAACAGTCCTGGGTAGTGAGGGATTCTACTTTGGACTCCCACCTGCTGCTGTGGAATTCAGCAAGTGAGTCTTTCACCTGCTGCGTTGCTTGATTTGCGAGCCTTTTGAGGCGGGGGTCTCCCGTCCTGAGGGCTCTTCTGAGCAGCCGGTTTTTATCCCTGATCTGCTCTTTGATAGCTGGGGGTAGTCTACCTTGAGAAGAGACTGGTTGGGTTCGTGACGTTGTGGCCTGGGCAAGGGCTGTCTGGATATCAGCAGTCAGTTTATTGACTGCCGAATCCAGATCCTGGGTTGTGGAAATTTTTGGGCTGGGACCCGTGGTCGCCAGGAGGCGTTGGAAGTGGTCCCAGTCTGTGCTGGAAGTGGTGACTGTGGCATTCATTTTGTCGGCCGGATTTCCCAGTGTAAAAATGACCGGTAGATGGTCAGACGAAAGGTCATGAATGACAGTAATGTTATGCCGGAGGTTGATATTTTTTAGAAGAAAAATATCTAGAAAGTCCGGTCTTCCGTGTCCAATGTGGGTGGGCTCGACTGGAGCTATGAGATTGAATGGGATTTGGTTCTGGATGGCGTCGAGAGCAATGCCATTAGCGTTCGTAGCTAGGTTTCCCCAGAGAACGTTTTTGGCATTGAAGTCTCCGCCCAGAACGGTCTTTTGATTGACAGGGCCAAACAGCAGATGGAAGTCTGCAGGATCGATGGGATGTTGGTCACCGTTTTGTTGGTAGACCGAGAAGAGGTGGATGGTGGTGTTGTTTGCCATGGTTATGGCAATAGGCGTGGCTTCAGTTTGGACAAGAGGAAGGGGGGGTGGTTGGTAGTGATTTAAGGAGTGCTTGACAAGAATCATGGTCCCCCCTAGGCGGGCCCTGATTCTGTCGTTGCGGTAAACAGTGTAGTTAGGAAGACTGAATCGGATGCCGGGCTTTAGAAAGGTTTCTTGGATTAGAGCTACGTCGACGTTATGGTCTTGTAGGAAATGGAGAAGTTCATGCTTTTTGTCGCGAATGCCATTGGCATTCCATGACAAGATGTTTAGCATTTTAGGAGAGATCTTATTTGGTCGCTTACTCATACTTGGGCGTTGGAATTAAGCAGGGGCATGAAAGTGGCGGAAAGCTTTTGAAAGTTTTGGATGTTTTTAAAGAAGGTTTGCATGGCAGAATTCATGCTATTGATAGATGTAAGAGCGTCGGTCATGTTTGTTGGAATTGAGGTCGCTGGGGGAGCCGCCGTTTGACGACGGTTTGCCCAGGAGAAGGTGGCTTGGGAGTTAGCTTGGTTGGTTGCGGGTCGCTGCGACGGGTGTTTGGGACAGCCTCTGTAGGAGGCTGTATGCTCACCCTCGCAGTTTGCACATTTGGCAGGTAAATCCCGCGTTTTTTGGCATGTGGACGTGAGGTGCCCCTGCCCGCATTTAACACATTTGGGCGGGGCCCTGCACAGATAGGATGAGTGGCCAAATAATTGGCAGTTGAAGCATTGGGTATTTTTAGACTTGGAGTGTTGGGGTTCTGCTTTTATTTTGTTGTGCCTGACTTCAGTAATAGCAAAAATGGCTTTATCGGATTTGATATTTGAATATTAGTGTTGTTACATTTATACAAATACTCTAAGGTAGATAGGTAATAAAATTAATACTATATGCTAATGAATATTGCTGGGAAATCCATTCTGAATACTAATTGTATTAATTGGGTAAAGGGGAGTTACCATGGGCCACAGGTATCTTTTTGTTCGTTTAAGATGATGTCTCAATTTTTAATTCTATTTATTTCTAAATTTTCTAATAAGTTTAATTTTAGGCCTTTATTTTGTATGTGTAGAATTTTAAATTTATCGTCAAAAAGATGATTTGATTCTGTTAAATGATTTCTGTACGCTGAGTCAGTATAGTTTTTTAAATAGCTTCTTTTATATTCTGAAATCCGAGTTTCGAATGAGCGACCTGTCTGACCTATGTAACTTTTATGACAAGAACCACAATTCAACTGATACACTCCAGATTTTTTTGATCTATTTTGTTTTCCCTTTGCATTTTTAATGAATTTTCCTAACGAGTTGTTTGTTTTAAAAGCTATGTTGATATTATATTTGTTTAAGTGGTTTTTAATTTTCTCTGACGTGTTACCAAAATAGGTTAAAACATTATATTTTTTTCCTGTGTTTTCTTTCTTGGGGTATACTAAAGAAATAGTTTTATGTTTTAATTTTTTGTTTAGAAATGAGTCTATGGTGTCAGGAGAATATCCGTTGTTAACAGCAATTTGTTTTATTAGATTTAATTCTTTATTAAATCATCTACAGATAAGGGGACACTTACAAGTCTATGCAACATACTGTGGTAAGCGGCCAATTTGTGTTGTAGGGGGTGAGCTGATTTTATGTTTATTACCCTCTGTATGTGAGGGTTTGTGAAAAATAGAGAATTTGTGTTTGTTGTAATGTCTGATTATCGTTAAGTCAGAAAATTAATTTTATTGTCGACTTCTAGTTCCATAGTGAATTTAATGTTTTTATGTATTGAGTTTATATAGTTAAAACCATTGTCAAGTTGACGCTCAGTACCACTAAAACAAGCAAAGATGTAGTCTACATATCGGTACCAATACAAAAATGATTTGCTAAAATTCTTGTTGATGTATTTGTTTTTCTAGGTTATCCATGAATATTTTTGCTAAAATCGGGCTAAGTGGACTACCCATTATTAGACTCTCAGAACTATTATAAAAAGTATTATTAAAGTAAAAATAATTTTGATTGAGGCTCGTGTTTAATAAATTTAGTATGTCTTGTATAACGATATTAACTTTATTTTTGATTAGGAATGTTTTTTTTGATGTTTACTGTTTCAAAATTACAAAATTAGATAATGAAATAAATGTAGCTAGATCAATACAAAACAAGGCTAAAAATAATAATATTATTTTCACAAAAGCAGATAAGGGTAACACAATAGTCGCTATAGATCAACAACAATATGTAGACAAAACATTAGAATTTATTAAGAAAGGAAATTTCAAAATATTACTAAAAGATCCGACAGAAAAATTCAAGAAAGATATTAGAACAGCGTTAGGTAAAGCTTCTAGCATCATATCAGACAGTCAAATCTCAAAATTAACAGTCATGAATCATCAGCTCCCTCTACTTTATTCATTAGTCAAATTACATAAAGAAAATCATCCTATTAGAGCTGTAGCTCTCTACATATCGGCCCCAGCTTACAAATTCTCAAAATTTCTCATAGATATCATTAAAACGAACATTAACTTCACCCCAACTTACACAATAAAAAATTCGTTAGAATTAACGGAAAAAATTTCCAACGTCTTTCTACCAGATAATTCAAAACTAGTATCATTTGACGTCCAAAACCTTTTCCCTAGCATACCCCCGGATGAAACTGTAAAAATCATAAAAACATTCCTAATCAGAAATAAAGTTAATATCGTTATACAACAAGACATACTAAATTTATTAAACACGAGACTCAATCAAAATTATTTTTACTTTAATAATACGTTTTATAATAGTTCTGACGGTCTCATAATGGGTAGTCCACTTAGCCCGCTTTTAGCAGAAATATTCATGGATAACCTAGAAAAACAAATACATCGACAAGAATTTAGCAAATCATTTTTGTATTGGTGCCGATATGTAGACGACATCTTTGCTTGTTTTAATGGTACTGAGCGTCAACTTGACAATGTTTTTAACTATATAAACTCAATATATAAAAATATTAAATTCACTATGGAACTAGAAGTCGACAATAAAATTAATTTTCTTGACTTAACGATAACCAGACATTACAACAAACACAAATTCTCTATTTTTCATAAACCCTCACATACAGGGGGTAATAAACATAAAATCAGCTCACCCCCTACGACACAAATTGGCAGCTTACCACAGTATGTTGTATAGACTTGTAAGTGTCCCCTTATCTGTAGATGATTTTAATAAAGAATTAAATCTAATAAAACAAATTGCTGTTAACAACGGATATTCTCCTGACACCATAGACTCAATTCTAAACAAAAAAATTTAAAAATAAAGCTATTTCTTTAGTATACCCCAAGAAAGAAAACATAGGGAAAAAATATAACGTTTTAATTTTGGTAACACGTCAGAGAAAATTAAAAACCACCTAAACAAATATAATATCAACATAGCTTTTAAAACAAACAACTCGTTAGGAAAATTCATTAAAAATGCAAAGGGAAAACAAAATAGATCAAAAAAAATCTGGAGTGTATCAGTTGAATTGTGGTTCTTGTCATAAAAGTTACATAGGTCAGACAGGTCGCTCAATCGAAAGTCGGATTTCAGAACATAAAAGAAGCTATTTAAAAAACAAAACCGACTCACCGTACAGAAATCATTTAACAGAATCAAATCATCTTTTTGACGGTAAATTTAAAATTCTACACATACCAAACAAAGGCGTAAAATTAAACTTATTAGAAAAATTTAGAAATAAATAGAATTAAAAATTGAGACATCATCTTAAACGAACAAAAAGATACCTGTCTGGCCCATGGTAACTCCCCTTTACTCAATTTATACAATTAATATTCAGAATGGATTTTCCAGCATTATTCATTAGCATATGGTATTAATTTTATTACCTATCTACCTTAGAGTATTTGTATAAATGTAACAACACTAATATTCAAATATCATTTTGTATCAGAAGAAGCTATAGTACAGCGAAACGCGTCATACAGTTTCAGTGAAACTAAATAAAGTGGAAATTTGACAAAATCAGTCTTTCATTACATAGGAAACCTATGTTATTTACATTAACAAATAATACCAGTTAAACTGACAAATACGCATACATAGGAAAAAAAGTAAGAAATTCATTGCATGATCGGTGAATAATCAATACAATTGAGAAAACGTGATTATTGGGATAAGACCATGTCAGTTTAGAATGCATGCTTTGTGGATTACCAAACAGCATTTGACAGAGTACAACACCACAAGATGATAGATATTCTAAAGAATATAGGACTGGATGGTAAATATATCAACGTTAACGCCACTGATGAAATTGCGCAAGATGCCAGATCTTCTGAAGGAAACGCGAAGAAACGGATTCTCGATGTCAGAACGCAATGGAACTCCTGTTATTACATGTTAGAGAGGTTCATCCAGTTTGCTTCTATTGTAAGCGAAACATTGATTACCTGTCCAGGAGCTCCTTATATGATTTCTGGCTCTGAGATGAATAATGTCAAGGAAGTATTCGAGTTATTAAAATCATGCGAAATAGAAACCAAAGAGATTTTTGCGAAATCTTACGAGATTGTCAGCAAAGTGATACCGCTAGTAAGTTGCTTAAAGAAGCCTTGAAGAATAGTTCATCAGTAGATCCCATCGTGACTGAATTAAGAAATAAATGGCAAAACCAAATGAGTAAACGGTTTGAGAAACTAGAAACACAACTCAATTTTGGCGCTGGCAACTATACTAGTGTATATGACCCTTTTATGATCACAATAAAAAAAATTTGGAAAAAACATTGATGTTTCGATACATCGATCGATGTTTCCCAGGCGATATTTGTTTAACATCGATGTTTTTTTAAAAACATCGATATGTCGATTCATTGATGCAGTACGATGTTTGCATCCCTAGTAGTTATACAATTGTAATAAACTCCTCTGTAATTTCTTTTTAAAGGGTTATTCTCTAAAAAATGGAAACAAAAACAGTTTATTTATTTATTTGGAAACCTTTTTAGCCATTGATTATGGGATTTGTTTTTATTTTAATTTTTCTTTTTTTAGTTAACACTGCAAGCGTACAGTTATGAAAATGACTAATTACGGACGCGCGTTCTTTCCTAATTTCAAATATTAAAGAAAACTATAAAGAGCTCGAATTTTTTATATTATTAAATAAAGTTTCTCTGTTTTTTCTTCTTCTTCGAGTGCCACTCCTATCGGAGATTAGAAATCATCACAGCTACTCTCATTTTATTTGCTGCTCTTCTAAACAGTTCAATTGCGCTGCAGCCAAACCAGTGGCGCAAGTTACGCAACCACGATATTCTTCTTCGTCCAACATTTTTCTTCCCCTTAATTTTGCCTTGCATAATATTCCGCAACAGTGAATACCTTTCTCCCCTCAACACATGTCCCAAATATTCCAGCTTCCTTTTTTAATAGTGTTCATTAGTTCTAGGGCTTTGTTTAATCTTTGGAGAATCTCGTTATTGGTTACCTTATCAATCCATGACAGTTTTAGAATGCGCGGATAACACCACATCTCAAAAGCTTCAATACTTTTAGTATTGTTCTGCCTCAAAGTCCATGTTTCCACTCCATAAAGATACGTTGAGAAGACATAACAACGCAACATTCGTAACCGCAGTATCAGGCTTAGATCTTGATTGCAAAAGAGTTTTCTTATTCTATTAAAGCTTGATCTTGATATCTCTATTCGGGTTTTAATCTGTTTTGTCTGATCTGTGTTCTCGTTCAGCCATGTTCCCAAGTATTTGTAGCAATTGACTTTCTCAACACTTATGTCATTAACCAGAAGACGATCCTGGTTATTTTGAGATTTTGCCATCACCATAAATTTTGTTTTCTTTAGATTCATCTTTAGACCAAATTTATTGCGGCTGCTATTTAACTGCTCAACAAGATGTTGTAGTTCTTCTAAACTTTCTGCTAGCAGAACTGTGTCATCGGCGTATCTTACATTATTCAGGGTTTCACCGTTTACCGTTATGCCCTCGTCCGCCTCAGATAGAGCTTCATGACATACACTCTCGCTATAGATATTAAACAAAAGGGGTGACAGTATGCAGCCCTGACGTACTCCCCGGCGGATCTCTATCTCTTCCGTAATCATGTTCCCCACTTTTACTCTCGCTGTCTGGTTCCAATATAAATTGCATATGATGCGGATATCTAGATCATCGATCTTTTTATTTTTCAGGATTCTCTTAAATTGATCATGTCGAACTTTATCGAATGCCTTTTCAAAGTCTTGTTTTTTACTATTGACCAAATGGCGTCTAAACTTCGTCATGAACTCATGGAATTACGGAGAATCTTTGGAACCATCAATCAATATATCAAATTTATTGAGTAATTTAGACTGTACGAGAGAATAAAGATACATATATACGAACTGCTAGTCAAAATTATCTATCTAAGGCTATATAACAAGAACGCGACATAGTATCGACTTGCGCTAGCAGTTAGCGACAGGTACAGTCGTTCAAGTAAGAACGTGACCGCTCGTATTCTCGAAAAAAGTGTTTCGAGAAAATTTTTTGCCATCAATGTTTGGTGTGCTAACACGGCGCAATTATCTTAGTAAGTTCTCTAATCGCCTCCTGCATCAATAATCCGGCATCTCCGAGGCATGCTGTCGATAAGATTTTCTGCATACTCGCGCGGCAATGATCTCCAAATCTCAGAGTCTTTCCTCTAAGCTTTCTCTTTACAAAAGACCCAACGTTTTTAATATGGTTCGGCGATTGTGAAGGCCACTCTAGTATCTTATCGTGGGCTCAAGCGAGCCCCTTCACAACGTGATTTGTGCCTAGCAAAGGTTTCTTCAACGTGCTTCGTAATTTCGACAAAAGTTCGAAATCGACTGATACTTTTACTAAAATGCGTCTTAGATAAAGGTTCCCTCTACCGATTTTTTGTTGAAACCGATAGAATCGCATTTACCAAAAATGAATTATCGTATATTCCTAATAACGCTGCGTGATAAGTTTCAACTCTCCCATTTATTAAGTTTGTTCTGTATGAATGTTTGTGTAAAAGCCTAGTTGTGTCCTTGCGATTTTTATAATGAACAAAGAAAAAAGAGCAGCGTATGTGTGAGTGATATCCTCGAATAGAAGACAATGGAAAAACTGTTTTTATGGAAGCAACCATTGCTATGGTTTATCTTGAAAGTGTCATCCACACAGACATGCTCTACCCTTTGCAACAGGTGAAGGTTCTATTTGGTGGCAAAAGTTATTATTATGTCTTTACCGGGTTTTTAATGGAACAAAAGGAAAGGCTCACCTTTGGTCGTCACTTTGTATTTTTCTGGAATATCTAAATCTTCGTTGATTTATTTTCGATATACCTATGACTGTTTAAAAGCAACTTGGCCTGCTTTTGTGAGACTAGGAGGAGTACATACGGATGATATAAAAATCCTTCGAGTTGTTAGACAGAGATGCATATTATCCCCACTATTATTTAATATTTACTCCCAACAAATATACGCAGAGTCTCTGGCAGATTTCTATGTCGGGATTCTACTAAATGGAGAGAGAATGAATAATATTCGATATGCTAATGACACGGTCATATTCGCTGACAGTCTACAGGACCTGTAATTACTAATGGATAGAGTTACGAGCTGCAGCCAGAGATATGGTTTTGATATTAACATGAATAAACCAAAATTAATGGTTATTAGTAAGAACAAATTGCCTAATTTAGAAATCAACCAGAAAAATATTGAACGAGTAAATAAGTACACATACTTAGGCACTAACCTTAATGACCAACATGTTCATGTCAAGACATATTTGGTTCTAAGTTAACGCTCAGTAAATTGAGTGACGATGCTAGAGGAATTGAGTGTCCCGGCAAAACTATGTCGGATTCAGCAACGGTAACTTTTCTAGAAAGAAACTGCCACCTGGGTTTTTGTAGCGTGAAATTCTATGGATGGTCATATCAGCACATCTGGCCAAAGATATCTGAGAGACGTAATTGGCGGCCCCCGCAATGAAACTAACAACTGACGTCTTTTGTTTAATAAGGACCTAGACCAAACTAGTCTTAGGACTGATCACCGGCCACTATCACCTGCGGCAATACTTACAGAAAGTGGGTATCCACAAGAGTCCTACGACATGCAGGCTATGTGGCGAAGAGGAAAAAACATTCTGTCATCCTAAGATAGAATTTTTTCAGGTCTTAGCTAAGTTGAACGACTTCCTGCTGTCTGCGGACATTTACGATAGTTGCCGAAGTTCAAGGGTTCAAAGTAAATGAGGACCGTGCAGCCATCTGCAAAGCTGTAGATTAGATTCCCAGTCTTAGCAGATCGTTAATGTAAAGAAGAAAGAGAACAGGAGACAGTATCGAGCCTTGGGATTGCTCAGACATACTGTAAGGGCGTAGCTTAGCGAAGTGCACTCTGGAATGAAAAATAATTTTTGGTAAATTTTTGTATCCTAATCACAACGTATTGCTTGCACCCTTCTGATTAAAGCCAGGTTTGTTCGTTTGTGGACGTAGTTGGCGCTCCTTGAAGCCAAGCATTGTTAGGCTGGTACAACATTTTTATCTCCATATCTTAAGGAAAAAGCTATCGCGGAACATCTTATTCTTGATGTTGCGGAGATCGTCAAAAACCGTTCTCGAGCAAAATATATAAAAAAATGTTTATTAATTTCCCAAAACTTTTCTAACTATAAAGTTTTCACAATGTTGTGTTGGGTTGTGTCTTAGATGGGTAGATTCTATTTCCATTGTATCAGTCATCAGTAATTTTATGTAATGTACCTATTTCTACCTTTGTATTGTATTATTAGTCCCTCTCTACCGTTTTGTTCACCTCTTTTTTCAATTTTCAATTACTCATTTTTAGTTTCAACAACCTCTATACAAAGGGTTCTGTATTTGGATCTCTATGAATGTGGTCTCCATTAGTAATTTCATGCACAGTCGTACTTCTGAGGGAGTTTACCGTTTCCACATGGTTAGTCTACTCTGTAACGGTGGCGGTGAGTAATGGATTCAGGTATCTAAAATGTGGGTTTTTCTGACGGCTGATTATCATTAGATAGATCGTAATCTTTTGCGTCTTTCATCTTTTTCTGTCCATTCATTGATCTTTTCCGCGTCTTATCTTCTGAGTTTCTCCTTTCAAAAATCTACACGTCCTTCTTGTGACGTTTTTTGAATAACAAATGTATGAAATATCAAGTGATTGATGGACTAAACTTTGAAATGTGAAGAAATGATGATTTTTTTGGGGGGAGGGGCGATTTTTAACATCGGCTGTCTCCAGCAGAAAAAATAATAGGGAATGAAAGTCATTCTGTCAAAAGTTTATTTTATATTTTTTCAGGATTAAATGTCCCTCAGAGGAAGGGCGATATTTTTATTCAAACATATTGAAAACTTCAGCAAGTTATTTCCAGCCTAATGAGCAAAATTTATATGAAAAAGATAGGATTGAAATAAGGCGTCTTACAAATCGAAAAATGTTCTTCAAAATCCTTTTCCGCTCTTTCTTGCCATCCTGAAATCCTTTTAAGCAAATCGAATCTTTCGCCATAATCCTTTTCTGTCGAATTTAAGTGCAAACGAGCGTGTACAGTTTAAATATGCTTATTTTAAAAGGTACGTAATACATTGTTACAGCTACCCTGAGGCTGTAAAGTGGATTTGTGGTTGAAGGTAAAATGTACGGTAAGCGAGGCAATAGTCGTTACCGAATAAATTAATTTAAATTCATGAATGGTTGGCTTGTTTCATGAAAATGAATTAAGAAACAGTCTAGTTAGAGATTGTTTCATGGCTTCTTAAAATAAAAGAAGTTGACTAGAAACACCGAGATACTAGAAGACAAGCAGATATTCTAATGAGTAATAAAATATTAGAGTAACCAATTTATTTTCAATATGGCAGTTTGCTATTTAATCGCCCAAGTCATATTACAGTTGCAACCAAAATTCGAAAAGTATGTTATTTTGAATTATGTAAATAAGATCACTCCTAAAAAACCATTTGTGCCAAATGCTCTCCAGTGACCGATAGACTAATTCACTGAAACGATATTTTTCATATATGTTGGATGGTTGGCTGGTTGTAGGCGGAGTAGGCAATTATGTCTGTTTGTGCACTGCAACCACTTGGCTTATTGTGCCCCGCTCTCTCGGTTACATGATTGCGATCAGTTGATATCTGTTGCATGTTAAAGCCGCACATTGATATTGGATGTGCATAGATGTTTTTTCCTCTTCACCACAAAGGCTGCATGTCGTGGGACTCTTGTGGATACCCACTTTCTGTAAGTATTGCCGCAGGCGATAGTGGCCAGTGATCAGTCCCAAGACTAGTTTGGTCTAGGCCCTTGATAAAAAAAAGATGTTAGTTGTTAGTTTTGATTGCGGGGCCACCAATTACGTCCCTCACGTATATTTGGCCAGAAGTGCTGATATGACCATCCATAGATTTGGCTCACATTCAATTTTATATCTTCTTCTTTTTTGTATGGTGTCATATACGTAAGTATAATGCCCGTTTTATCCCCACCTTTTCGGAGGTCTGCCCATAGGTCTTCTACTGCAAGGTTTATTGAGTTCGGCCCTTTTTGCTAGTCTGTTATCGTCCATTCGTTCTCGTGTTTATTCCATTGTTTTCTTCTGGTTTTAGTCCATTTGAATATTTTTTACACCTCACTTAGCTCTAATGGCTCTTTGCTGCGGATTTTGTCGTGGATAGTGTGTGTCTAATCACCTTCATTTCTGTTGTCCTCTTATTTTCTGCTCTTGTTTCTACAGAACATGTGAGTATCGGTCTCACTCTTGTCTTGTATATCCTTGTTTTGCTTTCTATTTTGAGGTATTTATTTTTCCAGACTATAACCTTCTATTGATGCCGTCATAGACTCTTGTTTACTTCACTGTTTAAGTCTCTATGGCTTGTTATCATTGTTCCCAAATTATTAACCGGTTCAATAAATCTTCATTGGATCTCCAGCTTGCATCTTAGTAGTTCTTTTGAAGCTACCATATATTTTGTTTTGGTTGTGTTAATAATCATGTTTAGTTTTCTTGCTTCCAAATTGAAGGTTATGATCTTCTGAAGGCTGCTCTCTGAATCGAAGATGAGAACCATATCATCGGCGTAGGAGATTACGGGGAAGTGTGATGCCCACTTTGTATTCTCTACTTTTAGAAGATTCTCTACTACGACGAGGCTAAAAATAAAAGGACTAAGTGCATGTCTTATTCTGGTGTTGATCTTTAGTTCCTTGGCCCATTCCGTGGTAATGTAATGTCATGTATGATTCTTATTAGTTTTGGGTTTGTCGGCTTTTCTTATAATAATTTTATAATATCTGTCATTTGTACTCTATCGAAGGTTTGACTCATGTCGACGAAATACATACAAGAAGGTTTGTTAAATTCGTCAGCCCTCTTCATTATCTGCTTCACTGTAAATATGCCATTTATGGTCAATCGATTTTTGCGGATTCTTTGTTGTTGCTGTCCTATTTATGTTCTTGCTCATTTCCTCCAGTATGATTTTTGTTAATACTTTTAAGGTAATATTTAGGAGCGTTATTTGGCGGTAGTTTTCGGGTGACATCTTTTATGTTTTTTTGAATACTGGGACTGTTAGGCTAGTTTTCAAATCTGCAGGTATTTGTCCATTTTTTACTGTTTGTAAAGAGCTGTGCTAGTTGTCGATGAAAGTTTTCTCCTGCATATTTTATCATTTCATTTGTAATGTCGTTTGTTCCTGAGCTTTACCCAATTTTAAGATTTCTTATAACTCTTTCTCTCTGTTCCGAAGTTACTTCTAGATTTACTTCTTCCACTTTTCTAAGTTCGTTATTCTCTTCTTTTTTATATAATTTCCCAAAGTATATTTGTCATTCTTAAATCAAGTTTTTCCCAGACTTTCCTTTGAGCACCATACAGATCACTTTCAATTCTATATGGATTTTCGAAATTATATGATGTCATATAATCCGTTTGCATAGCCAAGAGTTTGTTCTTGACAGGATCCAAAACTTTTGAGTGTCCAAATTGTACAGGGTAAGTCAACGATACAGTAAAGTTCATTATCTCATTTGTTTCGGGAATGACAAAAATGTTAAATACAATAGGTTTAGTTGTTAAGGGGCAGAGTTTAAAATTATTTTTGAGTTACAGGGTACTTTAAAAAAGTGTGGCCGATATAACATATGTTTTTTTAAATGGAACATCCTATTTTCCAATTTATTTTTAAATTCTTCTTAAAATTTTATAACTTTTTTTATTAATAATGTTATATACCTCAACCTAATAGTTTTTTTTCTAATATTTCAATTTAAAAAAAAAATACTAGGTTTCAGTTTTGCAAAAAATCGCCAGTAGCGCGTAGTTTTTGAATCATAATTGGTACGAGTGCTCTATAGAGATGAAAAAAAATATATGTAAAGAAATTTGAGTTAGATGCTACAGGGTGTTCAAAAACAAATTTATACATTTCGACTATTTTAAATTGAAAAATCTCAATTTTTTTAAATGACACACTCTATATATTATTATTTTTTCAGATAGATTTTACAAACCCTCCAACTTTTATTAAGTATGTCATATACCTATTTCTAATAGTTTTCGATTTATTTTCAATTTTTACCCTTTTTTAATACACTTACGCTATTGTGAAGATATGCACAAAAAGTTAATAATAATTTTAATATAGTTTAACTTATCTAATGATTAATTATTATGACGTAATACATGTTTAGTCGTTTTACTCTATTTTCCTTCACTTGCCTTAGCATAGCATAGCTATTTTCCATATCTACTGGGTATTCACATAAATACGATCTTTAATGTAGCCCCACAGAAAGAAGTCCAAAGGTGGCCACTGAATGAATCCATCCCTACCGATCGTTTACAAATTCCCGAACTTCCCGGTGATAATGAGCAGGAGCTCCATCTTGTTGGATCCACATTTGTTCCATTTCAAAGTTATCAACTTCTTCAAGAAGCTGGGGTAATTTGTTTTACAAAAAATGTAAATACCTAGTCCCGTTAAGCGGTTCGCGGAAAAAATATGGACCAATAATTCTAAAATTTAATATTCCACACCATACATTAAGCAACCAATGGTTTTTGGTTTTGAACTTCTCGGACCCAAAATGGATTAACTATTGAATAATAATGCATGTTATGACTGTTAACTGCTCCATTACTGCGAAAAATAGTTTCATCAGAAAACATTATTTTGGATAAAAAATTTGGATCGGCCTCTATTGCTCGTCGTTCATAATCACGGTCTTGAAGTTCTTGGTGTAGTTCTATATGAAAGGGATGATACCTGTATTTTTTCGTGGTGCGATTAGCCGTAGATTGGGATGTGTCAGATAAGTCAGCTAGCTGACGGCTGCTGACCTGGGGATTATCTTTAACATAAAGTAAAATCTCCATTTCTTTTTCCTCATTGGTAGTATTCTGGTTTACTACTTTCCGTTTCGTACACTCAACGTTACTACGAACATCAAACCGTTCCATTAAGCACTGAAAAAATTTTCTAGATGGTATACGTTTATTAGGATACTTCGCCCCGTAAAGCCTTATTGCCAAAAGTCAATTTTTTCCCGCCTCGCCCAGTATATAAATCATATCAATTAATTCATTTTTAGGAAAATCCATAACTATTACCTTTATACGTCACTTATTACAACAAATTAAACTATTTTTACTTGCTTAATAGACATGTCAAAATTTGACAATGCCTACATTTTTGTTTTGCCTTGGCAACTATGATGTTATAGTGTAAGTGTATTAAAACAAGAGTAAAAATTCAAAATAAATGGAAAACTAATAGAAAAAGGTATATGACATTCTTAATAAAAGTTGAAGAGTTTTGTAAAATCTATCAGAAAAAATAATAATATACAGGGTGTGTCATTTAAATAATTTGAGATTTTACAATTTAAAATAGTCGAAATGTATAAATTTATTTTGACCACCCTGTAGCATCTAACTCAAATTTCTTTACATATATCTTTTTTTTTCATCTCTATAGAATGCTCGTACTAATTATGAGTATTCCACCTTCAGAAACAACAGCGCTACTGGCATTTTTTTACAAAAATGAAAACTAGTATTAAAAAAAAAAAATTAAAATATTAGAAAAACTACTAGGTTTAGGTATATAACATTATTAACAAAAAAGTTACAAAATTTTTACGCCGAATTTAAAAATAAATTAGAAAATAGGATGTTCCATTAAAAAAAACATATGTTATATCAGCCACACTTTTTTGAAGTACCCTGTATACTCAAAAATAATTTTAAACTGTGCACCTTAACATTTCCTAAAACTATTGTATTTAATATTTTTTCGTAAATCCCGAAACAAACGAAATAATGAACTTTACTCTATCATTGACTCACCCTGTACCGGCTGTTGTTTTCATTCCCCTTTTGCCATTCGAGAGCTATTGATAGTTTTACTTTTACTGTCTAACGGTATTATTCCTAGAATTATTTCTATAGCTGTAATAGGGGTGCTACTCATAACTCTGGTGGAACATAAGCAAGCCAACCTCTGTAACAGATTTAGCTTCGTGTTGTCGTTCTCTGCTCTGTTTTCGTCCAATATACTGCAGCTGCGTGTGTATTCATGGGTCTAATGACTGTGACGTATAGTCAAAGTACTATCTGTGATTTAACGCTTCAGGCTCTTCATGAGACACATTTTTGCTTTATTTCGGTTTTTGTAATTTGTTTCCTCCACGTTAATTTCGTATCTAGCGTCAAGTCCTTTCATGTATATATATATATATATATATATATATATATATATATATATATATATATATATATATATATTTAAAATTAAATAGAAAAGTGATGTAATTAAAATTATTCAACTCATCTGATGTTTTTAATATGAAATATAAATGCAAATTAAAAAAATGTAACATAAATTGTTCACAACAATGAAGTTCAAAAGGGAAATTAATTCAAAATTAGGCTTTGAGGAAAACGCCATTAAAATTTAAATTTTGCTTATTGTTGACATTTCAACAAATAAAGATTTTAATTTGTACTTTTTTTAACGTACATAAATAGAATCATAGCAAATATTAAAATTGTGCATTTGGTCAAAATACATTTACTTAACAGCGATTTAAAAATATTTAAATAGGTTATGTAAGTGACTTGCACACGCACATTTATCTTATTTTATTATTTGGAAATATTCGTTTCTTTTTTCTATAGAATCGCTTTCTATGTTTAAAACGAGAATTAACAAAAATTTTGTTTGATCGTGCCTATCGACAGACAAACAGATCAACCGACATTTTTAACTGTGTTACTTGTAATCTAGGGTCATTGGAATATGAAAAACTTCCAAAATCACCACAAAAATAAAATAAAAAACTAAATATATGGGCTTTTGTAATTAAGAAAAGAAATGGAGATTGAAATGAATCGCATTAAAATACAGGTAGAATCAATCAAGCTTTAAACAATAATGGATATAAGCAAATAATGTTACCACTCAGTATATATCACCAGTACACCAAACACTTTATTTTGCACGCGATGCGCGTTTCGCTAACCATGTTAGTTTCATCTGAAGTGATTATTGACTAAAGCTAAACTACAAATCTACCCTATTTATACTTAGCCTAATCTTTGAATTACCTAGGTGGAACTAATGACATAGGCGAGGTCACCAGTTTCCGGTCAAGTAACCAGTAGAGGGGACTATAAGGAATAGGCCTTCTGTCTTTATTAAAACTATTTTTACATTTTATAATTTCCATAATTACGTATGCGTTCAACAATCTCCTATCAGATACATTTTTAATTAATCTTAGATTATCTAATGTTACAGTATGATTAGTTTAAAGGGCATGTTTGGCAATGCCAGATTTTTCTTTTCTACTGTATTTTACTAAATGCTCTTTAAATCATGTTTAAACTGACCTTTTAGTTTGTCCAACATACTTTTTGTCGCAATCATTACAACTAAATTCATAAATTCCACTTTTCTCACAATAAGGAATCTTATTTTTGAGATTTCCTAAGATGATTGTCTGATGCTTATAAACTAATGTGACGCCTACCTTATTAAATACCTTAGTGAGTCCCCTGCTATATTTCGGATTATATGGTATGGAGACATACTTGGTGTTATTTTCTTTGCGTGTAAAAAAGGTGGAATTCTGAATATTTAACCTGAACTTATGTCTATTTATTAACTTATTTACTAAGTCTTCGCCATAATCATTAACTCTAGTTATATTTCTAATACGATTCCTTTCGTTATTGAAATTTACTCTATTCAGAGGAAAAGTGACCAAACGATGAACTAAAAAATGTAATGCGGCTAATTTGTGCAATGAAATGAATTATTAGGAATATATTTATCTGCTACTGTGTCTTTTCTGTAGATATCAAATTCTAACCTATTATTATTTTTAATAATTAAAATATCTAGAAAAAGCAGTTGTCCTTTGCTCTCAATTGCATAAGTGGAATTTAATGGAATCATACCGGCTATTTAATTTGGAAACAAAATCATCTATATTTGCTTTCTTTTTATCAAAAATTGCGAAAACATTATCCACATACCTATAATACCCTTGGGAAATACTCAAATTTTTGACTGGCTTCGGTTTCAAACTTACTCATGAATAAATTGGCTATGAAAGGTGATAAGCAATTACCCATAGCTGTTCCTTCTTTCTGAACATAAAATTGACTGTTATATTGAAAATAATTTTGTTCCATACAAAGTTTAGATAATATTAAGTATTCATGAATAATTTCGTAATTCATCCTAAGTAATACTTCGAGTTATGGTAAAGTTTGTGATATTGGCACACTTGGGAACAAAGGACTGATATCAAAAGAAATTAAGATTTCACCTTCATTAAGAACTAGATTTTTGTTTTTTTTTTTAAATAAATTCTAAAGAATTCTTCACTGTAAAAGTATTTAATGGTAAATTCTCAAGTTCTTTTGATAACCATTTAGATATCAAATATGTGGGTGATCCGACCGATGAAATAATGGGTCGCATTGCTTTTCCAGGTTTGTGAATTTTGGGTAAGCAATACAACTTTGGTATGGTCGGATTACTTACATTAAATTTAAATTTTAGCGAATCTGAGATAAGGTTCTTACATTTACATTTCTACATTACAAATTTTTAACCTCTGTTATCATTCTCGGTAATGGATTTCGTATTACCTTTTCATAAGGACCAGATTCGATAAGATTATCTACACGTTCAAAGTAATCTTTTTTGTCCAATATAAGAATCTTATTTCCTTTATCCGCTTTTAAGTAGAAGACATTTTTCTTTCTTAATCCTTTAACTACTTTTATGCTTTTTTGTGAATTAGAATCTGTGTTGTTAACCATATGTTTTGATGTTTGATTGAGACATGCTTCCCTCACAAATGTCTGTTTTTTTTTTTATAAATCAAGCCAAAGTCAAATTGTTGAAAGGTGGATTCCTAGCCTATCAAGTTTATCAACTTGATGTACTTACCCAAAAATTTTGGGTTAGTACATCTTAAAATTTGATTTTGTCAATCAATGTCATCATGTCAAAAGTATTATTTTATCAAAAAAACGCTTTAATGCAGCTTGAATTCAAAAAACAAGATATTACAAAACAGCGAATTACATCGTAAATTTAAGAGAAATATGTATTCTAGACAGTATTTTCTTCAGCTGAAAGCCATTTAAAACAAAGATTTATCAATAATTTGAAGTGCATGTTTTTTTATACATAAAAACTTAAGTGTGTTAGGGATTTGCTTGGAAGCGAGAACGTAAGTAAAAAATAAGATTACTAGTACCTTTTTAAGGTCCTATTTATTAATAATTGCTTATTTTAATTCCAATTTTTGCTATTTTTTTATCTGATACAATTTTAGTTTACCTCTAAATTTAAGACCATTTTACCGAAATTGAAAATTAAGAAGTAAGAACAATGTCACTAATATTAGAGAAATTTATCAAAATATAGAAAAAAACAGCTCTTTCTTCAACTTATCTATGTGTATTATCAGTATAAGTATCTTTTAAAGACTATATTTGTTATTTTTATTCCTATTGTTGTTACTTTTCCCCAATACAATTTTTTAGTTTTCCTCTAAATTTTAAAGAATTTGACCAAAATATAAAATAAAAATGTTGCTGATAAGTTATTAACATTGGAAAAATTTGGTGAGCAGTTTGCGTTATAAAATGTATGTTACTACTTAAATTTAATATTTTATTACGAAAAATAATAATTAAAAAAAAATAATAACAATCATTGCTAAAAAGAGTTATGTATTGTGGCAATGCGTATAACCAACATGGTAATTATGTATATATATATATATATATATATATATATATATATATATATATATATATATATATATATATACATATATATATATATATACATATATACGAGTATATATATATATATATATATATATATATATATATATATATATATATTTGTATATACAGGGAGTTTAATATATTGAAATAGGTGACTTCTCGTCAATTGGAGATACAACTGTGTGTGTAAATTAAAGAAAAAAAATTTTTTTCGACTATTCCCTTATTGTATACAAGTATATCTTAGCTGTCTAATTGATTTCTTTTGTTTCCTTATTTTTCTTTCGTCTTCACTCCTTTTTACCTTTTTTTCATGATTTATTTTTTTTTTAAATTCTTTCCTCTTTTTTTCTCTTCCTTCTTTTTCTTAATTTTTTTTTGTACATGTTTTTTTTTAGACCTTAATGTTGGAGTCCACTACAATATGCTGATCGATAATTCTATAGATAACAATTATTTAAACTTAATAGATGTTGCAGATTAATCGGCAATTGAGCCTATGATTTAATTTCACTGAAAAATTTTTACATTATGATGCAATCTAAAATACAAAGTTGCATGTCTTCTGTTTCGCAATCGCAATTGTCACTGTCCTGTAGGCCTATTCTATTTCTGTATATCGGACACAATGCATTTATTTTACTTATTGTCTAAAATTTCTATTATCCTAGTTATAGAACCAAGGATTTTTTGTTTAGGTGAAGAAGCATTGCCTTGAAGAATTGTTCGGTTATTAATTTCTCAAATATTTTTTTCCAGTCTAAGTCCATTTTGACTTTTATAATTCAGAAATAATCTATAACTGGTGTCTTGCACCCGGGAATACCGTACCCCAAAGACAGTGGCTTCTTTGGTTAATTGGTCCACTTTTTCATTTCTTCATACTTATTTTTATTAAACTTTGACGATTGAAATGGGTGACTTTATCATCAATTTTGTAATTCACTGGACTACGCAATATTAAAAAGTAATGCACTGGTACAGCTAAAAGGACCATTGAATTGGCTGAAAGAGAGAAAGAGGGACTCTTAAAGATAAATTGAATAGAGACGACGGCGATCAATGATACTCATTGGCGAAATGTCAAAAACGTTTTACATGTACACGCCTTAAAACGTTTTGCAAAAATAAAGGTTTTTTTTCAGAAATATTGGTAATACAAAAAGTGTACCAAGTGATTTACTGATGTTGCTGAAGATCAGAGAAAATTAGTTTTCGTAACAGTTTGCTTCACTAAAACAAAACAGTGATATTTTTGCTGTGTTACATATTCACAAGTATGCAAATAATAAAATAGTCAACTGATTATAATAATAAAATCGGTATGGGTAAGTAATTTTTAATTCATTGTCAGATTGGAGCAGCGATGAAGAGCGTATTTATAAATATTTTTCTTACAGTGCTTTTGCTATAGATATATATCAGTTTGAATATATTAAGCGATTTTATTCTGTAGAGTTTTGAAAAAGATTTTATATAAACTGAAAAGTTGGCACCAAAAGCATAAAGTTTCTTTTTAACATTACTATCCCACGAATAAGACATACGAAGGTCTTTTAAGTTTTTACAAACGACCACTAGGTCGTTATTGTGATGTAATGTTACAATTGTTGTAAAACTTGACATTTGTTATTGTTGTGTAGTTTGTTTACAGGGTGAGTCAACGATAGAGTAAAGTTCATTATAGCATTTGTTTCGGGAATGACGAAAAAATATTAAATACAATAGTTTTAGGGAATGTTAAGGTGCGCAGTTTAAAATTATTTTTGAGTATATACGGTACTTCAAAAAAGTATGACGGATATACTTTATGTTATTTTAAATGGAACATCCCAATTTCTAATTTATTTTTAAATTCTACGTAAAATTTTATAACTTTTTTATTGATATTGTTATATACCTAAACTTAGCAGTTTTTTTAATATTTCAATGTTTTTAAAAAAAATACTAGTTTTTCAGTTTTGTAAAAAATTGACAGTAGCGCTATTGTTTCTGAAGGTGGAATACTCATAATTAGTACGAGCGTTCTATAGAGACGAAAAAAAAAGGTATATGTAAAAGAATTTGAGTTAGATGCTACAGAGTGTTCAAAATAAATTTAAACATTTCGACTATTTTAAATTGAAAAATCTCAAGTTTTTTAAATGGCATACCCTGTATATTATTATTTTTTCTGATAGATTTTACAAAACCCTCCAACTTTTATTAATTTTTCATATACTTATTTCTAATAGTTTTCGATTTATTTTGAATTTTTCAATTTTACCCTTGTTTTTAATACACTTACGCTATTGCGAAAACATAAACAAATAGTTAATAATAATTTTAATATAGTTTAACTTATCTAATAGTTAATTATTATGACGTAATAAATGTTCAAAAATATGCCCGTCTACTTGAATACACATGTTTAGTCGTTTTACTATATTTTCCTTCACTTTCCTTGGCATAAAGGGCGTTATTGTCCTGCACTCATCCCGTATCCTATTTTCCATATCTACTGGTGTTGTAGGGGAATTCACATAAACACGATCTTTAATGTAGCCCCACAAAAAGGAGTCTAAAGGTGTTAAGTCACATGATCGAGGGGGGCCACTGAATGAATCTACCCTTACCGATCCATTTTTGTGGGTAAAGGTCGTTTAAAAATTCCCGAACTTCCCGGTGGTGCGAAAAGTAGCTTCATCAGAAAACATTATTTTGAATAAAAAATTTGGATCGGCCTCTAGTGCTTCATTCATGGTAGTATAAAAATTTTCTCGTCGTTCAAAATCACGGTCTTGAAGTTCTTGGTGTAGTTCCATATGAAAGGGATGATACTTGTATTTTCTCGTGGTGCGATTAGCCGTAGATTGGAATGTGTCAGATAAGTCAGCTAGCTGACGGCTGCTGACCTGGGGATTATCTTTAACATGAAGTAAAATCTCCATTTCTTTTTCCTCATTGGTAGTATTCGGTTTACTACTTTCCGTTTCGTACACTCAACGTTACTACGAACATCAAACCGTTCTATTAAGCACCGAAAAATTTTCTAGATGGTATACGTTTATTAGGATACTTCGCCCCGTAAAGCCTTATTGCCAAAAGTCAATTTTTTCCCGCCTCGCCCAGTATATAAACCATATCAATTAATTCATTTTTTAGAAAAAATCCATAGCTATTAACTTTATACGTCACTTACTACAATAAATTAAAGTATTTTTACTTGCTTAATAGATGTGTCAAAATTTGACACTGCCTACATTTTTGTTTTGTCTTGGCATCTATGATGTTATAATGTAAGTCTATTAAAAACAAGGGTAAAAATTAAAAAATTCAAAATAAATCGAAAACTATTAGAAACAGGTATATGACATACTTAATAATAGTTGAAGGGTTTTGTAAAATCTATCAGAAAAAAAAATATACAGGGTGTGCCTTTTAAAAAATTTGAGATTTTTCAATTTAAAATAGTAGAAATGTATAAATTTATTTTGAACACCCTGTAGCACCTAACTCAAATTTCTTCACATATATCTTCTTTTTTCATCTCTATAGAACGCTTGTACCAATTATGAGTATTCCAACTTCACAAAGAATGGCGCTACTGGCAATTTTTTACGAAACTAAAAAACTAGTATTTTTTTTAAATTGAAATATTAGAAAAAACTACTGGGTTTAGGTATATAACATTATTAATAAATAAGTTACACAATTTTATATACAATTTAAAAAATAAATTAGAAATGTTCTATTTAAAAAAAAAACATGTTATATCGGCCATACTTTTTTGAAGTACCCTGTATACTCAAATAATTTTAAACTGTGCACCTTAACATTCCCTAAAACTATTGTATTTAACATGTTTTCGTCAATCCCGAAACAAAAGAGATAATGAACTTTACTTTATCGTTGACTCACCCTGTACAGTGAGCGTTTAAAAAAAAGTTTAGTGAACAAATGGAAATTTTGCGTGAAGGTTTTCGTTGGATTATTTTTTCCTATTTTAGCAAAGGCCTAACTCGTTCAACTTTTGGTAATGAATAACCATCAGAAAAGACTGTTTATAATTAGTTTGCAGAATTTCGTCTTGGTCGTGCTCCTGTTAGCGATAAATTTTGTGAAGATCGACCAAAATCGGTTGTCGGTACAAAAAACATTAATGTTGTGCGTAATATGATGAGGTAGAGGCATCCTTAGGCATGTCGAAGACTGAAGTACATTCGTTTTTTTTTGCATCAATATTTAGCTGTGAAAAAGATTTGTTCCCAATGGATTCCGCATAATTTGACAGAAACTTAAAAACAGTACGTGTCAATGGCAACAACATGCAAAATCCGTACACATCGTAACAGGAGACGAAACTTCAACCAACTTCAGAGTAGAAAAAATGTTTCGAACGCATGTAAAACTGTAAATCTTAAAAGCGAATATTTTGAGAAACAATAAAATGATTTGTACCAAAATTTTATTTTTCTTTCATTGTTTTTGTAAAAAACTTAAACGGTAGCCCTCGTATGAATTTAGTATTTCAACTTGGTTTTCAGAAATCAGGGTGGAGCATACCTTCCCATGCTTCTTGAAATAATGTAATATAAAAAGTTATTTACTAAGTCACTGATTAAACATACGATATTACAAAAGATACCAATATTTTAACATTTTAATGGGATTTACGAGCACCCGGTATTTAAAATTCCTATACATATACATATGTAAATTATGTCTGGCAAAGCTTACAAAGTCATAACAATCAGTTAATCAGGACACAAAAGGACTATATTGAATTTTAAATTTCGACTTTGTCCGATTTTTTGACTTTTTAACCCTGATTTACATTGTCACGCTACGCTACGCATACATACGTAAAACGGAATTTGTTATAATTGTTAACGTATTTGAGTACATAATTAATGTTGTTTTTGTTCTTTCATTATGTAGAGATAAATTTTATATGGTGGAAAAGAAAAAAACAGAATTAATATTATAGCCCAGTCGCCAGGGATTTTGAGCTCTCATAAAAAAAAACTACCTGTCTGCATTTTGGCACACAGGTAGTTTTTTGGACGTAGAATATGATTAAAAAAGGCTGCACAAAATCCAAAATAAAAACAGAAATTCGGTTTTTTCGCTAATATCTTACAAAAAAATAGTATATGGATTATTTTTCCAGATTATTTTTATTAGGGTAAGAATTTATTAATATATAGGTGAATAAATATATGAATATAAAATATATGAATAGGTGGATTCAAAAAGTGTAGCACGCCAAACAAGTTAATTTGAAAGTCTACGCGCACCGCTCAAAGGTTAATAGAAATTACTTGTTTTCAGAGCGTAAAAAGAAAATTAGAAGATAGCTTTTTGAAGAGGTAACTTTCAGCTTTCCGATGACGCTAATATTTTTATTTTTATTACTTTATAATTTGTAAAACTTAAAATGAAATTTTTGTTAGCATGATTTTAACAGGTATACTGTAAGTTACAAAAATTTAATGAAATATAGTACTGAAAAAAAATCCTTGTGCATATAATTATTATACCAACACACCCACACTGTGTTATTTAAAAATTGAGTTTTAAAATATTACAATTTGCGTGCTGTAGTGCGCCGCCGGCAATTTTACGTTCAAAGCAATACGAAATGGTCAAAAAAAGTCCGACATTTTTTCTAGTTTAAGTTACTTATTTGATATTAGAAAATTATTAAAAACTTTCTATTTTTTGTAATTTTGCTCTTGAAAAAGTGTTCATGATAAACGTATCTTTGTTTATTATGAATCATAAGACTTAAACTTAAAATAAAAAAATAACCGGTCAAGTGCAAGTTGAATTTGCGCAATTAGTGTTCCGTACGTTGATTGTTTCTGAAATAAAAATTTTTATTACGGAGGTATAAAAAGATCAGTGGTCAGATTTTTGGAACAGTACTTTTCGAGGTACAGGGAGGGGCAGCGATTTTTCGCGATTTTTTCAAAATAATACAAGGAAAAGTGTATATATATTTTTGAACTCGTGTTTTCACAAGCTTTCATTTGACACCCCACTTGATGATCTTCCGATATCACCTCCCAAAGTTAACCCCTTAAGTCAAAATTTAACTTTCAAAACTACACGGTTGTGATGAGGCCATCAATTTCTATATTAGTGCCAAATTTCAACTTTCTACGTCAAATAGTTTCGGAGCAAATCGGATGTGACAGACGGACAGACAGACAGACATACAGACACCGAAGTGATCTTATAAGTGTTCCGTACGGAACACTAAAAAAATATCTGAAAGTGGGAAATGACATAAAAGTCTAAGCTTTAAGTATAAAGTTTTTATATTTTATTTATTTTATGTAAACATCCAAGTACAAAGAAAGCAGTTTCTGAAAACACAAAAGTTCTAAATTACACGAAGAAATTATCTCTAGACGACATATTGGACCCGCTATCTTGACTTTTTTAATTCTGTCATCGGATTTTTTATCAGCATCCCGAGGAAACTCCTAATAGCCAATTTCAAAGTATTTAACGGTATACAGTAAGGTTAATTTAATCATCAAGTTGGAACCATGATTCCCGCTATACGGAACACTTATAAGATCACTTCGGTGTCTGTCCGTTCGTCCGTCTGGCTGTTTGTCACACCCGATGTTCTTTGAAACTATTTGACATAGGAAGTTGAAATTTAGCACTAATATAGAAATTGATGGCCTCATTAGAGCCGTGCAGTTTTGAACGTTAAATTTTGACTTAAGGGGTTAGTTCTGGGGGGTGAAATTGGAAGTGAAAAATATTTTTTTACCAGGTCGTCAAGTGAGGTGTCAAATGAAAGCTTGTAAAAACACGAGTTCAAAAGCATACATATTGTAATACTTGCGCATATTTTTCTTTGTATTATTTTTAAAAAATTGTGAAGAATTGCTGTCAGCCCTCCTTATCTCGAAAAGTACTGATCAAAAAATTTTGAAATATTCTACACAGGGTGTAGATTGAACGAAAATTATCACGAGTGCATTACCTTTAATAATTTATCTGGTATATAAAAAAAACTAAAATTTCAAGGACATCACTTTTCAGTGATGATCGGAAAAAAAAAACTTAAAAACTCATTTGGAGTGTGTTTTGTGAAGTCATTGATCATTATATACGTTTGTAACAAAAAATTTTATTTTAAAAACAATCAACGTACGGAACACTAATTATTTATTTTTAGAGATATTTGTGAAAAGCCGAATTTTTCATTTTATTTTTGATTTTGTACACTTAGCGTACATTTTAGAGCACCAAACTCGTATTCTACGCCCAAAAAACTACATGTATGCCAAAATGCACCCTGTTAACATTTAATGAGAACCTTTGGTTAAAATTCGCGTCTGGCAACTTTGCTAGTAACAAACCAATTTCAATTGTTTCGCAGAAATAAGTTTAAATTTGTTTGACTTATTGTGAAAATACAACGGGAGAGGGCAAGTTGAAAACGCAGGGAGTCACTGAAAATTTAGCTGCCGAACATTCGTGAAAATCTCGATATGTATACAAAGTGCCACAAATATGCTCAGGATTTCATTAGGATGCATTATTCTTAAAGATTTATGTAGAATTAATATCATCTAAAACTGTTCAGAGGCTTAACTTCGCTAATCAGAAATTTAAACATTTTTTGCTTTCCTGGTATTCGTGGAAAATCTTCCGAGATTTTTGCTTTTTTTCACGTTTTAGTGTCCCTGGATCACGAAAAACGTAGTCTCTAATTTGCATCGATTTGTCTCTTTCCCTATCTGTCGATCGGCCTCGCTGCATGATAACGCTAGGAGATATTTTGAAGAACTTATAGTAGGATTGGAATCTATAATTTTTGAGCGATATTTCTTAAGAAAACGTGAAAGGGGTGGAGGCCGATAAATTTTATTTAATTTCAATAGTATTAACAACAAGGTTCCAGGTCACAAAGGGTCTCAAAACAGGGCTGCTGTATATCCCCAACGCTATTTAAAATCTATTTGGAGAGTGCACTGAAGAACTGGAAAAGAAAATGCAGCAGTATGGGATTACCACTGGATGACGATACTACATTGTACACGCTATCATTCGCGGACGACCAGGTAGTAGTCGCTCAGGACATCGATGATATGGAATACATGACACGAAAACTTATGGAGGAATATGAAAAATGGGGCCTAGAAGTCAATATTAAAAAAGACCGAGTACATGTGCGTCGGAGGACAACAGCACGACTTGAAACTGGCCACAGGACACATCATCCAACACTGTGCCAGTTATAAGTATTTGGGAACGAGAATATCTAGGGGCGGAACACTGGAAGAAGCAATATTCGAGAGGAATATACAAGGAAGAAAAGCGATTGCAATGCTTAATAGTATACTGTGGGACAAAAACATAACCATTGAAAATAAGGAGAGAATTTACAACTCAATAGTGAAAAGTATAATAACTTACAGCTCCCAGGTGTGGCCATTGAAGGAAAGAACAGAAAAAATACTAAAAGCTACAGAAATGGATTTCTGGAGACGAGCAGCCAGAAAACCCAGAAAAGACCGCATACCAAATGACATGATAAGACGAGCTTTAGAAATAAAGCACGATATAGTGCCAACAGTTGGTATGGTACGGACATGTACAGAGAATGTCACAAGACCGACTACCTAAAAAGATCCTAAATTGGAATCCTCATGGAAGAAGAAAGCGAGGAAGACCACGCCAAAGCTGGAGAGCAGGAATCAACAAGGAAGTACTAGGGGGAGATCTGGAGGAGGAGGGATGGAAAAACCGGGAAGAGTGGAAATTATGCATCGGAAGACGGAAGACGGAAGACGTTATAAAACCGTTTGATATATATATATATATATATATATATATATATATATATATATATATATATATATACATATATATATATATATATATATATATATATATATATATATATATATATATATATATATATATATATATATATATATATATATATATAATATATATATATATATATATATATATATATATATATATATATATATATATATATATATATATATATATATATATATATATATATATATATATATATATATATATAACAAATAAAGAGAGAGAAAGCAAAGTTGCCGTATCTAACAAAATCCTAAGTTATGAAACTAGTTGGGGAACTCGGCAAAGAACGGGCATCAACAGATGTTCATACTATATTCATTTAGCCAATATTTCGGTCCTAGGTTGGGACCTTCATCAGAGCACAAATTGTAGCATGAAATTTAATCTAACAAGAATGACCATCAATAACAATCGCCATAGTAAAAAACCAACACTGAAATAAAACAACCACTATTCACTAACATATTAACATAAAAACATGGCATTTACAGCAGGGATGCCATTGATAACGTTGGATGCTGAAATTCAAAACTAATTAACCACCTGCCATCTTAAAGAAAAAAATTTTTCTTTAAGATGGCAGGTGGTTAATTAGTTTTGAATTTCAGCATCCAACGTTATCAATGGCATCCCTGCTGTAAATGCCATGTTTTTATGTTAATATGTTAGTGAATAGTGGTTGTTTTATTTCAGTGTTGGTTTTTTACTATGGCGATTGTTATTACTTGTTAGATTAAATTTCATGCTACAATTTGTGCCCTGATGAAGGTCCCAACCTAGGACCGAAATATTGGTTAAATGAATATAGTACGAACATCTGTTGATGCCCGTTCTTTGCCGAGTTCCCCAACTAGTTTCATAACCTATATATATATATATATATATATATATATATATATATATATATATATATATAAATATATATATATATATATATATATATATATATATATTTATATATATATATATATAATATATATATATATATATATATATATATATATATATATATATATATATATATATATATATATATATATATATATATATATATATATATATATATATATATATATATATATATATATATATATATATATATATATATATATATATATATATATATATATATATATATATATATTATATATATATATATATATATATATATATATATATATATATATATATATATATATATATATATATATATATATATATATATATATATATATATATATATATATATATATATATATATATATATATATATATATATATATATATATATATATATATATATATATATATATATATATATATATATATATATATATATGTATATATATATATATATATATATATATATATATTATATATATATATATATATATATATATATATATATATATATATATTATATATATATAAATATATATATATATATATATATATATATATATATATATATATATATATATATATACATATATATATATATATATATATATATATATACATATATATATATATATATATATATATATATATATATATATATATATATATATATATATATATATATATATATATATATATATATATATATACATATATATATATATATATATATATATATATATATATATGTATATATACATATATATATATATATATATATATATATATATATATATATATATATATATATATATATATATATATATATATATATATATTCAATAGTATTATGAGAATTTTTTCCTCGTTTTATTTATAGCTAAATATATAAGGGGTTAAAGGGGAGGGAATTAGAGGAGTTGCGTCCAATATACTACTTTATATATCCTTTTTGCTAGCCCTTTCTATTCAGAATTTAATTTCTAATGCGTGATATCAGTCTTCGTTGATGTAACATAACAAATAACTGAATTTATTTATCTTTTCAATAGGCTGAGGAGCTTAATTTTTAGAGATCATGTATTTAGTATTTTTGGCATTCAATTCGAGTCCATATTTAGAATTTGTTGTCTGCATACTGGTGAAAAGCTCATGCTGTCCTTCGTGGCTACTTGCCAAGGTAATCGAATTACTCGCATAGCGTATATTGTTCATTGACATTATCATGTGCTTCTCTGAAGATTCTAAAGAAGTGTTGGAAGAATGCACCACTGTCTCAGTCACCTTCTAAATGTAGCGGTCCCTAGAACGGATCTTCTATCCTTACAAACGCCTCAATAGATTTTGGCAATGATGCGAATGTATTGTTAATTAAGATTTATAGTTTTAAGGATTTTTATTAATTCGTCGTATTGGCACTCATCCAAGAACTTCGCGTAGCTTAACAAGCATGCATAAATATTCCAATTGACATCTCTACATCGCCGGATACACTTCTATAATGCTTCCTCAGTATGTAGGCTGTTCCGGAATCATTGTAAATTTCCTTTGCGCACATCACAACGTTGTAATGATTGTAATGAGGGAACTTGGTTTCGGCAAGATGGGGGGGAAATACCACATACTTAAAGCACATATTTGCCAGTTATTCTAGAAATTCTTCAGAGCAAATTAAACAGATGGCCTCACCGTAGTCCTCATTTAACACCGGCGCTTGCCGTAGGACAAAGCAACATCATACACCTCCCTCTTGCTAGCTCTATCTTAAAAACTGTCCAAAATAAATTCATTTTCAAGTAGTACTGACTTGAGGTCTATTGATTTTTTATGTGGAGATATCTGAAAATGATGTGTAGAGTAACATTCGTCGTTTCGTAGAACACTAAAAAGAAATGTATAATAAAGTGAGTTATTATTTAAGTTTCCAGACTGTAGCTTTAGCACAAAGATGATAGAAATAATCTTCAAAGTAAATAGTGCAGTATAGAGGTTAGAGTCTTTATCTTTCTTGAATATTTGATCCCAATAAACTGTATTCGCGTTATTTCGGTTCATTACCTTTACCTGGGAAGCTCTGTAAACAATATAATTCTAAAGTTCTCTGAATACTAATAATTAAAAGCATATACCCAAAATTCATTAATTATATTAAAATAAACTATATGTAATAAACAAAATTTAAAATAAAATGTAATTAATCATATTTGAAATTAATAAACCCAGGCAAAATTTGACTAATTGCTGTTTTTACTAAGAATTCTATATAGAGTGTGTTAAAAAGAACCAAAAAAGCAAAATATGGTGACGCTGTAGCGTGTGGTCTACTAAAGAATTTGAGATCTACCCTTCTATAACATTGCTATACAATAATAATTGATAAGACGAACAATTTGTTGTTAATAATGATTCTATTACGAATATATTTATAACTAATATCTATACCAGGTGTACAAGTATGAAATGCGGATTTCAGACAACAGATGGTGCACCAATGTAGTTTGTGCTATAAAGATTTGACCCTGCGCCATTTTATTGTGTCATCAACAAGCGTCAGACGCGCACGAGTGATAAATTGGAAAAGTGTGTGCATAGTGTTGTGTTATTGGGTTCAATATGTCGAAATTTATACCAAACAAAGAGCATTCGCGGACAGCATTAATTTTTTGTTTTCATTTGAAGAAAACCGCTGTTGAATCATACCGATTACTTCGAAAAGCTTATGGTGAACATGCTCCATCGTAAGATACGTGTGAACGATAGTTTCGGAGTTTCAAAAGTGGTGACTTCGATGTTGCAGAGAAGGAACGTGGAAAACAGCCAAAAAAATACGAAGATGTGAAATTGCAAGCATTGTTGGACGAAGATGATTCGCAAACACAAAAACAACTAGCCGAGCAATTGGCCGTTAGTCAACAAGCTGTTTCCAATCGGCTACGAGAGATGGGAAATATTCAGAAGCCGGTAGATGGGTACCACATAAGTTGAACGACAGGCAAATGGAAAAGCGCAAAAACACGTGTGACATTTTGCTCGCTCGGTACAAAAGGAAGTCGTTTTTGCATCGTATAGTTACAGGGGATGAAAAGTGGATTTATTTTGAGAATCCCAAGCGCAAAAAATCATGGGTAGACCCAGGCGCACCATCCACATCGACCGCAAAACCGAATCGCTTTGGCAGAAAGCCGATGCTCTTTGTTTGGTGGGACCAGAGGGGCGTGGTCTATTATGAGCTGTTAAAAAACCTGAGGAAACGGTTAATACTAAACGTTACCAACAACAATTGACCGATTTGAACCTTTCGCTGTTTGAAAAAAGGCCAGAATACCGAAAGAGGCAACACAAAGTCATTTTGCTTCATGACAATGCTCCATCACATACGGCAAAACCAGTTCGCTACACGTTGGAAGCCCTCAGCTGGGAAGTTCTATCTCATGCGGCTTACTCACCAGACTTGGCTCCTTCCGATTACCACTTGTTTGCATCGATGTGTCACGCATTTGCCGAGCAGCGCTTTGGTTCGTACGAAGATGTGAAAAAATGACTCGATGAATGGTTCGCAGCAAAAGGGGAAGATTTTTACTAGCGTGGTATTTATAAATTGCCCGAAAGATGGGAAAAATGTATAACAAGCGATGGAGCATACTTTGAATAAAGCACTTTTTATCATTCTTCCGAATTTAACATGTTTTTTTTTGGAAAAAAAAATCCGCATTTCATACTTGTACACCTGTAAACAGAGGCAATTTCCTTTAAAAAGCTGATAAATTGGGCGTCTTCATTCTTTCTTAATATCCTCCAGGATAAAGGGCCCAGATGTGATTGAAGATGGTTTAATGATACTACCCTCATTTTCTTTAAGATGTAAATTTTGGCATCTAGCCACAACCCTTTAATACTTTGTGTATGAGCTTCTGTGAGCGGATCAATATAGTTTTGCTGGTGATTAACGGTTTGATGGTTGAAGTCTCGCCTGCTAAGATTCCTATACGCTGGCCACTCATCTGAATGAATAACAGAATAAAATTGAACCTCTCTTTTTATAATTGGCATTAATATGTTTTCGTCACTCCTTTCCACAATAAAATATCGTACTTTTCGTATTGTTTTCATACCGAATGCCTACAGTCCATCTATTCGTCTACCATGGTTTCGATTGTTTTGCACCAGTGCATTGATATCTTCAGATTCAGGTTGTTGATCACCTTGTAAGAGCCTTCCCCTGTTATATTTTCGACTACCGGGATTCGTACTTCATCCATTGGAATAGGATCGTCGTTGTTGCCGATTAATTGTCATCTGCGATTGACTAACACAATTGAGAAGCACACTTCGCGGTATATGTTACACCAATCACTTATGGTATGTAACGACCTTCCAGTCAGTTTTTCACATATTGTACTCGAAATGTGGTACACGAACATAAGCATCAAATCTAGAATATGACATAACTTGGAATTGTTGTGGCTGTTAGTTGATGGAAATTCATAACGAATTTAATGAAAGACTGATTTTGTCAAATTTCCACTTTATTTAGTTTCACTGAAACTGTATGACGCGTTTCGCTATACTATAGCTTCTTCTGATACAAAATGATATTTGAATATTAGTGTTGTTACATTTATACAAATACAATAGATAGGTAATAAAATTAATACTATATGCTAATGAATATTGCTGGGAAATCCAAACCCCAAGAAGGAAAACACAGGGAAAAAATACAATGTTTTAACCTATTTTGGTAACACGTCAGAGAAAATTAAAAACCACTTAAACAAATGTTACATCAACATAGCTTTTAGAACAAAACAACTCGTTAGGAAAATTCATTAAAAACGCAAAGGGAAAAGAAAATAGATCAAAAAAATCTGGAGTGTATCAGTTGAATTGTGGTTCTTGTCATAAAAGTTACATAGGTCAGATAGGTCGCTCATTCGAAACTCGGATTTCAGAACATAAAAGAAGCTATTTAAAAAACAAATCTGACTCAGCGTACAGTAATCATTTCACAGAATCAAATCATCTTTTTGACGATAAATTTAAAATTCTACACATACAAAACAAAGGCGTAAAATTAAACCTATTAGAAAATTTAGAAATAAATAGAATTAAAAATTCAGACATCATCTTAAACGAACAAAAAGATACCTGTCTAGCCCATGGTAACTCCCTTTTACTCAATTTATACAATTAATATTCAGAATGGATTTCCCAGCAATATTCATTAGCATATAGTATTAATTTTATTACCCATTCGAATGAGCGACCTGTTTGACCTATGTAACTTTTATGACAAGAACCACAATTCAACTGATACACTCCAGATTTTTTTGATCTATTTTGTTTTCCCTTTGCGTTTTTTAATGAATTTTCCTAACGAGTTGTTTGTTCTAAAAGCTATGTTGATATTATATTTGTTTAAGTGGTTTTTAATTTTCTCTGACGTGTTACCAAAATATGTTAAAACATTATATTTTTTCCCTGTGTTTTCCTTCTTGAGGTATGGATTTCCCAGCAATATTCATTAGCATATAGTATTAATTTTATTACCTATCTACCTTAGGGTATTTGTATAAATGTAACAACACTAATATTCAAATATCATTTTGCATCAGAAGAAGCTATAGTATAGCGAAATGGGTCATACAGTTTCAGTGAAACTAAATAAAGTGGAAATTTGACAAAATTTGTCTTTCATTACATTCAATATGACATAAGTTTAAATTACAATGTAGCTTGCCGTTCAAATCCGTATAATGGAAGAATTCATTTCCGCTTCTAAAGTTCTTCTTTTGTTTTTTGGCAGCCTTTTCTAGGACAACGCAAAAACTGGACGAAAAGCTCCTCCACGATCGCGTTTCCTTTTTCTTTGCATTTCCGCACCATACTTATCACAGATGTTATTTTCGTCATTCTGCATAAGTAGAATATGCGTTTGAAAAAAAGTCACGGCTGCATCTTCGTTAAAAGTAATATTAACATAAAAATCTAACAATTAAGATTTATAGGTAGACCACGAGTGGTATCCAACATTTACCAATAAAGTTTTTTATTGATATTGAACTTTGAGTCAAAGGATGACAAAGATAAGAAAATTATAAGGAGGAAGATTAAATACGTCCTCGCTTTTTTTTTACAGCTAAAAATCAACTATATCCCAGACGCCAGGGTTTTTGAGCCCTCATTAAATGTTAATAGGCTGTATTTTGGCACACAGGTAGCTTTTTGGACGTAGAATAAGATAAAAAAAAGTTTGCTAAAATTTGGTGTACGCCCAGTCCGCAAATCCAAAATAAAATGAGAAATTCGATTTTTCGGTAATATCTTGAAAATAAAAAAGATATCGAAAAAAACTAATAGCACCACGTGAAAGAGTGGGAAATTTTACAAAAAAATAGTATATAGACTCATTTTCCAGATTTTTTTGTATTAGCGAGAGAATTTATTAATAGGTGATTCAAAAAGTGTAGCGCGCCAACCAGGTTAATTTGAAAAAAATCCTTGCATATATCATTATTATACCTGAAGTTTCAATAAAAAAATGATTAAAAATACCCACATGGGCTGTGTTATCTCAAAATTGAGTTTTAAAATATGAAAATTTGCCGGCCGTAGTACGCCGCCGGCAATTTTACGTTCAATGCAGTACGAAATGCACAAAAAAAGTCGGACAATTTTTTTTTAGTTGCAGTTAAAAGTACACTTGATATTACAAAATCATTAAAAACTTAAAAAAACCTCCTCTTTTTTTGTAATTCTGTGTTTAAAAAAGTGTTCAAAATAAACGTATTTTTTGCTTATTATTAATCATGCAACTTAAACTTAAAATAAAAAAATATTTAAAGGTGGCAAATAAAAGAAAAAAATCTAAGTTTTAAGTGTAAAGTATTTATCTTTCATTTAAAGATCCAAGTACTTTGAAAACAGTTATTGAAAACACAAAAATTCTAAATTACTCTAAGAAATGAATTATGTACTCTGACCGTCACACAGTGATTCGGCAAGAACATGCTAGCGGGACAATATTCATGACGTAATTTCCAGGAACCACTGATAACGACTTGTAAACAACCCCCCCCCCCATTTAACGAATTCCAAGAATTAATTTGTTTATCACCTCATAAAGGTATCTTATCAGGGGGTCAAAGTAACCCTTATAAGAGAGGTCATTTTCATTTGCAAATCAGTTGCATTTTATGCACACTTGTGATAACATATTTTAAAATTGGTAACAAAGTGAAACGAGTTTTTTGTGATGGAATATTCTGTTGAAGGTATGTACTCTATTATGACTTATATTTTTTATAAAAAATATGTATACTTTTGGTGTAATATCAATTTGTAAATGTATAGATAAATCCAGCAAATTTTACATTAATTGTAAACTTTAAAAGTAGCAACTTTTTTTATCCACATATATCTACCTAGATTTTTCTATATGTTATACCTACAACATTCAGGCACAGATTCATATATATTATAGACCCCGAAAAGGCCCGAAAGTAAAATTATTTTATTTTTTTCAGAACGAGTCGTGACTATGACGAAAATGGAGTTTTTTGAAGAATGGCTAAAACATGACAAAACTGAACGAAACAGTGGCATTTTTTATTATATAAGTGAAAAATTCAATATGTCTGATGTTTCTGACGATTCTCTAAAACGACTCAATGAAAATATCAAGCCTTTCAGCAAAATTCAATCAAAAGTGGACTTCTTTAAAGTGTAACAAAGAAATGTTTCTAATCAAACATAAAGATTGGCTAGAGGGATCCGGAATCGAAATAAAGATGTGTGTTAACCAGCCGTGCACTTCAACATCATCAGCGGCTCTTTCCGTAGGGCGACCCAGAAAATCATTTGAAGACTCATCAACGAAAACGAAGAGACGGAGAGTAGAAGATCTTTTGGAATCGCGAAGTGCAAGTGAGCTTATTACAGCAGCTGAGTTAGCTACTCGAAAAGAAGGGCATCGAAGTGTTGCTAAACAGATCCATAACGTCGCGGTCAGTGAAACTAGAGAAAAGAATAAGTGTTCTGAACAAAGTCGGCAGTTAACACCAGACGAAGCTTTAGCTTATTATGTGGACTCGAAATCGACTTCTCACTCATATAAACAAACAAGAAAATGGTCAATGAAAGCGGGACATCAAGTGTATACATCGTTTTATAGTTTAGGTAAGTCCAAAGCTTCTTGTTGTCCTTCTGACGAATATATTTCTGTGACTGAATCTCGAGCTGAAATTAAACTTCACGCGATTTTGGATAAAACGGCTGAACGATTAGTTAAAGCTCAGACGGAAGTCATTAGAAGTGTGTTACCTCCGTTCATATTATACGTTGGTAAGCAAATGAGGCTGTGATGGGAGTTCGGGGCATAGCACGTATAAGCAGAATTTTGAGAACACTAACGCTACAGACGAATTTTTGTTCGTATACTCAATTGTCCCTTTGAGACTGCTTGATGGCGAAACTGTGATCTGGTAAAATCCAAGACCTTCCTCTACTTTATATTGCCGTCCTATTAAGTTTATTTTTGCCAAGGAGACAAAAGAGTTTACGAAAGAAGAAACTTCTAAAATTTTAGATGAAGTAAGTCAGCTTCTTCCAACATTATGTAACGTTGCTGGATCTCAAATCCCTGTTAAACACGATTTGTTGTTGACAATGACTGATGGCAAAGTGTGCAATGCCTTAACAGACACAAGTTCAACACAAAAGTGTTATATTTGCGGTGCCACCCCGTCTACTATGAACGAGGAGTCAAAGAAATATACAACGAAGAACGCCTTGCATTTGGTTTATCTACTTTATATGCATGGATCCGCACGTTTGAATGTTTGCTTCACATCAGCTATCGTTTAGAAATAAAAAATTGGCAAGTCAGGGGAGATAACGACAAAGCTATTGGGAAGCAACGCTCACAAGAGATACAAAAAGTGTTTAAAAATCGTATGGGTCTCATTGTAGATAAACCAAAACCTGGGTATGGTAACACAAACGATGGAAACACAGCACGTAGATTTTTTTCCAAAGCTGAATTGAGCAGCGAAATTACAGGATTAGACGTAAACCTTATTTGTAGATTTCATGTAATTTTAAGAACTTTGTCATCGGGATATGACATAAATTATATAGAATTCGAAAAGTTTTGTGTTGATACTAGAAAATTATACCTTGATCTGTATTCGTGGTATTCCATGCCCGTTACTGTGCATAAAATTCTTGTACACAGCGCGGAAGTTATAAAGTCTTTTCTTCTTCCCATTGGACAACTCTCCGAAGAAGCCCAGGAGGCAAGAAATAAAGACTGTCGTAGATTCCGTGAACGGCACACCAGGAAGCGGTCACGTATTGCCACAAATACAGATCTTTTGAGAATGCTTTTAATTACGTCTGATCCTGTTATCAACTCGTATAGAGAATTACCGCGAAGAAAATTTACTTCTTTGCCATCGGAGGTTCTGCAGTTGATTACCCCACCTTCATTGCCATCCGAAACACCATCAGTAAGTCATCATCACGAATTAAATGAGGAGGATTATTTACTCTCTGAATATTCTACTGAATGGGGAGAGCGGTGATGACGACTCATCTGATGGTGATTAGTAGGTTTAGGTATTTTTTTATTGTAATTATTATTCTTATTTTATTGTGTGTTGTAGTTGCTTATAATTCATGCCTTAGTATATAAGTTATTTAATATTATATTTCTTTTACTTATACACCTTGTTATTGTAAATAATTGATATATAGATACTGTTATTGTACTAATTTATTTTAAAAGAAATAATATTTTGTAAATTAATAAATCATCATTATGATTTTTATTTTTTCCCTGGAAATTTCTTTGTAAACAAACCTGATTGTGCTTTTCACACATAATGAGTAGGTAGATGTATGTAGCTAATTAAAGAACAATTAGCGAGAATAGTGAACAAATGAGACACATTAGTAAACCACTTCCGTCTTGCAGCTACATATTTCGATTAATACACATACAGTACACATTTTTCAACTTTTTTTTTTTTCTTAAAATAGCTTAAAATACCTGGAATATACATAAACAATTGAAATAAGTGAAGAAATAATATTGTCCCGCTAGCTTGTACTAGTCGAGACACTGTGCGTCATATTGGATACGCCATTTTATTCTAAATATATATTTTTTTTTAAATTACGGTCAAACTAAAAAAAATAATCTATATACTATTTTTTTGTAAAATTTCCCGTTTTTTCACGATATCTTTTTTATTTTTGGAGATATTTGCGGAAAACCGAATTTTTCTTTTTATTTTCGATTTTATAGGCTTAGCATACACTTTAGAGCAGCAAACCTTTTTTATCGTATTCTACATCCAAAAAACTACCTGTATGCCAAAATGCAGCCTATTAACATTTAATGAGAGCTTTTCGTCAAAATTTGCCTCTGACAACTTTGCTACTAACGTCGACAGGAATTGAATGTGGATGTCTTTGGTCGTCAATCCAAATTTACAAAATACGCAGTGGGTGAAAGATATAAACAATATCTCCATATGAATGCGAATAAAATCTCGTGGAGTGGCTACAAGCATAAATGAAAGGTTATTAAATTAATTAAAATAATAGAACATTGAAAAGAAGGATATACGTGTACTCATGAATTATTCATTAAAATGAACTATTAAGGAATACAGGCAAAATGTTGAAAATTATATAGTTAAAACCGAATAAGACTTAGAAAACTTTGTAAAAGAGAGACTGAAAAACTTCTTATTATTTCTGAAGAGTTGTCAGCTATGTAACGAAGTTACTAAAATTTGTATTGTTTAAAGAAATTATGGAGTTGTCCGTTGCCTTGTGACAGTACATATTAATAACAACACTGGATTGTTTTGGCCGATACTTGGTGGAAATCCATTAAGCTTAAGTTAAGTAAACAATTTTTTTTTTCGTTTACTGGTAAACTCCACATTTATTTTAATATCTCAACATGTTTCGCTATCACTGTAGCTTTATCAAGATTAAAAGAACTAGATGGAAAATTTGTTATATATATATATATAAGTTCCCTACAAGTAAAATACAATAATGTTGGAAATCCCTAATTATACTATTATAAAGACTTTATATTATAGGTAACAAATTAATTAAGTACGGTATTATTGAAATATATTTAAAAGAGATGAATTATTTAATTCTAATTGGTCGTTTAATAAATAATTAGTATTTTTAAGTTTATTGATTTCCAGAGATTCAAGCAAATTTAATTTATACCCTTTATTTTCAACATGTAAAATTTTAAAGTTTTTATTAAACTGATGTTCCGATTCTATTAAATGGTTAGCCTAATTTGAGTCTGATTTGCTGGTTAAAAAAGATGTAAAATGTTCTTTAATTCTTTTTTTAAAAGTTTCTTCCTGTTTGACCAATATAAGTACAATCGCAATTTTTACAATTAAGTTTATAAACACCTGATTTTTGCTCTTTGTCTGTTTTTGATTTATTATTTATTCTTTTTTAAAATTTTGTTTACTATATCTACATTATATCCGTTGTTTACTGCAATTTGTTTTATTATGTTTAGTTCTTTAAAAAATCTTTTTCATTTAATGGAATAGATGGTAGTCTATGGATAATGCTGCGAAAGGCAGCTAGTTTGTGTTGGATTGGGTGACATGATTTATTATGTATTGTTGTGTCAGTATGCGATGGTATGTGGTAAATAGAGAACGTATGTTTATTATTATTTTTTGTTATAATTAAGTCGAAGAAGTTTATGCTATTATTAGTTTCTTCTTCTGTAGTGAATTTTATGTTAGCATGTAAATTATTTATATAACCACAAAATATTTTGAGTTGTCTATCTGTTCCAGTAAAGCAGGCTAAAATATCATCGACATATCTATACCAATAAATGAATTTTTTAAAAAACGGATGTTCACTGATTTTGGATTCTATAAAATTCATGAAAATTTCTGCTAGTAGGGGACTAAGGGGATTGCCCATTATGAGGCCTTTATTATTAGTGTATATAGTGTTATTAAATTCAAAATAGTTTTGTGCTAAACGAGTGTTAAGTTTAATGAGTATTTGTTGTTTTTTAATATAATTAATGTGGTTTGAGTTTAAAAGCAGTTCGACTAGTGTTATAGTATCTTGAGGTGGTATATTCGGGAATAAATTGGTTACGTCAAAAGAGAGAGAGTTTCGTTTTGTTGGGAAATTGTATATTTTGAATTCTATTAACTAAGTCATACGAGTTTTTTATTTGAAACTTAGCAACAAAATTAGTATTCTCGTTAATTATTTCTATTAATTTCTTTGACAACTTATAAAATGGTGCTGAAGTAAAAGAGACTACTGGTCTTATTGGATAATCTTTTTTATGCAATTTTATTTAAGCATATAGTTTTGGTGTTTGTGGGTTCATCGCAGTTAATTTACTTAAATCTTTATCATCAAATAAACTTTTACAATCGCTAATAATAGATCTAACAATCTTTTGAAATTTTTCTGTTGGGTTTTAATTTAACTTCTCATAATTACTATTGTTAAGGAAATCTAAAGTTTTTTGAATATATAGTGATTCATCAGTGGCTACTACTGTATTGCCTTTATCAGCTTTAGTGAAAATATTGTTATTTTGTTTTGATTTTTGTTTTATTATTCTAATAGTATGGTTATCTTGTATTTGGTATTTTTCTTTTAGAAAATCTTTTTTAATGATATTAATTGCTTCGTGTTTTATATAACTATTGTTGGGGATATTTTTAAGAGCAACTTCAGTTTCTACACCTAAGATTTCTAATTTATTGAGAGAATTATTTTCTTTTAGGTTAAATTTAAAGCCATTTTCTATTAATATAGTTTCTTTATTACTAAAAGTAGTACCTGTTAGATTTATAAATCTATCAAAGAATTTATGTTCTGTAAATTTTGTGTTATTAGTTTTTTTATTATTACGTTTAGATTCTGAGACTAGTCTATTTAATTTATTTTTTGTGTTAAGTATTTTTTGTGAATGATATCATTAAATGAAAAAGATTTTCTTAAAGAACTAAACATAATAAAACAAATTGCAGCAAACAACGGATATAATGTAGATATAGTAAACAAAATTTTAAAAAAGAAAAAATATAAAAAAGCCTTTCCTAGGCAAATGAATCAAGAACGCTATAGTGTTATTACATACATAGGTGAAACTAGCAATAAAATTGGAAATGTTTTAACAAAAAAACTAAATATTAATGTAGAATTTAAAACAAATAGTACCCTAAGCAAATATATATAAAAAATAATAAATTAAAAACAGACAAAGAGCAAAAATCAGGTGTTTATAAACTTAATTGTAAAAATTGCGATTGTACTTATACATACATTTTAAAAAAAGAACTAAAGAACATTTTACATCTTTTATAACCAGCAAATCAGACTCAAATTACGCTAACCATTTAATAGAATATTAAATAATTCACCTCTTTTAAATATATTTCAATAATACCGTATTTAATTAATTTGTTACCTATAATATAAAGTCTTTATAATAGTATAATTAGGGATTTCCAACATTATTGTATTTTATTTGTAGGGATCTTATAAATATATATATATATATATATATATATATATATATATATATATATATATATATATATATATACATATATATATATATATATATATATATATATATATATATATATATATATATATATGTATATATATAAATATATATATATATATATATATATATATATATATATATATATATATATATATATATATATATATATATATGACAAATTTCCATCTTGTTCTTTTAATCTTGATGAAGCTACAGTGATAGCGAAACATGTTGAGATATTAAAATAAATGTGGAGTTTAGGAGTAAATGGAAAAAAAATTCTTTTTACTGTTCACTTAACTGAATACAGAGTATACTGTTATTTTGTTAACTAACACTTATAAAAAGTTGCACTAGGCGTGACTGTAGTTTCGTAGTACTACTACATTCTCAAACGCAATGAATAAAATTTCCAATTTTCTTTATTGATTTATAAGTAAGGCATAGCCTCTTACTTCTATTTTTGACAGATGTTAGTAGATATTGTGACTGTTTGCTTATTCCAACTTAACCTAAGCATTTACTCTAGTAGTCCTGTACTAATTTAATCTAGGAAATGGATTTGTTTACATGATTTTCCTATCCTAACTTAACCTCGGATTTAATGTTAACTTAACCTAGGCCTTACATTAACTTAACCCAGTTTAAAAGTCTTCTTTCATGGTGGGTGGAGGGGGTCATCGTCTTCATCTGAGAGAGGGTCTGAGGGACTCGAGAATTGGCGGCGGGCATGCGAGGAGATTCGGAAGGTGTCCCTGATGGCTGAGTTGGGGTGCTGGGACGTCTTGTCCATGAACTTCAGTTGGGCTTTCCTCATGTATGCCTTTACGGTTGGCACATCGTCTCTATGAATTTGGTTATTTCTCATGAACAATGGGGCTCCCGTGAGCATTCTCAGGGCCATGAATAAATTATATTTTTTATTTTTGTTGACCATTAAAGACTAGGGGTTTTTCCTTTATTTTAATTACGGTCAAACAGGCTGAAAAGTGTGGAATTTTTAATATTGGTCTGTAAATTTAATAGATTTATATTGGGATCTTCATGGTTCTTGTAAATTTCGATTGCTTCTAAACAATCTAGTTTTTTGCCCTTTTGATCATAATGTAAAATATTTTGACTATTTATTTCTGGAAAGTTATGTGACGTCGCTAAGAAATGGTTGACAAAACTGGAATTTTGCTTTTTAAGTCTGTATGACTTATATCTAATTCCCAAAATTCCTTCCTGTTTATCCTATATACAGGCTACTGCACTCATTACATTTTAATCCATAAAGTTCTGATTTTTTAAATTTATCTTTTTTACTTTTTACAATGAAAATCATGTTTGAAAGTTTCTGTGAGGACAATACTATTGTTTTCATTTTTCTTTAAAATATTTGAGATTTTATTGGATATATGTGAGAGTTGTGTATTTTTTGTTGGGAATTTTGATTTTGGGTATATTAGACTAGTTGTTAGTGGTGTTCGTTTTTTGGAGATTAATTTGTTGATTTCAGAGACTCTGTATCGGTACTAGCAGCAATAGATCTAGTGATATTAAGTTCCCTCTTCAGAGCTTTTATATAAATTGATCTCCATGTAGTACTGATTTGAAGTCGATTGATATCTTCTTGTGGGGAAATCTGACAATGACGTGTAGAGTAACATTTCTCGTAGCGCAATAAAAAGAAATGTATAATAAAGTGAGTTATTTTTTAGGTTTCCAGAGTGTAGCTTTAGCATAAAGATAACAGAAATAATCTTCAAAGTAAATAGTACAGTATAAAGGTTAGAGTCTTTATTTTTCTTGGTTACTTCATCCCAATGTACTGTTTTTGCGTTATTTCGGTTCATTACCTTTACCTGGGAAGTTTTGTAAACAATATAATTAATGGAAACTATGCTTATATATTTGTTTCAGTCTGTTTAAGTTTATTTTAATTTTATTTAATTCTAAAGCTCTCTGAATATTCATAATTAAAAGCATATATCCAAAATTCATTAATTATATTAAAATAAACTAAACGTAATAAATAAAATTTAGAATGAAATGTAATTAATCATATTTGAAATTAATAAAACAAAGGCAAAATTTGACTAATTGCTGTTTTTACTAAGAACTCTATAGATATAGAGTGTGTTAGTAAGAACTAAAAAGCCAACATGTATCAATAAATTTTTTTTATTGATGTTGAACTAAGTCAGAGAATGACAAAGATAAGAAAATTTTGAGAAGGAAGATTAAGTACGTCTTAGAAAAAGTATGTTTTGCTTTTTAATGTTCCTCACTTATAAGATCACTTCGGTATGTGTCCGTCTGTCTCTCCGTCTGTCACACTCCATTTTCTCGGCAATGCTTTGACATAGAAAGTTGAAATTTGACACTAATATAGGAATTGATAACACCATCAGAGCCGTGTAGTTTTAAAAATTAAATTTTGACTTAAAGGATTCAATTTGATAAATAGATAGATAGATGATTTTATTTGGCACATTGATAACAAAGTTCATTTAGCACCATACAGTATTAGGTTGAATTAAATTTTTGAGTACCCGTAAGTTTTCTTGAAAAATTCAACTAAATTTCTGATTCCGGTTTGATCAGGTTTTAGGATCTGTTTCAATGGTTTTGACAGGTCAATTTAATTTTTTTGTTCGAATATTGGAATATGGGTAAGGGTGGAATGGCAATTTACGCAATTTGGTGTAAGTTAGTTTTTTAATAAATGCGAATGAGTAACGTAAGTGTGGTCTATAGCAATTCTTCTTCATATTACATTCTCTCTGCGAGACAAAGACGTGAGGTGTAAGGGGGGAAAAAAACAAAGGTTTGATTTACCACAATTTATTCGAACCCTCCTGTAAATCCCAGTCCAGTTGAAATAGAATATCAAAGGTATGCTTAAAATAATTAGTTAGGTCCTTGGGCGAGATTTAAGAAAGAGCCTGATGCTATGGCAGATTTAGCATTTAGATACGTCCTTTCATTTCCGGGAATAGGCGTGTGACTTAGTACCCACAGGAAGGATGAGTATATGCCTCTGTTATAGCCCAGTTGTAATAAATCAGTAATGTTCCGTAGTATAGAGTTTGAGAGGTTGGCTGAAGTCAGTGCTTGTAGAGAACTTACTGAGTCTGTGATTATAAGGTATTTTTTGCTGGTCTTAGATGATATGGCCCATCTTAGAGCCTCCCTCGGGTTTAATTTAAATTTTCTAATGGTCATTCCTGCTACCATTGCGGCTCCTGTTCCAGAATCCGTTTTAGCGCCGTCTGTGTAAATATGGAAAGAATCTAGATATTTATCATTTAGTAGTTGATGGAAAGATGACCTAATCAAGGAGACTGAGTAAGACTTCTTGTCATATTTTAGGAGGGTAATATCAATTTTTGGCTTGATTGATGTCCATGGTGGGAATATTAGGAATTTAGAGGTTACTTCTGCTTGGAATGATAAGTTGTGAAGGGATAAAAATGAAGTTAATCTGGTTGAAATTGACTTGGGGAAGATGTTTGGTGACTGATTTAAGCGATTTAGATGTAAGGCACGTTTGATGTGCGGTTTGAAGATTGCCGAGGCGTAGAACCGCATCAATGAGCTTTGTCTCACCAGGGAAAGTGGAGGAGTAGAGGATACACATTGTAGAATGGGAATAGGTGAGGTTCGAAAGGCACCCGTAGCTAAATGCAGTTTTTGCGAAAACCGTATTGATGGGGAGACAACATGTTTTTCGTTTCCAGGACCCAATAAAGACGATTTTTTTACCATTCTTTCTAGTAACTTAGTCAAGTGATTTGTCACTGCAATTAGTCTGTAACTGTTTGGGTTGTTTCTGGGTTTACCTGGCTTATGAATGGGTACTGGGGTTGAATGTAGCCATGAGTGTGGGAATTCACTGTTCAAGCATAGGTGGTTGAAGAAGTCCGGGATGATTTACAAGAACGAGAGAGGCAGGTTAGTGATCATTTGTATATGAACACCATCCGGACCCGGGGCCGATTTTCTTGCGTTGGACAGTGAATTTTGTAGTTCCTTCAGGGTAAATGGTAAGTTACAGGGATCGAAAGAGTGTGTGTTGAATGCACTTTTTAGTGATTGGGATAATTCTGTGGAATTGGGTTTAAGAGAGGATTTTACGCTATAGTTTCGGCTAATGTGTTGCATATGGATAACGGATCAGTTTTCCAGATGTTATTGCGTAATAATCCCGGAATGACTCTGATTGGGGAACCCTTCATTCTTTTTATATTTCTCCATAATTGCCTAGAAAATATGATGACGTTGAATGATGAAGTGAAGGTCTGCCAAGAAGATATTTTAGCTTCTTTTATAGTTCTCCCTTTCACAGGAGGGATATCTTTTGTAGCGGTTTAAGGCCTTTTTTCTGTTTTCGATCGCCGTGGCGCATAGTTCGGGCCACCATGGGACTGGAGATTCTGTAGGGTTCGAGGGATGTTGAGGGATGGACCGTGAGGCAGCTTGTAAGATGCCATGGGTTAGGTCAATGATAAAGGAATTTGTGTGAGAGGTGTGTTGTAGGAGGGATCAGTTTGGCGGCGTAAGCATTCGAGTCCGCTCGATTGAAGTTCGATTTGGGGAGCGAAGTCGGAAATTTTTACCAAGTCATCGAGTGGGGTGTCAAATGAAAGCTTCAAGTTCAAATATATATATATATATATATATATATATATATATATATATATATATATATATATATATATATATATATATATATATATATATATGATGTAATACTTGTTTTTTAAGTCTGTATAAATGTTCTTTATGTCTAGTGTCAAAACGGTTGATAGTCTATTCCAGTAGCATTACGGTTCAGGTAGTTGATCAAATTAGGAACCCCAGATCGGGCCAGTGACTAGTATTTCCGCTGGTTTTTCCTCTTTCCAGATCGGTAGTTATACTTTAGTGAACAGTATTGTAACTGGAGGGTTCATGTTCTATATGCACCGTATGGAGATACAGGTCACCTACTAAAGAAACTTCTTGACTCGGATATTTCCCTTGGATTTGAGGATTCATTCTACCGGATAGTTTTGTAGCCATATGGTGAAACTCGTAACCACTGAATAAAGATTACCCAGTCAACTAAACTCAACCCCGAGCACAAAGTCAGATACTCCAAATTAAAATAAGCAATTCTCTCGAGTTTTGTACAGCTTTTTACCGTCGCTTTTGCTATTGCTACCATACATTACCGTCCTGTCACTGTGACCGCCATGACGATCATTTAATTGTCATACCGAGTTGACGGACAAGACGCTTAGAGTTATTTTAGATAGTGTAGTGTAATTAGGTAAGTTAGTGAATACAAATATCAGTAGATAGTGTATATATTATTTATAAATAAAGTTGCAATACGGGACGATGAGTCTAATTCTCCATTTCGACGTCTTAACCCCTGTAGGTTACGTTTTCCAATAGAAGTTGCCCTAGGTAAGTGGAGTTTAAGTGAAAAATACTTAGGCTAGCAACAAGACTGACCGATCTAATGAAGAGAAGTACCAGTCCATTACATTTTACATTAGGAAAGGAAGAACCCATTACAAATAGTTACTATGAATCAATTGCAGTGCAGTGTATGAATTAAATATACGAATGGAGTTGAAATTACCACTTATCCGGGTTTACATGTTTCAAAGTACGTATTTAATTTCTTTCCATTTTTGATGATAATGCAGTCACAATGTAACAGACGCTTCTATAAAATATGTGTTATTGAAATTTTAAATACCTATAATATATATAAAATGCAACGTCTCTCTGTCTGTCTGTATGTCTGTCTGTCTGTCCATTAGTGCGCTTATCACTGGAGAACCACTTATCCGATTTACGCGCTTTTTTTTTAAAAAACATACATATGTTCACTGGCCGGATTATAGGCTATATTTTATTACGTTAGATAACATAAGGAATAAGCAGTGACGATAATAACGAAACAAGTCGGAAAAAAAGTACGCCGCTAGCGCGTTTTCTTGCAATATACTGCCTAAACCATTAAATATGGAACAATATCATGTAGCAAAGAATATCTGTAATATATATAAGATGCAATGTCGCTCTGTCTGTCCGTTAGAGCGCTTATCACTCGAGAACCACTTACCCGATTTACGTGTTTTTTTTTTTTTTATAAAATACAAAGGGAATAAACAGAGACAAAATGCTAATATGTAGGAAAAAAAGATGGAAGTTTAGCAGTAAGCTTGATAGAAAGACTGAATAGATGGGCGGAATACTTTAAAGAAATATTAAATAAAGATAAAAATGATGAGTTGAATGAGAAATAAAAAGCAAAATTAACTGAAGGGCAGAAGGGGACAAACAAAACCTGCAAAGAAGAAATAAGAGAAATTCTCAGAACCAAAAAAAAATAAGGCTCCGGGTGGAAATGGTATAACAGCAGAAACGATAAAAGCTGGAAGAGTAGATCTGGAAAATGAAATATGCCGGTTGGTGCAAGAAATATGGGAAACAAAAAAGATGCCACTGAGCTGGATAGAGTCGCTCATTTGTCCAATATACAAAAAAGGAGAAAAAACTATATGTGCTAATTATACACCAATAGCCTTACTGGATGTCATGTACAAGATAGTAGCGGTGACTATCAAAAACAGACTAGAAGAGAAAGCCGAGTCTTCTGAGAGAGTACCAGTGTGGATTCAGAAAAAATAGATCGGTTACTGACCAGATATTTTCGATTAAGCCAATCCAAGAAAATAGCTTAGAACTAAATTTGGCACTACACTTGGTCTTTGTGGATTTCAGAGAAGCATACGACTCTGTAAATAGAGAAGAACTCTACAAGTTAATGGAAGAACTAAAAATTACAAGTAAATTGATTTGCATGGTGAGAATGACCCCGAATGACACAAAAAATAGAGTGTCAGTTGAGGGCAAAGTATCAGACAATTTTAAGGTGAAGAGAGGATTAAAACAGTGAGATTCCATGTCGACATGTCTATTTAATTTGGCACTTGAGAAGATGATCCGGGAGTCAGAAATAAAAACAAATGGAACGATATATGAACAAACCTGCCAATGCTTGGCCTATGCGGATGATGAATCAGTGATTGCAAGAGCAAAAGAGAACCTCAAAAAAGCCATAAGTAAGATATGAGAAAGGGGGGGATGAGAGGACTAAAGATAAATGAGGAAAAAACAAATTACATAGAAATTACAAAGAAGAAAGATAATAAAAACAACAAAAGTTTAGATATAATAAACAACTTCCCTAAGTTGTTTATTATATCTAATGTATGTGTTTGAAAAAGTAGACAAATTTAATTATCTGGGAGTAATAATAACAGAGTGGACAAGAAAGGACGGAGATACAAGAAAGAATAGAGAAAGAACAGAGATATTTGGGGGCAACGAATCCAATATTGAAATCAAAGAATGTATCAAGAAAAGCAAAAGAAAGGATATATACGACGGTTGTCAGACCCACGGTGACATATGGATACGAAACGTGGAAACTGAATGCAAGAGAAAAGGAGACGTTGAAGGTGTGGGAAAGGAAAGCTTTGAGAAGAATCTACGGAGGAAGGAAAGAAGAGGGACTGTGGAGAAGAAGAACAAACTACGAATTAAAATGCCTATATACGAAACCTCTTATAAGCCAAATCATAAGAAGCCAGCTATTAAGATGGTTGGGACACGTGGCAAGGATGAAGGAAGAAAGACAGACAAAGCAAGCCCTAATAAGAGTAGTGACTGGGAGAAGAGGCAAAGGTAGACCTCGATCTACATGGATTCAGGCAGTAAAGCAAGATCTGGAGTTGATGGGAATACCGCACTGGGAAAAGCTAACAGGAGACAAAAAGAAGTGGAGACAAGTATGCAACCAAGCCGTGAGCCTCTAAGGCCCCTCGAGCTGTATAATAATATAAACATAACGAATAAGCAATGACGATAAAGGTGAATTAAATCCACGCAAGCGGAGCAGCAGGCACGGCTAGTAATACATATAAACAATGTTTTAAACCATTTCTTGAAGGTTCGACCTATTTTGCCCTTCAAGGTCCCCGATTTTGAAGAAATCTTGTGTATGTCTAGTACTAAGAAACAAAAGAAAAAAATTTCATCCGAAAATATTTATTTTTGGCCCAGATAGAATCAGAGTTAAAATTGAAAAAAAAATCGAACAGACCCCTTTTAAAAATTTGTGGAGAAGTGAAAAATGGTCGTTCAGATGATGTTGTAGGAAGGTCGTAATGCGTGGTTTTAAAATGACAAGTCAAAAAAAATCTTCTTTTTTTGAGAAGTTTATAAATTTTGAACTTATTTTCTTTTCAGCCTCAATTAACTTGGTCTATCATACTGCTTAACCCGATGGATAATGTCCACCGAAAGAGCAAATAATTTTTGTCAGTAACCATGAAGTAGGGTGTTTTGTTACTATGACCATATGCACCAGAGAGTCACGCCTGTTATCGCTATCATATCTCCACATACCCAACCCAAGTTCTTTCTCTTCCTATAATTCCTATTCTTTTCTGTACCTATCACCTTAATTTACCTCCCCTGTCGACTCTCACGAACGGTGGAAGATGCATGGATGAGATCAAGAGGAGGATAGCGATAGTCAAGACAGCGACCAAAAAATTGAGAAAAATCTGAAAAGATCGCATAATAACGAAGACAACCAAACTACGAGTGGTTAATGCCTTCATATCTCCCATTGCAATGTATGCAGCCGAAACCTGGACACTGATAGAAAAAGAGTCGAAAGTTTCGAGATGTGGGTGTATAGATGAGTTCTTCGGATCTCCTGGACAGAGCATCGGACTAACGCGTCAATTTTAGAGCAGATGAATGTGAAAATTAGGTTACTCAAACGTGTAAACCAAGCCCACCTCACATATTTTGGTCACACTGTCAGAAGAAGAGACATCATCAGAAGATCAAGAGGCAGATCTCCTATAAATTGGATAGACCAACTGCAGCCCCTTGTTGGAAAAACTCTACATGAGGCGGACCAACAACTGGCCCTAGATCGAGAGATCTGGAAGGAGCAAGTGCGAAGAACCAGCTCATAAGTATTCACTACGCCCTGTCAAGGGCAATAAGACAGAGGAGGAGGCGGTCGACTTTCGGCACAATCGAATTTTTAAACTAAGCCGAAACCACACAGAAATGTAATCTAAATCGGGTATCTAGTAGGCCAAAATATATGTAATCTTTATGGAATAACCATCTTTTGTTTGGGATATTAAAGAATATTTGTTAAAAATAAAACAATAATCATAATTCAAACCAGCTAGGCACCGTTGGTAAAATATATTTTTTAAAGCATTCACTTTAACCATTCTTATAATTTTATGACTCTATCTATAAACTACACGACACTCACAAAATACAAAAATCTACCTGATTGGTAATGAAAAATATTGATTTATTCCTGAAATTATTTGCTGAACCCTGCCAGGGATTAAAACGGCCTTATAGATGTAGAATGAGGATTCTGTGCTGTCAGATATTTAAAAACTAACCTGAAACCGATTGATATAATTGCATTTTCGAGTGTGACGTTAGGAGCGTCTGTCGGTCTGTCCGTTTGTGGCACTTGATTTTCTCCGAAACTGTTTGACATAGTTGAAATTTGGCAGAAATGTAGGAATTGATGGCTCAGTCAGAGTAGTGTTACAGCAAACACAGTAGCGACAGTTCGACTCGGCACCCTTCTCCTCAAGGGGTTCAAGTTTGTAATGATTACATGACTTGTCGCCATATTGCTGGTATGAGGCCAGCGAGTTTTTGAAATATTCACTAGCTACTGTGTTACAGCAAACACAGTAGCGACAGTTCGACTCGGCACCCTTCTCCTCAAGGGGTTCAAGTTTGTAATGATTACATGACTTGTCGCCATATTGCTGGTATGAGGCCAGCGAGTTTTTGAAATATTCAGTTTCCTTCTTTCAAAAAAACCCTATTCTGTAGAATTAAAATGAATGTTGCCGATGGAAAGGAAGAAAAAAACTAGAAAAGTTTTTTTTAGAATCAATTTATATAAAGTTCTTATTAAAATAGATATACAAAAAACAGGGAAAAAGGTAAAACATACAAAGAAAAAATAGATTTGGCTTCAACGCTTTCTGCAACTTATTCATTTAAATATCTCATTATTGAATTTATATTTCTCAACTATTAGAGATATTCTCCGGCGGGAAAAAATGTTCATGTATCAAAGAATATATCTCTGCCCACCTTCAGCTTCGGGCGTATAATGTCAACAATCATCTGTCTCATATTTCAGCGAAGCCCAGTAACCTGGAGAGACTGAAAATAATTATAACTATCATTTTAAGATGAGATTGTCTTTCTTCTGAACTTAAACATAACTGTGTTACAAATAAAATGTATCTCTACTATGGAAACACAATTATCATAATCTTCTATATATATATATATATATATATATATATATATATATATATATATATATATATATATATATATATATATATATATATATATATGTATATATATATATATATATATATATATATATATATATAATGCAACGTCTCTCTGTCTGTCTGTCGGTTAGTGCGTTTATCACTCGAGAACCACTTATCCGATTTACTTGCTTTTTTTTTTTAAACGTACATATGTTCTCTGGTCAGGTTATAGGATATATTTTGTAATATAAGGAATACGCAGTGACGATAATAGTGATGCAAGTGGGAAAAAATTTTGCCGCTAGAGCGTTCTTTTGAAATAGACTGCCTAAACCAATAAATATGGAACAATATCATGTAGCAAAGAATATAATATATATAAAATGCAACGTCTCTCTGTATGTCTGTTTGTTAATGTACTTATGACTTGAGAACAACTTATCCGATTTACATGTTCTCTTTTTATTTCATACATTTGTTCTCTGGTCAGGTTATCCATAATCTTCTATAATATATATAAAATGCAACGTCTCTCTGTTTCTCCGTTAGTGCGCTTTTCACTCGAGAACCACTTATCCGATTTACGTCTTTTTTTTGTTCTTTTGCAAGGTTATCTATAACCTTCTATAATATGCACAAAATGCAACGTCTCTCTGTCTGTCTGCCAGTTTGTCCGTTAGTGCGTTTATCACTCGAGAACCACTTATCCGATTTAATTGCCTTTTTTTTACGTATATATGTTTCCTGGCCAGGGTATAGAATATATTTTATTACGTTAGGTAACATAGGAAATAAGCAGTGACTATAATAGTGAATCAAGTCGGAAAAAAGTTAGCCGCTAGCGCACTCTCTTGCAATACGCTGCCTAAACTATTAAATATGGAACAATATCATGTAACCAGGAATACAGTATATATAAAATGCAGCATCTTTCTCTCTCTGTCTGGTTGTCTGTCTATCCGTTAGTGCGCTTATTACTCGAGAACCACTTATCCGATTTACGTGTCTTTTGTTTTTGATTCATACGTATGTTCTCTGGCCAAGTTATATAATAATAATAATCTATATAATATATATATATATATATATATATATATATATATATATATATATATAGAAAAAACGCAACGTCCCTCTGTCTGTTTGTCCGTTAATGTGCTTAGCATTCGAGATCCACGTATCCGATTTACGTGTTTTTTTTTTCAAAATTCTTAATTTAATATTTATCAAAAAAAAATCTACAATATATATAAAACGCAACGTCTGTCTGTCTGTCTGTTAGTGCGCTTAGCAGTCAAGAACCACTTATCCGATTTATGTGTTTTTTTATAAAATACGTATGTTTTCTGGCCAGGTTATAGGATATATTTTATTACGTTAAGTAACATAAGGAGTAAACAGTGTCGATAATAGTAAAGTCCATGCGAGCGGAGCCGCGGGCATGGCTAGTTATATAATATATTGCATAATAGAAAATAAAGAATTATGAATAAATTACCTTTTAGGATCTTTGGGAAATTAAAAAAAAAAACGAACTCCTTTGGAGATACCACATACATTTTTACAAGCACTAACCACACAAAACTTCCTCTTGACATTTTTTTTATAATTATTTTCAATTATAACGTCAAACGAGTTATTTACTTATTGGAAAATTATTAATAATGAATTTCGGAGCACGTTATAAAAAGATTTTCCTTGAAATCCAGATGTAAATACAACCCACAACCGCGCTGGCACCCATGTTGTTGGCCTGATGGGGGACGCATGTGTGATAAAAACTCTGGTAGTGTAGTTTTGAGATTGTGTGAAAACACGAGTTCAAAAATATATATGATATCATACTTGCGCACATTTTTTTTTGTATTATTTTAAAAAAATGGTCAAAAATCTGCCCCCCCCACCTATCTCGAAAAGTACTGTGTGTGTTTGGGAGCGGAGCCCCAAACATGGGAGCAGTATTCCATAGTTGGTCGAATTTGAGCTTTGGAAAGAATTAATAGTTGTTGTGGAGTATAAAGCTTTCTGCTTCGAAATAATATTCCCAACTTTTAAGAAGCTCTCCTTGCTATGCCTACAACATGTTCTTGCCAGGACATATTTACTCCCAAATTAAAGCCTTACAAATTGAATGACGATGCTAGGGAAATGAAGTGCCCCGACTTGACTATGTTGGGTTCAGCGACGTTAACTTTTTTAGAAAAAACTGCCGCCTGGGTTTTTGTAGCGTTAAATTCCACATGGTTACTGTCGCTCCAAAATAGAATTTCTTCCAGGTCTTTGTTAAGTTGAACGATCTCCTGCTGTCATCTGCAAAGTTGTAGATTGGGTTCCCGGTCTTTTCCAGCGGATCGTTAATGTAAATGAGAAAGAGAGTAGGAGACAGAATGGAACCTTGGGAAACAGCGGCGTTGATAGTGAAAGTGCTATTAAGAAATCCGTCAACCGCCACTCGTAAAGAACGCTCTCTGAGGAAACATGAGAACCACAAACAGAACTTTTCAGACATATCATAAGAGCGTAACTTAGCCAACAGTCTATCGTGCCAAACACGGTCGAATGCCTTGGATATGTCAAGAGCAACCGCTCGAGATTCTCCAAAGTGTTCAATTGCGTTGTTCCAAACATGTGTCACACAAGTCAGAAGATCTCCTATTGATCTATGTTTACGAAAGTCATATTGGTCATCGCTAATAATGTTGAATCCTTCAAGATATTTAAGGTAAGAATCAATAATTGCGCATGTCCAATTTGCACTAGGCCGGCGTTTTTTTATAAATTAGGCAAGATGTCACGGTTTTGTGAGTATTTTTATGTGCTTCTCGCATTTGTAATAAACTTTTTTTTGTGTGTTATTTCGAGTAATATTCTTTGGTTGAGAGGTTCTATATACGAGTACATTACAAGTTAATATAAATTAAACAAATACATATATTTTAGTCTGTTTTAGTTTATTCTCATTTTATTTAATTTTGATGTTCTCTGAAAACCTTTAATTAAGTACCGTATACACGAAATTCATTAATTACACAGAAATAAACAATACGTAATAAATTAATATATTTTATATATACGCTAAAATATAATTATGTATGGAAATAATAATACCAGATTAAAATTTGACTAATTATTGTTTTTACTAAATATTCGTTTTGTATGAGTTTAGTATTTAAATGATGAACGATCAAAATCAATAGGGTCAATAAAGTACTGTTTTCATATTCAACTCTAAGTTAAAAAAGATTGGGTCCGATAAACAAATTGATAGGTAGATTATTGATTGATTTGTCCCTTATTTCTCGATAAAATATTATAAATATTAGAGATTTTGCAAGGCTTATTTTTCACATGCATTTGTCCTTATCGTTATCTCAAGCATACGCAGTATTAACGCGAAGGAATTGCAAGGTTAGGGTAGTATTATCTTCTATAAACTTAGGGGATGTTTTCTTCTTCAATTCATGGTTAAGCACACCGGTTATTAGTATTAGATGGGTCAACACGAGTCTAAAGCTGAGTCTAGCAGGTTTATATCATTTCCTTCAATATTTTCAAGATAATACGAATGTAAAATAAATAAAATTTCATTTGAAATTAGCACTTCACACACTGTAATGCCATTATGAAGAAGATTGCAAAATCCCAACATAGTCTGAACACTAATTAACTGTTGTAAGTGTTATCTATAATATATATAAAATGCAACGTCTCTCTGCCTGTCTGTCTGTCTGTCCGTTAGAGCGCTTATCATTGGAGAACCACGTATCCGATTTGCGTACTTTTTTTTTTAAACATACATAGAATAAGGAATGAGCAGTGACGTAAAATAGAGAATGAAGTCGGAAAAAGTTTGCCGCTAGCGCGTTCCCCTGCAGTACACAGTCTAAACCATTAAATATGGAACAACATTATGTAGCAGAGAATATCTATAATCTATAATCTATAATATATATAAAATGCAATGTCTCTCTGTCTGTCTGTCTGTCTGTCCATTAGTGCGTTTATCACGCGAGAACCACTTATCCGATTTACCTGTCTTTTTTTAAATTCATACGTATATTCTTTGGCCAGGTTATATAATAATAACAATAATCTATATCTATAATATCTATCAAATGCAACGTCTCTCTGTCTGTCGGTCTGTCCGTTAGTGCGCTTGTCCCTCAAGAACCACTTATCCGATTTACGTGATTTTTTAAATACATACATATGTTCTCTGACCAGGTTACAGATATATAATATATATAAAATGCAACGTATCTCTGCCTGTCCGTCTGTCTGTCTGTCTGTCCGTCCGTTAGTGCGGTTATCACTGGGGAACCACTTATCCGATTTACGTGCTTTTTTTTAAAACATACATATGTTCTCTGGCCAGGTTATAGACTATATTTTATTACGTTAGGTAACATGAGGAATAAGCAGTGACGATAATAGTGAATCGAATAGGAAAAAAGTTTGCCGCTAGCGCGTTCTCTTGCAATACACTGCCTAAACCACTAAATATGGAAAAATATCATGTAGCAAAGGATATCTATAACATATATAAAATGCAACGTCTCTCTGTCTGTTTGTCCGTTTCTGCGCTTATCACTGGAGAACCACTTATCCGATTTACGTGCTTTTTTTTTAAACATGCTAAACCATTAAATATGGAACAATATCATGGAACAAAGAATATCTATAATATATATAAAATGCAACGCCTCTCTGTCTGTCTGTCTGTATGTCTGTCTGTCCGTTAGTGCGCTTATCACTGGAGAACCACTTATCCGATCTACGTGTTTTTCTTTTAAACATACGTATGTTCTCTGGCCAGGTTATAGGATATATTTTATTACGTTAGGTGACATAAGGGATAAGCAGTGACGATAATAGTGAATCAAGTCAGAGAAAAGTTTGCGCTAGCGCGTTCTCTTGCAATATACTACCTAAAGCATTAAATATGGAACAATATCATGTAGCAAAGAATATAATAATATATAAAATACAACGTCTCTCTGTCTGTTTGTCTGTCCGTTAGTGCGCTTATCACTCGAGAACCACTTATCCGATTTACGTGTTTTTTATAAATTTATACATATGTTCTATATAATTCGATATAAGCCTAGATAATGGGAGATAAAGTGAGAAAATGGAAGATAAGTCTAGATAATGGGAGATGAGGAGAAATAATGGAAATATTGCGAGCTAAGTCGAGATAAGCCTCGATAATGGGAGATAAGGTGAGATAATGGGAGATAAGTATAAATAATGGGAGATAAGGAGAAATAATGGGAGATAAGCAGAGATAAGTCTGATAAGTCTGATAAGTCTAGATAACGGGAGTTATGGTGAGATAATGGGAGATAAGGATAAATTAAGAGAGATAAGGAGAAATATTGCAAGATAAGTCGAGATTAGCTTAGATAATGGGAAATAAGGTGAGATAATGGGAGATAAGGAGAAATAATGGGAGATAAGGAGAAATAATGGGAGATGAGCAGAGATAAGCCTAGATAATGGGAGATGAGGAGAAAATAATGGAAATATTGCGAGATAAGTCGAGATAAGCCTCGATAATGGGAGATAAGTTGAGATAATGGGAGATAAGTATAAATAATGGGAGATAAGGAGAAATAATGGGAGATAAGCAGAGATAAGTCTAGATAGTGGAAGTTATGGTGAGATAATGGGAGATAAGGAGAAATTAAGAGAGATAAGGAGAAATATTGCGAGATAAGTCGAGATAAGCCTAGATAATGGGAAATAAGGTGAGATAATAGAAGATAAGGCGAAATAATGGGAGATAAGGAGAAATAATGGGAGATGAGCAGAGATAAGCCTAGATAATGGAAATTATGTAGAGATAATGGGAGATAAGGAGAAATATTGGAAGATAAGGGGAAATAATAGGAGATATTTTATTACGTTAGGTAACATAAGGATTAAGCAGTGACAATAGTAGTGAATCAAGTCCACGCGAGTGGAGCCGCGGGCTCGGCTAGTTTACAATAAAAGAGAATCAATTCAATTTTAGTGTATTTTCTGCGATTTGTAGAAAAATACAAAAAAAAAAAAAAAAAAAAACAGGCCCGATCATAATAGCGATAAGAATAACGAATTTCAAACAACCTCTCCTAAATAAGGGAAATCGTTATACTTAATAAAGGATTTTCTTATTTTGTTTCAATACTGCGCAAGCTCCAAATGGTGGGCGCATGCTTCAAATAACGATAACAGCTGAGTCCTTATATATTTAATTTCTTCCCTTTACTACTGCGCAAGCTCCAAACGCTGGGCACATGGCTCAAATAAAGATAAAGACAGTGGCTTACCAAAATAAGTGTTGCAAAATCGATCTATTAGATACGAATTTCACTTTGTTTGTTATTTAAATCCGATTTTTTTTACGATAGGTCAAACAATGGAAAATTCTGAAGTGCTAATTTTTCGTTAAGGAGTGTTGTATTACTATACTTTTTACCGCACAACAGTTATCGTCACTAGACCAAACATTTTATTTTTACGCTCGACACTAGTTTCACTACCAATGTTGGAATCACCAGTAGCGATGATTGACTTAAACCTTTTATTAACACGTAGGCTGAAAAGTTTTTGGTCTGCCACATAGATGTCGCCCTTTTAAAAAAATCCATATAATTTTTACGAAGCACCAACCTACAAACGATACGTGTCAAAATTTCAGGATAATTCGACGATTAGTTTACAAGTTACAGTGGTTTTAGTGACGCTACTTTCGATATTTTCAAAATAATGCAAAAAAAAATCGAATTTCGTGTATTGATTAAACACTTTGTTTTGATGGGAAAAAATATTGTTCAAGCAAAGCAATGGCTTGATATGTGTTACGTGGACTCTGCCCCTGGAAAATCACTCATCATTTATTGGTATGCCAAATTTAAATGCGGTGGTATAGACACAAATGATGCCGAACGCTCTGGACGCCCAAATGAGATAGTTACACCGGAAAACATAAAAAAATTCCACATAATTGATTTGGATGACCGTAAACTGAAACTGCGTGAAATAGCTGACACCCTAAAGATATCTAAGGGAAGTGGTCATATTTTGCACGAACATTAGGGCATGAGAAAGCTCTGTTCGAAATGGGTACCGCGTTTGCTCACAGTGGACCAAAAACAACAATGTGTTGATGATTCTGAGCGCTGACTTTCTCATGCTATATGTGACAATGGATGAATCATGGATCCACCACTACGCACTGGAATCAAATCGGCAGTCAGCTGAGTGGACTGTAGCCGGTGAAAGCCGCTCAAAGCTACCAAAGACACAAAAGTGGGCTGGGAAGGTTTTGGCCTCTGTATTTTGGAATGCACATGGACTAATTTTCATTAACTATGCTGAAAAGGGAAAAACTATCAATAGCGAATATTATATAAAGTTATTGGTGCGTTTCACAGCAGAAGCAGCAAAGCAGCAAAGGAACGGCCTAAAATGAACAAGAAAAAAAGTGTTCTTTCATTAAGACAATGCACCGTGTCACAAGTTAATGGTTACGATGGCAAAATTGCATGAATTGAAGTTCGAATTGTCTTCTCATCCACCGTATTCTCCAGATTTGACCCCAGCTACTATTATCTATTCGCAGACCTAAAAAAAAATGTTCGCGAGAAAGAAATTTGGCCTCAGTGAAGAAGTTATTGCCGAAACTGAGGCCTATTTTGAAGGCAAAGACAAATCCTTCTACAAGAAAAGTATAGAGATGTTAGAAAAGTGTTGGACTCTCTTGAAGGAGACTATATTGATGAATAAAGTCGAATTTTGTAAAACAAATCTGTTTTAAGTAGCTAGACCAAAAACTTTTCAACCTACGTGTTATAATTGTGATTTAGTCCATAATTTTATTATAAGTAGTCCAGTTTTACTTAAGTAGTTAAGTTTTTCATGATGGTGAGCATGAAAAGATCTTTGTGGTACGATGTCCTAATGCTAAAAAAATTAGTTTACTTGCGGACCCTTTTCAGTATTTTATTCTTTAAAATAAACAAAGCATTCGTAAGTTCTTCTGGAATCTTACAATACTATCCTATTTGTAAAAAAAACAAAACTAAAAAAATTTAATGCATCCGCATTATAAGCCATTTATCTCGCACTATTTTTATTTTTCTTTCAGTCAAAGCCGTGAAAGGCAATAGCTGTCACATTTTATTGAATCAAACTTGTATCAATAAAAGTCTTTCTTGCTTCCTCTTAGACTTCGGATTGTGTAAAATAAATATTGCTTGTTTTAGAGAAATATCGTCAAGTTTTATTTTGTCGTTACCGTAAATAATGTGTCAAAATTTAACATTATTAAGGCCTTCGAACATTAACGCAACTTTATAGTGCCATAAGTTGCATGTATTTAGTGGTTTAAATAATGCATTATTTTTGCGGATACGCAGTGGCTTTCCTTTGAACCTCAAATTGTGTAATTACTTATTTTAGAGACCTACGGTAAAGTATAAGAGTAACATTATGGCAAATGAATTTCCCTTTGTGTCAGAAAAGTCATATTTTAAAGTTTTTAATTCGATAAGTAGTGTGCATTTAATAACATCTAGATGTGTTCAAAAGTTATTATTAATATAAAACGATGAACGATAGTGTTCATCATCATCATAATGCTAGCAAGTGACTTGAATCCCTACAACACTCAAACCTCTTCAGAGCCTGTTGTGCACCTATCTTATTTTAGGGTTGTGAAAATACAATAGCCTTAAGAAGGAATACAGCCTTCGAGGTTAAATCTTTTTAAATAGGTCCCTGGTCCAAAATGATTGGGGTCCGAGGTAAGTTTGTTTTGCTCGTGGAGTAAGACATAATTCGAGGACGAGGTGTCTTCTTCTTCTCCAAGTACCATCTGCAATCTGAATCGTCTTTAACATCGATGCGAGTTACGTATTGATGCAGAAGGCAGTGTCAACTAAGGATTCCATCATTGAGTTTTACCTATTTAATTTCAGCAGAGAGCTTGTATAGTCAGGGCTAGGGCCCCTTACGAAACCATTAAGACTCTCGGATTGCTGACGCCTCGCTCCAAAGATTTTTAAAAAAGTTAAGATCTCATGAATTAGAGTTTCATTAGGTACTCAAACTGGTTTGAAAATCTCTACACTCGCTTATCGCTCGCAAGTTCACAGCTAATGTTTTTTATAATTTATAAAATCATTTCAAATTTTATAATACTCGTATTATACAGGATGCCCTATAAATAAGTGGGTCTAGCACACGAGCTGCAGGGAAGTCCCTAAAGTGCTGCAGGAGCGACACAGGTGCGAAAAAAAAAGAAAAAGCGATTCACGTTGTTCTTGAATCGCTGTAAAATTGTACTAGGTGGGAAACACAGCGCTGGGCAAATTATTTCTTGAACAGCGTTGTACGCGGAGTAACGAGCTGAACCTCATACGGATGTGAAGCACCATCGCGACGTGTATTTCTAACATGCACCGCTTTGGGAGGAATTAAGCGGGCTACATCCTTCGAACACTTTCCATGAAAATACTTATATAAAACAGACTCAAGTCGCCAACCGTTCTTCGATGTTCCAGCGAATCAAGGCCGCCGGTCAGTCCCGGGTCCCCAATCAGAACGAACAGCTCTTCTCTGAACAGAATCCAACAAATACAGTGTATGTTTGGGAGCGGAGCCCCAAACATGGGGAGCAGGACTCCATAGTTGGTCGAATTTGAGCTTTGTAAAGAATTAAGAATTGTTGTGGAGTGTAAAGCTTTCTGGTTCGAAATAGTATTCCCAACTTTTGAGAAGTTCTCCTTGCTATGCCTGCAGCATGTTCATGCCAGGACATATTTGCTCTTAAATTAACGCCCAACAAATTGAGCGACGATGTTAGGAGAATGGAGTTCTCCGACATAACTACGAGGCTGGTTTGAAAAGTCCGTGCAAAAATAAAAACTACTTATGTGTTTGGGGTAAACCTTTTTTATTTCTCGACATAGTCTCCTTTTAGGCTTATACACTTCGTCCAACGATGTTCTAGTTTGTTGATCCCTTCCGAATAATAAGGATTTGTCCAAGTCTACAAAATATTCATTAGTGTCTGCAATCACCTCCTCGATTGAATAAAATCTTTGCCCCGCCAGCCATTTCTGCAAATTGGGAACAAATAGTAGTCTGAGGGAGCCAAGTCTGGAGAATAGGGGGATGTGAAACGAGTTGGAATCCTATTTCCATTAATTTTGCGAACACAACTGCTGAGGTGTGTGCTGGTGCGTTGTCGTGATGGAAAAGGACTTTCTTGTGGGCCAATCGCGGGCGTTTTTCTTGCAGCTCGTTTTCAAACGGTCCAATAACGATAAATAATATTCACTTGTAATAGTTTTACCCTTTTCCAGATAGTCGATGAGGATGATCCCTTGCGAATCCCAAAAGACAGTCGCCATAACCTTTCCGGCCGAAGGAACGTCTTCGCCTTTTTTGGTGCAGATTCCCCCTTGGTAACCCATTGTTTAGATTGTTGTTTGGTCTCAGGATTATAGTAATGTATCCATGTTTCATCCACAGTGAACGAAACGACGCTTAAAGTCCTCCGGATTCTTCTGAAACAGCTGCAAACCATCCTTGCAACACTTCACACGATTCCGGCACCCATCTTGCGGATAGCTTTCTCATGTCCAAATGTTTTATGCAAAATATTATGTACCCGTTCAGTCGAGATGCCCACAGCACTAGCAATCTCACGCACCTTAACTCTTCTGTCATCCATCACCATATCATGGATTTGGTCAATGATTTCTGGAGTCGTAACCTCCACAGGCCGTCCAGAACGTTCAGCGTCACTTGTTGCCCCATATGGCCAGTCCGAAAAATTTTGAAACCACTTATAAAACTGTTCTAATCGACGGTGCAGAGTCACCATAATGTTATCAAAAAAAGCTTCTCTTTAGTCTCCTGAGGCGTTTTTGCCTTTCATAAAGTAATGTTAAATCCACCACACGAAATTCTTTTTCGTCCAATTTCTTTGAAAATCAACTTCGACTTCCATTGATTCACAACGAATGGCCAGAAACACAAAGAAATACACCAATCGGGCTGAAACTTGGTGTTGCGTTCATTTAAGAGATGTACTAAACTAAACATTCTCTCGGACTTTGCACGGACTTTTCAAAACCAGCCTCGTATGTTCAGGGTTCCGCAACGATTAACTTTTTTAGGAAAAAACTGCCTGCCTGAGATTTTTGCAAGCGTTAAATAATTCCACTGGGTTATTGTCACCTCCAAGATAGAAATTTCTTTCAATGGTCCTTTGTTAACGTTGAACGACCTTCCTAGCTGTCTGCTGATATTCGCCTGAGAGCAGTCGAATGTCCGAGCGTTCAAATGTGAATGAAAAGACATGCGTACTGTCATGTTCAAAGCTTGTAGATTAAGATTTCCCGGTCTTTTCCAGTCTAGATCGTTTAATGTAAATGAGTGAGAGTAAAGTAGGAGACAGTTATGGAGTCTTGGTGCCCACACGGCGTTAGATAGTGAAGGGTGTTAGAAAGATATCCGTCGACCGCCACTCGTAAAGAACGCTCTCTGAGGAAACATGAGAGCCACAAACAGAACTTTTCAGACATTCCAACAATAGCGTAGCTTAGCCAACAGCCCATCGTTCCAAACACGACGTCGAATGCTCTTGGATATGTCAATAGCAACCGCTCGAGATTCTTCAAAGTGTTCATTGCGCTGGTTCCGAAACATGTGTTACATAAGTGAGAAGATCTCCTGTTGATCTATGTTAACGAAAAAAGCCATATTGGTGAAGGCTTAAGAGGCCTTAACCATCGTTAGTTAAATATTTTAGTGATATTTCCAACACTGAAGCATCAACCGGAACAGAACTTATATTTTCACTAAAATGGGGCTGACTGGATATCTATATTGGCAGCTAGAATAATGAAGCTCTCACTATTGTGAAGGTTTACCATAGGTACACTCACGTGTGCTACGCTTATAATTAAATAACTTTCGTTATATTAGTAAAGAATGGGCTTCTTATCTATCTATCTAATAAAAAAAATACACAGTTTCTACAGCGTCAACTATGGAGATGTGATCGTGATGTTGTTTACTGTCAGTTTCGTGTTTTGTAAGTTGGTTTTTAAAATCTTCCACAGTATATTACTTTTACCATTTTGATTAACTAACTAATTAACTTATCTATTGTATTTAATTGCTTAATTGGTCAAATAACCCGACCCTGTTCTCCCCTTGAAAAAGTACTGATTCAAAAAAATTTTGAAAGAATATTCCGGAATACTCTCCATAAATTGTAGATTGAGCAAAATTATACACGAGTGTTATTACGTTTGATTAATTTATCTAGTATATATTATAAAAAAAACTTTTTCGGGATTGTTTGTAGCTTCTACTTTGGTGGAAAATTCATTATAAATATACTATCGAGGCTGGTATGAAAAGTCCGTGCAAAAATAAAAACTACTTATGTGTTTGGGGTAAAACCTTTTTTATTTTTCGACATAGTCTCCTTTTAGGCTTTATACACTTCGTCCAACGATGTTCTAGTTTGTTGAATCCCTTCCGAATAATAGGATTTGTCAAGTCTGCAAAATATCCTTTAGTGTCTGCAATCACCTCCTCGTTTGAAATAAAATCTCTTGTTCCCCGCCAGCCATTTCTTCAAATTGGGAACAAAATAGTAGTCCGAGGGAGCCAAGTCTGGAGAATAGGGGGGATGGGGAATGAAACGAGTTGGAATCCTATTTCCATTAATTTTGCGACCACAACTGCTGAGGTGTGTGCCTATGGTGCGGTGCCTTGTCATGATGGAAAAAGGACTTTCTTGTGGGCCAATCGCGGGGGCGTTTTTTTTCTTGTAGATCGGTTTTCAAACGGTCCAAAATAACGATGAATTAATATTCACCTGTAATAGTATTTAAAAACCCTTTACCTGATAGTCGATGAGTATTATCCCCTTTGCGAATCCCAAAAGACAGTCGCCATAACCGTTCCGGCCGAAAGGGAACCGGTATTCCTCCAATTTTGGTTGCAGATTCCCCCCGGTGGTAAACCCATTGTTTAGATTTGTTGTTTGGTCCCAGGAGTATTGTAATGTATCCATGTTTCAATCCAACAGTGAACGATAAACGACGCCTTAAATCACAGACTCCGGCTTCTTTTATGGAACCGCTGCAAACCTATCCTTTGCACCACTTCACAATCACACATCCGTTTTTGGTCAAATGTGAGGCAGTCGCTGCACCATCTTGGGGGGATTAGCTTTCCTCAGTGTCCCAATGTATATGCAAAATATTTATGTACCCGTTCAGTCGAGATTGCCCACAGCACTAGCAATTTCACGCACCTTAAACTCTGCTGTTCATCCATCACCCATATCATGGACTTGAGCAATGCTTTCTGGAGTCGTAATCTCCACAAGGCCGTCCAGTACCGTTCAGCGTCAACTTGCGTTGTTTTTTTTGCCCTATGGCTAGTCCGAAAATTTTGAAAATCCACTTATTAACTGATCTAATCGAAGGTTGCAGGTCACCATAATGTTTATCAAGCTTATCCTTAGGTCTCCTGAGAGGCATTTGGCCTTTCAATAACGTCAATGTTTCATCACCACATCGCGAAACTTCTTTTTCGTCCATTTCTTTGAAAATCCGCGACTTCCTTGAATTCACACCCGAATGCCATACACAAATGAAAATAAGACCAATTTGGGCTGAAACTTGGTGTGCGTTTATTCAAGAGATTCGCTACTAACCCTAAAACAATTACCTCGATACACGCCGGTACTCATCAGTCTGGTGCCTTACCTCTCGGACTTGGCACGGACATTTTCAAACCACCTCGGTATAATAACAGACTGTTTTTAGGTTTATTTCCACTTTTTCCCCAACACCCACGCTTTCCACTAAGCAGTGGAAATTGACTAAAAACAGTCTTTTATTATATATAAAAAAAAAACTATTTGACGGATAAAATGGTGAAGG
>CM032446.1:40824764-40909764 GCA_019049505.1 Pachyrhynchus sulphureomaculatus
ACTTCTAGGCCCCATTTTTCATATTCCTCCATAAGTTTTTCGTGTCATGTATTCCCATATCATCGATGTCCTGAGCGACTACTACCCTGGTCGTCCGCGAATGATAGCGTGTACAATGTAGTATCGTCATCCAGTGGTAATCCCATACTGCTGCATTTTCTTTTTTTTCCAGTTCTTTCAGTGCACTCTCCAAATAGATTTTAAATAGCGTTGGGGATATACAGCAGCCCTGTTTGAGATCCTTTGTGACCTGGAACCTTGTTGTTAATACTATTGAAATTAAATAAAATTTATCGGCCTCCACCCCTTTCACGTTTTCTTAAGAAATATCGCTCAAAAATTATAGATTCCAATCCTACTATAAGTTCTTCAAAATATCTCCTAGCGTTATACATGCAGCGAGGCCCATCGACAGATAGGGAAAGAGACAAATCGATGCAAATTAGAGACTACGTTTTTCGTGATCAGGGACACTAAACGTGAAAAAAAAAAAGCAAAAATCTCGGAAGATTTTCCACGAATACCAGGAAAGAAAAAAATGTTTAAAATTTCTGATTAGCGAAGTTAAGCCTCTGAACAGTTTTTAGATGATATTAATTCTACATAAATCTTTAAGAATAATGCATCCTAATGAAATCCTGAGCATATTTGTGGCACTTTGTATACATATCGAGATTTTTCACGAATGTTCGGCAGCTAAATTTTCAGTGACTCCCTGCGTTTTCAACTTGCCCTCTCCCGTTGTATTTTCACAATAAGTCAAAACAAATTTAAACTTATTTCTGCGAAACAATTGAAATTGGTTTGTTACTAGCAAAGTTGCCAGACGCGAATTTTAACCAAAGGTTCTCATTAAATGTTAACAGGGTGCATTTTGGCATACATGTAGTTTTTTAGGCCTAGAATACGAGTTTGGTGCTCTAAACTGTACGCTAAGTCTACAAAATCAAAAATAAAATGAAAAATTCGGCTTTTCACAAATATCTCTAAAAATAAATAATTAGTGTTCCGTACGTTGATTGTTTTTAAAATAAAATTTTTTGTTACAAACGTATATAATGATCAATGACTTCACAAAACACACCCCAAATGAGTTTTTAAGTTTTTTCCGATCATCACTGAAAAGTGATGGCCTTGAAAATTTTAGTTTTTTTATATACCAGATAAATTATTAAAAGTAATGCACTCGTGATAATTTTCGTTCAATCTACACCCTGTGTAGAATATTTCAAAATTTTTTGATCGGTACTTTTCGAGATAAGGAGGGCTGACAGCAATTCTTCACAATTTTTTAAAAATAATACAAAGAAAAGTATGCGCAAGTATTACAATATGTATCCTTTTGAACTCGTGTTTTTACAAGCTTTCATTTGACACCTCACTCGACGACCTGGTAAAAAAATATTTTTCACTTCCAATTTCACCCCCCAGAACTAACCCCTTAAGTCAAAATTTAACGTTCAAAACTGCACGGCTCTAATGAGGCCATCAATTTCTATATTAGTGCTAAATTTCAACTTCCTATGTCAAATAGTTTCAAAGAACATCGGGTGTGACAAACAGCCAGACGGACGAACGGACAGACACCGAAGTGATCTTATAAGTGTTCCGTACAGCGGGAATCATGGTTCCAACTTGATGATTAAATTAACCTTACTGTATACCGTTAAATACTTTGAAATTGGCTATTAGGAGTTTCCTCGGGATGCTGATAAAAAATCCGATGACAGAATTAAAAACTCAAGATAGCGGGTCCAATATGTCGTCTAGAGATAATTTCTTCGTGTAATTTAGAACTTTTGTGTTTTCAAAAACTGCTTTCTTTGTACTTGGATGTTTACATAAAATAAATAAAATATAAAAACTTTATACTTAAAGCTTAGACTTTTATGTCATTTCCCACTTTCAGATATTTTTTTAGTGTTCCGTACGGAACACTTATAAGATCACTTCGGTGTCTGTATGTCTGTCTGTCTATCCGTCTGTCACATCCGATTTGCTCCGAAACTATTTGACGTAGAAAGTTGAAATTTGGGACTAATATAGAAATTGATGGCCTCATCACAACCGTGTAGTTTTGAAAGTTAAATTTTGACTTAAGGGGTTAGTTTTGAGAGGTGATATCGGAAGATCATCAAGTGGGGTGTCAAATGAAAGCTTGTAAAAACACGAGTTCAAAAACATATATAATGCCTCACATGCGCACACTTTTCCTTGTATTATTTTGAAAAAATCGCGAAAAATCGCTGCCCCTCCCTCTACCTCGAAAAGTACTGTTCCAAAAATCTGACCACTGATCTTTTTATACCTCCGTAATAAAAATGTTTATTTCAGAAGCAATCAACGTACGGAACACTAATTGCGCACACTTTTCTTCGTATTACTTTTAAAAATCGTGAAAAATCGCTGTCCCCTACCTTATCTCGAAAAGTACTGATCAAAAAATTTTGAAAAAAATCCTGGAATATTCTCCACGGGGTATAGAATGAATGAAAATTATCATTACCTTTAATAATTTATCTGGTATAGAAAAAAAAACAAAATTTCAAGGTCACCAGTTTTCAGTAAAAATTGGAAACAAACTTTGTTGAAAACTCATTTGGGGTGTGTTTTGTGAAGTCACTGATCATTTTATACCACCCTAACAAATTTTTTTATTTTAAAAACATTCAACGTACGGAACACTAATTGCGCAAATTCAACTTGCACTTGACCGGTTATTTTTTTATTTTAAGTTTAAGTTTTATGATTCATAATAAACAAAAAATACGTTTATCATGAACACTTTTTCAAGAGCAAAATTACAAAAAGAAGAAAGTTTTTCATAATTTTCTAATATCAAATAGGTAACTTAAACTAGAAAAAATGTCGGACTTTTTTTTGACCATTTCGTATTGCTTTGAACGTAAAATTGCCGGCGGCGCACTACAGCAGGCAAATTTTCATATTTTAAAACTCAATTTTTAAATAACACAGTGTGGGTGTGTTGGTATAATAATTATATGCACAAGGATTTTTTTTTTCAGTACTATATTTTATTAAATTTTTGTAACTTACAGTATACCCGTTTAAAATCATGCTAACAAAAATTTCATTTTAAGTTTTACAAATTATAAAGCAATAAAAATAAAAATATTAGCGTCATCGGAAAGCTGAAAGTTACCTCTTCAAAAAGCTATCTTCTAATTTTCTTTTTACGCTCTGAAAACAAGTAATTTCTATTAACCTTCGAGCGGTGCGCGTTAGACTTTCAAATTAACTTGTTTGGCGCGCTACACTCTTTGAATCCACCTATTCGTATATTTTATATTCATATATTTATTCACCTATACATTAATAAATTCTTTTGTAAGATATTAGCGAAAAACCGAATTTCTGATTTTATTTTGGATTTTGTGCAGTCTTTTTTAATCATATTCTACGTCCAAAAAAAAGACTACCTGTGTACCAAAATGCAGACAGGTATTTTTTTTTTTATGAGAGCTCAAAATCCTTGGCGAGTGGGCTATAATATTAATTCTGTTTTTTCTTTTCCACCATATAAAATTTATCTCTACGTAATGAAAGAACAAAAACAACATTAATTATGTACTCAAATACGTTAACAATTATAACAAATTCCGTTTTACGTATGTATGCGTAGCGTAGCGTGACAATTTAAATCAGGGTTAAAAAGTCAAAAAATCGGACAAAGTCGAAATTTAAAATTCAATATAGTCCTTTTGTGTCCTGATTAACTGATTGTTATGACTTTGTAAGCTTTGCCAGACATAATTTACATATGTATATGTATAGGAATTTTAAATACCGGGTGCTCGTAAATCCCATTAAAATGTTAAAATATTGGTATCTTTTGTAATATCGTATGTTTAATCAGTGACTTAGTAAATAACTTTTTATATTACATTATTTCAAGAAGCATGGGAAGGCATGCTCCACCCTGATTTCTGAAAACAAGTTGTAATATTAAACTTATACGAGGGCTACCTTCTAAGTTTTTACAAAAATAATGAAAGAAAAAAAAAATTGATACAAATCATTTTAACAAAAAAATGTTAAATACAATAGTTTTAGGGAATGTTAAGATGCACAGTTTAAAATTATTTTTGAGTATACAGGGTACTTTAAAAATGTGTGTGGCCAATATAACATATGTTTTTTTGAATGGAACATCCTATTGGAACGGTTTGATAGTAGTGGTAGCGTTGCGTACACGATACGGAAAGTAGTAAACCAAAATGCTACCAATGAGGAAAAAGAAATGGAGATTTTACTTCATGTTGAAGATAATGTCCAGGTCAACAGCTGTCAACTAGCTGACACATCCCAATCTACGGTTAATCGCGCCACGAAAAAATACAAGTATCATCCCTTTCATATGGAACTACACCAAGAACTTCAAGACCGTGATTATGAACGACGAGCAATAGAGGCCGATCCAAATTTTTTTATCCAAAATAATGTTTTCTGATGGTGAAGATAATGTCCAGGTCAACAGCCGTCAACTAGCTGACTTATCTGACACATCCCAATCTACGGCTAATCGCACCACGAGGAAATACAAGTGTCATTTTTTTCATATGGAACTACACCAAGAATTTCAAGACCGTGATTTTGAACGGCGAGAAAATTTTTGTACCACCATGAATGGAGCACTAGAGGCCGATTCAATTTTTTATCCAAAATAATGTTTTCTGATGAAGCTACTTTTCGCAGTAATGGAGCAGTTAACAGCCATAACATGCATTATTATTCAACAGTTAATCCATTTTGGGTCAGGGAAGTTCAAAACCAAAACCATTGGTCGCTTAATGTATGGTGTGGAATATTAAATTTTCGAATTATTTGTCTATATTTTTTCCGTGAACAGCTTAAAAGGCCTAGATATCTAAATTTTTTGCAAAACGAATTACCCCAGCTTGTTGAAGAAATTGATAACTTTGAAAAGGAACAAATGTGGATTCAACAAGATGGAGCTCCTGCTTATTACCACCGGGAAGTTCGGGAATTTTTTAAAACGATATATATATATATATATATATATATATATATAAATATATATATATATATATATATATATATAAATATATATATATATATATATATATATATATATATATATATATATATTATATATATATATAAATATATATATATATATATATATATATATGTATATATATATATATATATATATATATATATATATATATATATATATATATATATATATGTATATATATATATATATATATAAATATATACATATACATATATATATGTATATATATATACATATATATATATATATATATATATATATATATATATATATATAAATATATATATATATATATATATATATACATATATATATATATATATATATATATATATATATATATATATATATATATATATATATATATATATATATATACATATATATATATATATATATATATATATATATATATATATATATATATATATATACATATATATATATATATATATATATATATATATATATATATATATATATATATATATATATATATATATATTCAATAGTATTATGAGAATTTTTCCTCGTTTTATTTATAGCTAAATATATAAGGGGTTAAAGGGGGGGGGAATTAGAGGAGTTGCGTCCAATATACTACTTTATATATCCTTTTTGCTAGCCCTTTCTATTCAGAATTTAATTTCTAATGCGTGATATCAGTCTTCGTTGATGTAACATAACAAATAACTGAATTTATTTATCTTTTCAATAGGCTGAGGAGCTTAATTTTTTTAGAGATCATGAATTTAGTATTTTTGGCATTCAATTCGAGTCCATATTTAGAATTTGTTGTCTGCATACTGGTGAAAAGCTCATGCTGTCCTTCGTGGCTACTTGCCAAGGTAATCGAATTATTCGCATAGCGTATATTGTTCATTGACATTATCATGTGCTTCTCTGAAGATTCTAAAGAAGTGTTGGAAGAATGCACCACTGTCTCAGTCACCTTCTAATTGTAGCGGTCCTAAAACGGATCTTCTATCCTTACAAACGCCTCAATAGATTTTGGCAATGATGCGAATGTATTGTTAATTAAGATTTATAGTTTTAAGGATTTTTATTAATTCGTCGTATTGGCGCTCATCCAAGAACTTCGCGTAGCTTAACAAGCATGCATAAATATTCCAATTGACATCTCTACATCGCCGGATACACTTCTATAATGCTTCCTCAGTATGTAGGCTGTTCCGGAATCATTGTAAATTTCCTTTGCGCATATCACAACGTTGTAATGATTGTAATGAGGGAACTTGGTTTCGGCAAGATGGGGAAATACCACATACTTAAAGCACATATTTGCCAGTTATTCTAGAAATTCTTCAGAGCAAATTAAACAGATGCCCTCCCCGTAGTCCTCATTTAACACCGGCGCTTGCCGTAGGACAAAGCAACATCATACACCTCCCTCTTGCTAGCTCTATCTTAAAAACTGTCCAAAATAAATTCGTTTTCAAGTAGTACTGACTTGAAGTCTATTAATTTTTTATGTGGAGATATCTGAAAATGATGTGTAGAGTAACATTCCTCGTTTCGTAGAACACTAAAAAAACAGAAATGTATAATAAAGTGAGTTATTATTTACGTTTCCAGACTGTAGTTTTAGCACAAAGATGATAGAAATAATCTTCAAAGTAAATAGTGGAGTATAGAGGTTAGAGTCTTTATCTTTCTTGAATATTTCATCCCAATAAACTGTTTTCGCGTTATTTCGGTTCATTACCTTTACCTGGGAAGTTCTGTAAACAATATAATTAATGGAAACTATCCTTATATATTTGTTTCAGTCTGTTTTAGTTCATTTAAATTTTATTTAATTCTAAAGTTCTCTGAATACTAATAATTAAAAGCATATACCCAAAATTCATTAATTATATTAAAATAAACTATACGTAATAAATAAAATTTAGAATAAAATGTAATTAATCATATCTGAAATTAATAAACCCAGGCAAAATTTGACTAATAGCTGTTTTTTCTAAGAACTCTATATAGAGTGTGTTAAAAAGAACCAAAAAAGCAAAAATATGGTGATGCTGTAGCGTGCGGTCTACTAAAGAATTTGAGATCTACCCTTCTATAACATTGCTATACAATAATAATTGATAAGACGAACAATTTGTTGTTAATAATGATTCTATTACGAATATATTTACAACTAATATCTATACCAAGTGTACAAGTATGAAATGCGGATTTCAGACAACAGATGGTGCACCAATGTAGTTTGTGCTATAAAGATTTGACCCTGCGCCATTTTATTGTGTCATCAACAAGCGTCAGACGCGCACGAGTGATAAATTGGAAAAGTGTGTGCATTGTGTTGTGTTGTTGGGTTCAATATGTCGAAATTTATACCAAACAAAGAGCATTCGCGGACGGCATTAATTTTTTGTTTTCATTTGAAGAAAACCGCTGTTGAATCATACCGATTACTTCGAAAACCTTATGGTGAACATGCTCCATCGCAAGATACGTGTGAACGATAGTTTTGGAGTTTCAAAAGTGGTGACTTCGATGTTGCAGAGAAGGAACGTGGAAAAACAGCCAAAAAAAAATACGAAGATCTGGAATTGCAAGCATTGTTGGACGAAGATGATTCGCAAACACAAAAACAACTCGCCGAGCAATTGGCCGTTAGTCAACAAGCTGTTTCCAATCGGCTACGAGAGATGGGAAAGATTCAGAAGCCGGTAGATAGGTACCACATAAGTTGAACGACAGGCAAAATGGAAAAGCGCAAAAAACACGTGTGACATTTTGCTCGCTCGGTACAAAAGAAAGTCGTTTTTGCATCGTATAGTTACAGAGGATGAAAAGTGGATTTATTTTGAGAATCCCAAGTGCAAAAAATCATGGGTAGACCCAGGCGCACCATCCACATCGACCGCAAAACCGAATCGCTTTGGCAGAAAGCCGATGCTCTCTTGTTTGGTGGGACCAGAGGGGCGTGGTCTATTATGAGCTGTTAAAACTTGGGGAAACGGTTAATACTAAACGTTACCAACAACAATTGACCGATTTGAACCGTTCGCTGTTTGAAAAAAGGCCAGAATACCGAAAGAGGCAACACAAAGTCATTTTGCTTCATGACAATGCTCCATCACATACGGCAAAACCAGTTCGCTACACGTTGGAAGCACTCAGCTGGGAAGTTCTATCTCATGCGGCTTACTCACCAGACTTGGCTCCTTCCGATTACCACTTGTTTGCATCGATGTGTCACGCATTTGCCGAGTAGCGCTTTGGTTCGTACGAAGATGTGAAAAAAAATGACTCGATGAATGGTTCGCAGCAAAAAGGGGAAGATTTTTACTAGCGTGGTATTTATAAATTGCCCGAAAGATGGGAAAAATGTATAACAAGCGATGGAGCATACTTTGAATAAAGCACTTTTTATCATTCTTCCGAATTTAACATGTTTTTTTTTTTGGGAAAAAAATCCGCATTTCTTACTTGTACACCTGTAAACAGAGGCAATTTCCTTTAAAAAGCTGATAAATTGGGGTCTTCATTCTTTCTTAATATCCTCCAGGATAAAGGGCCCAGATGTGATTGAAGATGGTTTAATGATACTACCCTCATTTTCTTTAAGATGTAAATTTTGGCATCTAGCCACAACCCTTTAATACTTTGTGTATGAGCTTCTGTGAGCGGATCAATATAGTTTTGCTGGTGATTAACGGTTTGATGGTCGAAGTCTCGCCTGCTAAGATTCTTATACGCTGGCCACTCATCTGAATGAATAACAGAATAAAATTGAACCTCTCTTTTTATAATTGGCATTAATATGTTTTCGTCTCTCCTTTCCACAATAAAATATCGTACTTTTCGTTTTGTTTTCATACTGAATGCCTACAGTCCATCTATTCGTCTACCATGGTTTCGATTGTTTTGCACCAGTGCATTGATATCTTCAGATTCAGGTTGTTGATCACCTTGTAAGAGCCTTCCCCTGTTATATTTTCGACTACCGGCGATTCGTACTTCATCCATTGGAATAGGATCGTCGTTGTTGCCGATTAATTGTCATCTGCGATTGACTAACACAATTGAGAAGCACACTTTGCGGTATATGTTACACCAATCACTTATGGTATGTAACGACCTTCCAGTCAGTTTTTCACATATTGTACTCGAAATGTGGTACACGAACATAAGCATCAAATCTAGAATATGACATAACATGGAATTGTTGTGGCTGTTAGTTGACGGAAATTCATAACGAATTTAATGAAAGACTGATTTTGTCAAATTTCCACTTTATTTAGTTTCACTGAAACTGTATGACGCGTTTCGCTATACTATAGCTTCTTCTGATACAAAATGATATTTGAATATTAGTGTTGTTACATTTATACAAATACAATAGATAGGTAATAAAAAAATTAATACTATATGCTAATGAATATTGCTGGGAAATCCAAACCCAAGAAGGAAAACACAGGGAAAAAAATACAATGTTTTAACCTATTTTGGTAACACGTCAGAGAAAATTAAAAACCACTTAAACAAATGTTACATCAACATAGCTTTTAGAACAAACAACTCGTTAGGAAAATTCATTAAAAACGCAAAGGGAAAAGAAAATAGATCAAAAAAAAATCTGGAGTGTATCAGTTGAATTGTGGTTCTTGTCATAAAAAGATACATAGGTCAAATAGGTCGCTCATTCGAAACTCCGATTTCAGAACATAAAAGAAGCTATTTAAAAAACAAAACTGACTCAGCGTACAGTAATCATTTCACAGAATCAAATCATCTTTTTGACGATAAATTTAAAATTCTACACATACAAAACAAAGGCGTAAAATTAAACCTATTAGAAAATTTAGAAATAAATAGAATTAAAAATTCAGACATCATCTTAAACGAACAAAAAGATACCTGTCTAGCCCATGGTAACTCCCTTTTACTCAATTTATACAATTAATATTCAGAATGGATTTCCCAGCAATATTCATTAGCATATAGTATTAATTTTATTACCCATTCGAATGAGCGACCTGTTTGACCTATGTAAACTTTTATGACAAGAACCACAATTCAACTGATACACTCCAGATTTTTTTGATCTATTTTGTTTTCCCCCTTTGCGTTTTTAATGAATTTTCCTAACGAGTTGTTTGTTCTAAAAGCTATGTTGATATTATATTTGTTTAAGTGGTTTTTAATTTTCTCTGACGTGTTACCAAAATATGTTAAAACATTATATTTTTTCCTGTGTTTTCCTTCTTGAGGTATGGATTTCCCAGCAATATTCATTAGCATATAGTATTAATTTTATTACCTATCTACCTTAGGGTATTTGTATAAATGTAACAACACTAATATTCAAATATCATTTTGCATCAGAAGAAGCTATAGTATAGCGAAATGGGTCATACAGTTTCAGTGAAACTAAATAAAGTGAAAATTTGACAAAATTTGTCTTTCATTACATTCAATATGACATAAGTTTAAATTACAATGTAGCTTGCCGTTCAAATCCGTATAATGGAAGAATTCATTTCCGCTTCTAAAGGATTTTGTTTTTTGGCAGTCTTTTCTAGGACAACGCAAAACTGGACGAAAAGCTCCTCCACGATCGCGTTTCCCTTTTCTTTGCATTTCCGCACCACACTTATCACAGATGTTATTTTCGTCATTCTGCATAAGTAGAATATGCGTTTGAAAAAAAGTCACGGCTGCATCTTCGTTAAAAGTAATATTAACATAAAAATCTAACAATTAAGATTTATAGGTAGACCACGAGTGGTATCCAACATTTATCAATAAAGTTTTTTATTGATATTGAACTTTGAGTCAAAGGATGACAAAGATAAGAAAATTATAAGGAGGAAGATTAAATACGTCCTCGCTTTTTTTTTACAGCTAAAAATCAACTATATCCCAGACGCCAGGGTTTTTGAGCCCTCATTAAATGTTAATAGGCTGCATTTTGGCACACAGGTAGCTTTTTGGACGTAGAATAAGATAAAAAAAAGTTTGTTAAAATTTGGTGTACGCTCAGTCCGCAAATCCAAAATAAAATGAGAAATTCGATTTTTCGGTAATATCTTGAAAATAAAAAAGATATCGAAAAACTAATAGCACCACGTGAAAGAGTGGGAAATTTTACAAAAAAATAGTATATAGACTCATTTTCCAGATTTTTTTGTATTAGCGAGAGAATTTATTAATAGGTGATTCAAAAAGTGTGTAGCGCGCCAACCAGGTTAATTTGAAAAAAAATCCTTGCATATATCATTATTATACCTGAAGTTTCAATAAAAGAATGATTAAAAATACCCACATGGGCTGTGTTATCTCAAAATTGAGTTTTAAAATATGAAAATTTGCCGGCCGTAGTACGCCGCCGGCAATTTTACGTTCAATGCAGTACGAAATGCACAAAAAAGTCGGACAATTTTTTTTTAGTTGCAGTTAAAAGTACACTTGATATTACAAAATCATTAAAAAACTTAAAAAAAACCTCCTCTTTTTTTGTAATTCTGCGCTTAAAAAAGTGTTCAAAATAAACGTATTTTTTGCTTATTATTAATCATGCAACTTAAACTTAAAATAAAAAAATATTTAAAGGTGGCAAATAAAAGAAAAAATCTAAGTTTTAAGTGTAAAGTATTTATCTTTCATTTAAAGATCCAAGTACTTTGAAAACAGTTATTGAAAACACAAAAATTCTAAATTACTCTAAGAAATGAATTATGTACTCTGACCGCCACACAGTGATTCGGCAAGAACATGCTAGCGGGACAATATTGATGACGTAATTTCCAGGAACCACTGATAACGACTTGTAAACAACCCCCCCCCCCCATTTAACGAATTCCAAGAATTAATTTGTTTATCACCTCATAAAGGTATCTTATCAGGGGGTCAAAGTAACCCTTATAAGAGAGGTCATTTTCATTTGCAAATCAGTTGCATTTTATGCACACTTGTGATAACATATTTTAAAATTGGTAACAAAGTAAAACGAGTTTTTTGTGATGGAATATTCTGTTGAAGGTATGTACTCTATTATGACTTATATTTTTTATAAAAAATATATGTATACTTTTGGTGTAATATCAATTTGTAAATGTATAGATAAATCCAGCAAATTTTACATTAATTGTAAACTTTAAAAGTAGCAACTTTTTTTATCCACATATATCCACCTAGATTTTTCTATATGTTATACCTACAACATTCAGGCACAGATTCATATATATTATAGACCCCGAAAAGGCCCGAAAGTAAAATTATTTTATTTTTTTCAGAACGAGTCGTGACTATGACGAAAATGGAGTTTTTTGAAGAATGGCTAAAACATGACAAAACTGAACGAAACAGTGGCATTTTTTATTATATAAGTGAAAAATTCAATATGTCTGATGTTTCTGACGATTCTCTAAAAACGACTCAATGAAAATATCAAGCCTTTCAGCAAAATTCAATCAAAAGTGGACTTCTTTAAAGTGTAACAAAGAAATGTTTCTAATCAAACATAAAGATTGGCTAGAGGGATCCGGAATCGAAATAAAGATGTGTGTTAACCAGCCGTGCACTTCAACATCATCAGCGGCTCTTTCCGTAGGGCGACCCAGAAAATCATTTGAAGACTCATCAACGAAAACGAAGAGACGGAGAGTAGAAGATCTTTTGGAATCGCGAAGTGCAAGTGAGCTTATTACAGCAGCTGAGTTAGCTACTCGAAAAGAAGGGCATCGAAGTGTTGCTAAACAGATCCATAACGTCGCGGTCAGTGAAAACTAGAGAAAAGAATAAGTGTTCTGAACAAAGTCGGCAGTTAACACCAGACGAAGCTTTAGCTTATTATGTGGACTCGAAATCGACTTCTCACTCATATAAACAAACAAGAAAATGGTCAATGAAAGCGGGACATCAAGTGTATCCATCGTTTTATAGTTTAGGTAAGTCCAAAGCTTCTTGTTGTCCTTCTGACGAATATATTTCTGTGACTGAATCTCGAGCTGAAATTAAACTTCACGCGATTTTGGATAAAAAACGGCTGAACGATTAGTTAAAGCTCAGACGGAAGTCATTAGAAGTGTGTTACCTCGTTCATATTATACGTTGGTAAGCAAATGGGGCTGTGATGGGAGTTCGGGGCATAGCACGTATAAGCAGAATTTGAGAACACTAACGCTACAGACGAATTTTTGTTCGTATACTCAATTGTCCCTTTGGGACTGCTTGATGGCGAAACTGTGATCTGGCAAAATCCAAGACCTTCCTCTACTTTATATTGCCGTCCTATTAAGTTTATTTTTGCCAAGGAGACAAAAGAGTTTACGAAAGAAGAAACTTCTAAAATTTTAGATGAAGTAAGTCAGCTTCTTCCAACATTATGTAACGTTGCTGGATCTCAAATCCCTGTTAAACACGATTTGTTGTTGACAATGACTGATGGCAAAGTGTGCAATGCCTTAACAGACACAAGTTCAACACAAAAGTGTTATATTTGCGGTGCCACCCGTCTACTATGAACGAGGAGTCAAAGAAATATACAACGAAGAACGCCTTGCATTTGGTTTATCTACTTTACATGCATGGATCCGCACGTTTGAATGTTTGCTTCACATTAGCTATCGTTTAGAAATAAAAAATTGGCAAGTCAGGGGAGATAACGACAAAGCTATTGGGAAGCAACGCTCACGAGAGATACAAAAAGTGTTTAAAAAATCGTATGGGTCTCATTGTAGATAAACCAAAACCTGGGTATGGTAACACAAACGATGGAAACACAGCACGTAGATTTTTGTCCAAAGCTGAATTGAGCAGCGAAATTACAGGATTAGACGTAAACCTTATTTGTAGATTTCATGTAATTTTAAGAACTTTGTCATCGGGATATGACATAAATTATATAGAATTCGAAAAGTTTTGTGTTGATACTAGAAAATTATACCTTGATCTGTATTCGTGGTATTCCATGCCCGTTACTGTGCATAAAATTCTTGTACACAGCGCGGAAGTTATAAAGTCTTTTCTTCTTCCCATTGGACAACTCTCCGAAGAAGCCCAGGAGGCAAGAAATAAAAGACTGTCGTAGATTCCGTGAACGGCACACCAGGAAGCGGTCACGTATTGCCACAAATACAGATCTTTTGAGAATGCTTTTAATTACGTCTGATCCTGTTATCAACTCGTATAGAGAATTACCGCGAAGAAAATTTATTTCTTTGCCATCGGAGGTTCTGCAGTTGATTATCCCACCTTCATTGCCATCCGAAACACCATCAGTAAGTCATCATCACGAATTAAATGAGGAGGATTATTTACTCTCTGAATATTCTACTGAATGGGAGAGCGGTGGTGACGACTCATCTGATGGTGATTAGTAGGTCTAGGTATTTTTTTATTGTAATTATTATTCTTATTTTATTGTGTGTTGTAGTTGCTTATAATTCATGCCTTAGTATATAAGTTATTTAATATTATATTTCTTTTACTTATACACCTTGTTATTGTAAATAATTGATATATAGATACTGTTATTGTACTAATTTATTTTAAAAGAAATAATATTTTGTAAATTAATAAATCATCATTATGATTTTTATTTTTTCCCTAGAAATTTCTTTGTAAACAAACCTGATTGTGCTTTTCACACATAATGAGTAGGTAGATGTATGTAGCTAATTAAAGAACAATTAGCGAGAATAGTGAACAAATGAGACACATTAGTAAACCACTTCCGTCTTGCAGCTACATATTTCGATTAATACACATACAGTACACATTTTTCAACTTTTTTTTTCTTAAAATAGCTTAAAATACCTGGAATATACATAAACAATTGAAATAAGTGAAGAAATAATATTGTCCCGCTAGCTTGTACTAGTCGAGACACTGTGCGTCATATTGGATACGCCATTTTATTCTAAATATATATTTTTTTAAATTACGGTCAAACTAAAAAAAATAATCTATATACTATTTTTTTTGTAAAATTTCCGTTTTTTCACGATATCTTTTTTATTTTTGGAGATATTTGCGGAAAACCGAATTTTTCTTTTTATTTTCGATTTTATAGGCTTAGCTACACTTTAGAGCAGCAAACCTTTTTTATCGTATTCTACATCCAAAAAACTACCTGTATGCCAAAATGCAGCCTATTAACATTTAATGAGAGCTTTTCGTCAAAATTTGCCTCTGACAACTTTGCTACTAACGTCGACAGGAATTGAATGTCGATGTCTTTGGTCGTCAATCCAAATTTACAAAATACGCAGTGGGTGAAAGATATAAACAATATCTCCATATGAATGCGAATAAAATCTCGTGGAGTGGCTACAAGCATAAATGAAAGGTTATTAAATTAATTAAAATAATAGAACATTGAAAAGAAGGATATACGTGTACTCATGAATTATTCATTAAAATGAACTATTAAGGAATACAGGCAAAATGTTGAAAATTATATAGTTAAAACCGAATAAGACTTAGAAAACTTTGTAAAAGAGAGACTGAAAAACTTCTTATTATTTCTGAAGAGTTGTCAGCTATGTAACGAAGTTACTAAAATTTGTATTGTTTAAAGAAATTATGGAGTTGTCCGTTGCCTTGTGACAGTACATATTAATAACAACACTGGATTGTTTTGGCCGATACTTGGTGGAAATCCATTAAGCTTAAGTTAAGTAAACAATTTTTTTTTCGTTTACTGGTAAACTCCACATTTATTTTAATATCTCAACATGTTTCGCTATCACTGTAGCTTTATCAAGATTAAAAGAACTAGATGGAAAATTTGTTATATATATATATAAGTTCCCTACAAGTAAAATACAATAATGTTGGAAATCCCTAATTATACTATTATAAAGACTTTATATTATAGGTAACAAATTAATTAAGTACGGTATTATTGAAATATATTTAAAAGAGATGAATTATTTAATTCTAATTGGTCGTTTAATAAATAATTAGTATTTTTAAGTTTATTGATTTCCAGAGATTCAAGCAAATTTAATTTATACCCTTTATTTTCAACATGTAAAATTTTAAAGTTTTTATTAAACTGATGTTCCGATTCTATTAAATGGTTAGCCTAATTTGAGTCTGATTTGCTGGTTAAAAAAGATGTAAAATGTTCTTTAATTCTTTTTTTAAAAGTTTCTTCCTGTTTGACCAATATAAGTACAATCGCAATTTTTACAATTAAGTTTATAAACACCTGATTTTTGCTCTTTGTCTGTTTTTGATTTATTATTTATTCTTTTTTAAAATTTTGTTTACTATATCTACATTATATCCGTTGTTTACTGCAATTTGTTTTATTATGTTTAGTTCTTTAAAAAAATCTTTTTCATTTAATGGAATAGATGGTAGTCTATAGATCATGCTGCGAAAGGCAGCTAGTTTGTGTTGGATTGGGTGACATGATTTATTATGTATTGTTGTGTCAGTATGCGATGGTATGTGGTAAATAGAGAACGTATGTTTATTATTATTTTTTGTTATAATTAAGTCGAAGAAGTTTATGCTATTATTAGTTTCTACTTCTGTAGTGAATTTTATGTTAGCATGTAAATTATTTATATAACCACAAATATTTTGAGTTGTCTATCTGTTCCAGTAAAGCAGGCTAAAATATCATCGACATATCTATACCAATAATGAATTTTTTAAAAAACGGATGTTCACTGATTTTGGATTCTATAGAATTCATGAAAATTTCTGCTAGTAGGGGACTAAGGGGATTGCCCATTATGAGGCCTTTATTATTAGTGTATATAGTGTTATTAAATTCAAAATAGTTTTGTGCTAAACGAGTCTTAAGTTTAATGAGTATTTGTTGTTTTTTAATATAATTAATGTGGTTTGAGTTTAAAAGCAGTTCGACTAGTGTTATAGTATCTTGAGGTGGTATATTCGGGAATAAATTGGTTACGTCAAAAGAGAGAGAGTTTCGTTTTGTTGGGAAATTGTATATTTTGAATTCTATTAACTAAGTCATACGAGTTTTTTATTTGAAACTTAGCAACAAAATTAGTATTCTCGTTAATTATTTCTATTAATTTCTTTGACAACTTATAAAATGGTGCTGAAGTAAAAGAGACTACTGGTCTTATTGGATAATCTTTTTTATGCAATTTTATTTAAGCATATAGTTTTGGTGTTTGTGGGTTCATCGCAGTTAATTTGCTTAAATCTTTATCATCAAATAAACTTTTACAATCGCTAATAATAGATGTAACAATCTTTTGAAATTTTTCTGTTGGGTTTTAATTTAACTTCTCATAATTACTATTGTTAAGGAAATCTAAAGTTTTTTGAATATATAGTGATTCATCAGTGGCTACTACTGTATTGCCTTTATCAGCTTTAGTGAAAATATTGTTATTTTGTTTTGATTTTTGTTTTATTATTCTAATAGTATGGTTATCTTGTATTTGGTATTTTTCTTTTAGAAAATCTTTTTTAATGATATTAATTGCTTCGTGTTTTTATATAACTATTGTTGGGGATATTTTTTAGAGCAACTTCAGTTTTACACTTAAGATTTCTAATTTATTGAGCGAATTGTTTTCTTTTTAGGTTAAATTTAAAGCCATTTTCTATTAATATAGTTTCTTTATTACTAAAAGTAGTACCTGTTAGATTTATAAATCTATCAAAGAATTTATGTTCTGTAAATTTTGTGTTATTAGTTTTTTTATTATTACGTTTAGACTCTGAGACTAGTCTATTTAATTTATTTTTTGTGTTAAGTATTTTTTGTGAATGATATCATTAAATGAAAAGATTTTCTTAAAGAACTAAACATAATAAAACAAATTGCAGTAAACAACGGATATAATGTAGATATAGTAAACAAAATTTTAAAAAAGAAAAAATATAAAAAAGCCTTTCCTAGGCAAATGAATCAAGAACGCTATAGTGTTATTACATACATAGGTGAAACTAGCAATAAAATTGGAAATGTTTTAACAAAAAAACTAAATATTAATGTAGAATTTAAAACAAATAGTACCCTAAGCAAATATATAAAAAATAATAAATCAAAAACAGACAAAGAGCAAAAATCAGGTGTTTATAAACTTAATTGTAAAAATTGCGATTGTAGTTATACATACATTTTAAAAAAAGAATTAAAGAACATTTTACATCTTTTATAACCAGCAAATCAGACTCAAATTACGCTAAACATTTAATAGAATATTAAATAATTCACCTCTTTTAAATATATTTCAATAATACCGTATTTAATTAATTTGTTACCTATAATATAAAGTCTTTATAATAGTATAATTAGGGATTTCCAACATTATTGTATTTTACTTGTAGGGATCTTATAAATATATATATATATATATATATATATATATATATATATATATATATATATATATATATATATATATATATATATATATATATACATATATATATACATATATATATATATATATATATATATATATATATATAATATATATATATATATATATATATATATATATAACAAATTTCCATCTTGTTCTTTTAATCTTGAAGAAGCTACAGTGATAGCGAAACATGTTGAGATATTAAAATAAATGTGGAGTTTAGGAGTAAATGGAAAAAAAAATTCTTTTACTGTTCACTTAACTTAATACAGAGTATACTGTTATTTTGTTAACTAACACTTATAAAAAGTTGCACTAGGCGTGACTGTAGTTTCGTAGTACTACTACATTCTCAAACGCAATGAATAAATTTCCCATTTTCTTTATTGATTTATAAGTAAGGCATAGCCTCTTACTTCTATTTTTGACAGATGTTAGTAGATATTGTGACTGTTTGCTTATTCCAACTTAACCTAAGCATTTACTCTAGTAGTCCTGTACTAATTTAATCTAGGAAATGGATTTGTTTACATGATTTTCCTATCCTAACTTAACCTCGGATTTAATGTTAACTTAACCTAGGCCTTACATTAACTTAACCCAGTTTAACAGTCTTCTTTCATGGTGGGTGGAGGGGGTCATCGTCTTCATCTGAGAGAGGGTCTGAGGGACTCGAGAATTGGCGGCGGGCATGCGAGGAGATTCGGAAGGTGTCCCTGATGGTTGAGTTGGGGTGCTGGGACGTCTTATCCATGAACTTCAGTTGGGCTTTCCTCATGTATGCCTTTACGGTTGGCACACCGTCTCTATGAATTTGGTTATTCCTCATGAACAATGGGGCTCCCTTGAGCATTCTCATGGCCATGAATAAATTATAATTTTTATTTTTGTTGACCATTAAAGATTAGGGGTTTTTCCTTTATTTTAATTACGGTCAAACAGGCTGAAAAGTGTGGAATTTTTAATATCGGTCTGTAAATTTAATAGATTTATATTGGGATCTTCATGGTTCTTGTAAATTTCGATTGCTTCTAAACAATCTAGTTTTTTGCCCTTTTGATCATAATGTAAAATATTTTGACTATTTATTTCTGGAAAGTTATGTGACGTCGCTAAGAAATGGTTGACAAAACTGGAATTTTGCTTTTTAAGTCTGTATGACTTATATCTAATTCCGAAAATTTCTTCCTGTTTATCCTATATACAGGCTACTGCACTGCACATTTTAATCCATAAAGTCCTGATTTTTTAAATTTATCTTTTTTACTTTTTACATGAAAATCATGTTTGAAAATTTCTGTGAGGACAATACTATTGTTTTCATTTTTCTTTAAAATATTTGAGATTTTATTGGATATATGTGAGAGTTGTGTATTTTTTGGGGGGAATTTTGATTTTGGGTATATTAGACTAGTTGTTAGTGGTGTTCGTTTTTTGGAAATTAATTTGTTGATTTCAGAGACTCTGTATCGGTACTAGCAGCAATAGATCTAATGATATTAAGTTCCCTCTTCAGAGCTTTTATATAAATTGATCTGCATGTAGTACTGATTTGAAGTCGATTGATATCTTCTTGTGGGGAAATCTGACAATGAAGTGTAGAGTAACATTTCTCGTAGCGCAATAAAAGAAATGTATAATAAAGTGAGTTATTTTTTAGGTTTCCAGAGTATAGCTTTAGCATAAAGATAACAGAAATAATCTTCAAAGTAAATAGTACAGTATAAAGGTTAGAGTCTTTATTTTTCTTGGTTACTTCATCCCAATGTACTGTTTTTGCGTTATTTCGGTTCATTACCTTTACCTGGGAAGTTTTGTAAACAATATAATTAATGGAAACTATGCTTATATATTTGTTTCAGTCTGTTTAAGTTTATTTCAATTTTATTTAATTCTAAAGCTCTCTGAATATTCATAATTAAAAGCATATATCCAAAATTCATTAATTATATTAAAATAAACTAAACGTAATAAATAAAATTTAGAATGAAATGTAATTAATCATATTTGAAATTAATAAAACAAAGGCAAAATTTGACTAATTGCTGTTTTTACTAAGAACTCTATAGATATAGAGTGTGTTAGTAAGAACTAAAAAGCCAACATGTATCAATAAATTTTTTTTATTGATGTTGAACTAAGTCAGAGAATGACAAAGATAAGAAAATTATGAGATGGAAGATTAAGTACGTCTTAGAAAAAGTATGTTTTGCTTTTTAATGTTCCTCACTTATAAGATCACTTCGGTATGTGTCCGTCTGTCTCTCCGTCTGTCACACTCCATTTTCTCCGCAATGCTTTGACATAGAAAGTTGAAATTTGACACTAATATAGGAATTGATAACACCATCAGAGCCGTGGAGTTTTAAAAGTTAAATTTTGACTTAAAGGATTCAATTTGATAAATAGATAGATAGATGATTTTATTTGGCACATCGATAACAAAGTTTATTTAGCACCATACAGTATTAGGTTGAATAAAATTTTTGAGTACCCGTAAGTTTTCTTGAAAAATTCAACTAAATTTCTGATTCCGGTTTGATCAGGTTTTAGGATCTGTTTCAATGGTTTTGACAGGTCAATTTAATTTTTTTGTTCGAATATGAGTAAGGGTGGAATGGCAATTTAGGCAATTTGGTGTAGGTTCGTTTTTTAATAAATGCGAATGAGTAATGTAAGTGTGGTCTATAGCAATTCTTCTTCATATTACATTCTCTCTGCGAGACAAAGACGTGAGGTGTAAGGGGGAAAAAACAAAGGTTTGATTTACCACAATTTATTCGAACCCTCCTGTAAATCCCAGTCCAGTTGAAATAGATTACCAAAGGTATGCTTAAAATAATTAGTTAGGTCCTTGGGCGAGATTTAAGAAAGAGCCTGATGCTGTGGCAGATTTAGCATTTAGATACGTCCTTTCATTTCCGAGAATAGGCGTGTGACTGAGTACCCACAGGAAGGATGAGTATATGCCTCTGTTATAGCCCAATTGTAGTAAATCAGTAATGTTCCGTAGTATAGAGTTTGAGAGGTTGGCTGAATTTAGTCCTTGCAGAGAACTTACGGAGTCAGCGATTATAAGGTATTTTTTGCTGGTCTTAGATGATATGGCCCATCTTAGAGCCTCCCTCGGGTTTAATTTAAATTTTCTAATGGTCATTCCTGCTACCATTGTGGCTCCTGTTCCAGAATCCGTTTTAGCGCCGTCTGTGTAAATATGAAAAGAATCTAGATATTTATCATTTAGTAGTTGATGGAAAGATGACCTAATCAAGGAAACTGAGTAAGACTTTTTGTCATATTTTACTAGGGTAAGATTAATTTTAGGCTAGATTGATGTCCATGGTGGGAATATTGGGAATTTAGAGTTTACTACTGCTTGGAATGATAAGTTGTGAAGGGATAAAAATGAAGTTACTCTGGTTGAAATTGAGTTGGGGAAGATGTTTGGTGACTGATTTAAGCGATTTAGATGTAAGGGACGTTTGATATGCGGTTTGAAGATTGCCGAGGCGTAGAACTGCATCAGTAAGCGTTGTCTTACCAGGGAAAGTGGAGGAGTAGAGGACACACATTGTAGACTGGGAATAGGTGAGGTTCGAAAGGCACCCGTAGCTAAACGCAGCGCTAGATTCTGTATAGTGTCCAGTGTCCTTTGGTAAGAGTTCCTGGCTGAATCATATATAAAATCACCGTGGTAATATGACAGTATTATGGATTCTAATTAAGGAGGAGAAGTTTTCTCCCCATTGTGTGTTCGATAAGAATCTCATCATATTAAGGTCATTAGATGTCTTGGTCCTCAGATATTTTAGGTGTTCCCTACAGTTTAATGTAGAATCAAAGATGATTCCCAAAATTTTAAGATTGTCTTGTAATGTTATAGTTTCGTTGAGTATTCCAAGTGTATGTATTTTGGGACAGTTTCTTTCCTTACAAAAATGAACTATGAAAGATTTGTTAGGAGAGAAGGAGTAACCCGTGTTTGATGCCCAAGTTTGGATGTTATCTAAAGTTGATTGCATGTTGTGAATTAGGATGTTGTTGTTAAAGGAGGAAAGATAGAGTAAAATATCATCCGCAAACAGTTTTACTTTTGTGTGATTAGGAATGTGATCCTCTATGGTCTGAATGGCCAATTGGAACAGCGTTGGGCTAAGTATGGATCCCTGAGGGATACCCCATTTGCTTTAACCCTAAAGGTGCGAGGCTGGATGAAGTTCATAATGAATTTGGGGAGGTGGCTCTTGAAATTCATTTTCATTAATTGTTCCATTATTATCCTGTTATTAGTCATGTCATGCTTTTTTGCACAAAATGAAGGTCTGATGTCAGTGACAAAAGAAGCCAAGTGATCCAAAGCCGAAGTGTTTTTGCGAAAACTATACTGATAAGGGAGATCACATTTTTTCCGTTTCCAGGACCCAGTAAAGACGATTTTTTTATCATTCTTTCTAGTAACTTAGTCAAGTGATTTGTCTGTGCAATTGGTCTGTAACTGTTTGGGTTGTTTCTGGGTTTACCTGGCTTATGAATGAGTACTGTGGTTGAATGTAGCTATGAGTGTGGGAATTCGTTGTTCAATGATAGGTGGTTGAAGAAGTCGAGGATGATTTACAAGAACGAGAGAGGCAGGTTAGTGATCATTTGTATATGAACACCATTCGGACCTGGGGCCGATTTTCTTGCGTTGGACAGTGAATTTTGTAGTTCCTTCAGGGTAAATGGTAAGTTATAAGGATGGAAAGAGTGAATAAAGAATACTCAGTCAACTAAACTCAGCCCCGAGTACAAAGTCAGATACTCCAACTTAAAATAAGCAATTCTCTCGATTTTTGTACTGCTTTTTACCGTCGCTTTTGCTACTGTTACCATACATTACCGTCCTGTCACTGTGACCGCCATGACGATCATTTAACGTCACCGCAATTACCATACCGAGTTGACGGACGAGACGCTTAGAGTTATTTTAGGTAGTGTAGTGTAATTAGGTACGTTAGTGAATATAAATATCTGTAGATAGTGTATATATTATTTATAAATAAAGTTGCAATACGGGACGATTAGTCTAATCCTCCATTTCGACGTCTTAACCCCTGTAGGTTACGTTTTCCATTAGAAGCTGCCCTAGGTAAGTGGAGTTTAAGTGAAAAATACTTAGGCTAGCAACAAGACTGACCGATGTAATGAAGAGAAGTACCAATCCATTACATTTTACATTAGGAAAGGAAGAACCCATTACAAATAGTTACTATGAATCAATTGCAGTGCAGTGTATGAATTAAATATACGAATGGAGTTGAAATTACCACTTATCCGGGTTTACATGTTTCAAAGTACGTATTTAATTTCTTTCCATTTTTGATGATAATGCAGTCACACTGTAACAGAAGCTTCTATAAAATATGTGTTATTGAAATTTTAAATATCTATAATATATATAAAATGCAACGTCTCTCTGTCTGTCTGGCTGTCTGTATGTCTGTCTGGAAGCCTGTCTGTCTGTCTGTCTGTCCATTAGTGCGCTTATCACTGGAGAACCACTTATCCGATTTACACGCTTTTTTAAAAAAAAAACATACATATGTTCTCTGGCCAGGTTATAGGCTATATTTTATTACGTTAGATAACATAAGGAATAACCAGTGACGATAATAACGAAACAAGTCGGAAAAAAAGTACGCCACTAGCGCGTTTTCTTGCAATATACTGCCTAAACCATTAAATATGGAACAATATCATGTAGTAAAGAATATCTGTAATATATATAAAATGCAATGTCTCTCTGTCTGTCCGTTAGCGTGCTTATCACTCGAGAACCACTTATCCGACTTACGTGTTTTTTTTTTATAAAATACAAAAGGAATAAACAGAGACAAAATGCTAATATGTAGGAAAAAAGATGGAAGTTTAGCAGTAAGCTTGACAGAAAGACTGAATAGATGGGCGGAATACTTTAAAGAGACATTAAATAGAGATGAAAATGATGAGTTAAATGAGAAATAAAAAGCAAAATTAACTGAAGGGCAGAAGGGGACAAACAAACCCTGCAAAGAAGAAATAAGAGAAATACTCAGAACCAAAAAAAAAATAAGGTCCCGGGTGGAAATGGTATAACAGCAGAAATGTTAAAAGCTGGAAGAGTAGATCTAGAAAATGAAATATGCCGGTTGGTGAAGAAATATGGGAAACAGAAAAGATGCCAGCGAGCTGGAGAGAGTCGCTCATTTGTCCAATATACAAAAAAGGAGAAAAAACTATATGTGCTAATTATAGACCAATAGCCTTACTAGATGTCATGTACAAGATAGTAGCGGTGACTATCAAAAACAGACTAGACCAGAAAGCCGAGTCTGTTCTGGGAGAGTACCAGTGTGGATTCAGGAAAAATAGATCGGTTACAGACCAGATATTTTCGATTAAGCAAATCCAAGAAAATAGCTTAGAACAAAATTTGGCACTACACTTGGTCTTTGTGGATTTCAGAGAAGCATGCGACTCTGTAAATAGAGAAGGACTCTACAAGAAAATGGAAGAACTAAAAATTACAAGTAAATTGATTCGTATGGTGAGAATGACACAGAAAATAGAGTGTTGGTTGAGGGCAAAGTATCAGACAATTTTAAGGTGAAGAGAGGATTTAGTGTCGACATGTCTATTTAATTTGGCAATAGAGAAGATGATCCGGGAGTCAGAAATAAAAACAAATGGAACGATATACGAACAAACCTGCCAATGCTTGGCCTATACGGATGATGTAGCAGTGATTGCAAGACCAAAAGAGAATCTCAAAAAAGCCATAAGTAGGATAGAAGAAAGGGGAAGGATGAGAGGACTAAAGATAAATGAGGAAAAAACAAATTACATGGAAATTACAAAGAAGAAAGATAAAAAAAAAACAACAAAAGTTTAAATATAATAAACAACTTAAGGAAAAGATATGTGTTTGAAAAAGTAGACAAATTTAATTATCTGGGCGTAATAATAACAGAGAGTGGACAAGAAAGGACGGAGATACAAGAAAGAATAGCGAAAGGACAGAGATGTTTGGGGGCAATGAATCCAATATTGAAATCAAAGAATGTATCAAGAAAAGCAAAAGAAAGAATATATACGACAGTTGTCAGACCCACGGTGACATATGGATACGTAAAGGTGGAAACTGAATGCAAGAGAACAGGAGACGTTGAAGGTGTGGGAAAGGAATGCTTTGAGAAGAATCTACGGAGGAAGGAAAGAAGAGGGACTGTGGGGAAGAAGAACAAACTACGAATTAAAATGCCTATATAAGAAGCCAGCTATTAAGATGGTTGGGACACGTGGCAAGGATGAAGGAAGAAAGACAAACAAAGCCCTAATAAGAGTAGTGACTGAGAGAAGAGGCAAAGGTAGACCTCGACCTACATGGATTCAGGCAGTAAAGCAAGATCTGTGGTTGATGGGAATACCGCACTGGGAAAAGCTAACAGGAGACAAAAAGAAGTGGAGACAAGTATGCAACCAAGCCATGAGACTCTAAGGCTCCTCGAGCTGTATAATAATATAAACATAACGAATAAGCAACGACGATAAAGGTGAATTAAGTCCACGCAAGCGGAGCCGCGGGCACAGCTAGTAATACATATAAACAATGTTTTAAACCATTCCTTGAAGGTTAGAGATATTTTGTCCTTCAAGGTCCCCGATTTTGAAGAAATCTTGTGTATGTCTAGTACTAAGAAACAAAAGAAAACAATTTCATCCGAAAATATTTATTTTTGGCCCAGATAGAATCAGGGTGAAACTTGAAAAAAAAAATCGAACAGACCCCTTTTAAAAAGTCGTGGAGAAGTGAAAAATGGTCGTACAGATCTTTAAATTGATGTTCTAGGAAGGTCGTAATCGTAGTTTTAAAATGATAAGTAAAAAAAATTTTTTTTTGAAAATTTTATAAATTTTGAACTTAATTTTGAGGATATTTTATTTTCTTTTCACGATTTTATATTTCAAAGCCTCAACTAACTTGGTCTATCATACTGCTTAACCCGATGGATAATGTCCACCGTTCGAGCAAATAATTTTTGTCAGTAACCATGAAGTAGAGTGTTTTGTTACTATGACCATATGCACCAGAGAGTCACGCCTGTTATCGCCCTCATATCTCCACATACCCAACTCAAGTTCCTTCTCTTCTTATAAATCCTATTCTTTTTTGTATCTATCGCCTTAATTTATCTCCCCTGTCGACTTTTACGAACGCTGAAGGATGCATGGATGAGACCAAGAGGAGGATAGCGATAGCCAAGACAGCGACCAAAAAATTGAGAAAAATCTGAAAGGATCGCATAATAACGAAGACAACCAAACTACAAGTGGTTAATGCCCCATTGCAATGTATGCAGCCGAAACCTGGACACTGATAGAAAAAGAGTCGAAAGTTTCGAGATGTGGGTGTACAGATGAATTCTTCGGATCTCCTGGACAGAGCAACAAACTAACGTGTCAGTTTTAGAGCAGATCAATGTGAAAACTAGGTTACTTAAACGTGTAAACCAAGCCTACCTCACATGTTTTGGTCACACTGTCAGAAGAAGAGACATCAGCAGAAGATCAAGAGGCGGATCTCTTATAAATTGGATAGACCAACTGCAGCCCCTTGTTGGAAAAACTCTTCATGGCCAACAACTGGCCCTAGACCGAGAGATCTGGAAGGAGCAAGTGCGAGAAACTAGCTCATAAGTAGTTACCACGCCCTGTCAAGGACAATAAAACAGAGGAGGAGGAGGAGGAGGTCGACTTTCGGCAAAATTGGATTTTTAAACTAAGCCGAAGCCACACAGAAATGTTATCTAGTAGGTCAAAATATATCTAATCTTTATGGAATAACCATTTTTTATTTAGGATATTAAAGAATATTTATTAATAATAAAACAATAATCATAATTCAAACCAGCTAGGTGCCGTTGGTAAAATACATTTTTTAAAGCACTCACTTTAACCACCACTTTATTACTCTATCTATAAATTACACGACAAAATGCAAAAACCTGCCTGATTGGTAATGAGAAATATTGATTTATTCCTGAAATTATTTGCTGAACCCTACCAGGGATTAAAACGGCCTTATAGATGTAGAATGAGGATTCTGTGCTGTCAGACCTTTAAAAACTAACCTGAAACCGATTGATATCATTGCATTTTCGAGTGTGACGTTAGGAGCGTATGTTGGTCTGTCCGTTTGTGGCACCTGATTTTCTCCGAAACTATTTGACATAGTTGAAATTTGGCAGAAATGTAGGAATTGATGGCTCAATCAGAGTAGTGTTACAGTAAACATAAAACACAGTAGCGACAGTTCGACTCGGCACCCTTGTTCTCAAGGAGCTCGAGTTTGTAATGATTACATGACTTGTCGCCATATTGCTGGTATGATGCCAGCAAGTTTTTGAAATATTCAATTTACTTCTTTCAAAAAAATCCTATTCTGTAGAATTAAAATGAATGTTGCTGATTGAAAGGAAGAAAAAAACTAGAAAAGTTTTTTTTTAGAATCATTTTTTATCAAGTTCTTATTAAAAAAGATATACAAAAAACAGGGAAAAAGGTAAAACATACAAGGAAAAAATATATTTGGCTTCAATGCTTTCTGCAACTTATTCATTTAAATATCTCATTGTTGAATTTATATTTCTCAACTATTAGAGATATTGTCCAGCAGGAAAAAATGATCATATATACACACTTTCAGCTTCGGGCGTATAATGTCGACAACCATGTTTCTTATATTTCAGTGAAACCCCGTAACCTGGAGAGACTGAAAATAATTATAACTATCATTTTAAGATGAGATCGTCTTTCTTCTGAACTTAAACATAACTGTGTTACAAATAAAATGTATCTCTACTGTGCAAACAGAGACAGTCTGTCGGTTAGTGCGTTTATCACTCGAGAACCACTTATCCGATTTACGTGCTTTTTTTTTTAAATATACATATGTTCTCTGGCCAGGTTATAGGATATATTTTATTACGTTAAATAACATAAGGAATACGCCGTGACGATAACAGTGAATCAAGTCGGAAAACAGTTTGCCGCTAGCGCGTTCTTTTACCATACACTGCCTACACCATTAAATATGAAACAATATCATATAGCAAAGAATATAATATATATAAAATGTAACGTCTCTCTGTCTGTCGGTCTGTTAGTGCGCTTATGACTTGAGAACCACTTGTTCATACATTTGTTCTCTGGCCAGGTTATCTATAATCTTCTATAATATATATAAAATGCAACGTCTCTCTCTCTGTTTGTCCGTTAGTGCGCTTTTCGCTCGAGAACCGCTTATCCCAATTTAAGTGTTTTTTTTTTAATTTATACATTTGTTCTCTGGCTAGGTTATCTATAATCTTCTATAATGTACACGAAATGCAACATCTCTCTATCTGTCTGCCCGTTTGTCCGTTAGTGTGCTTTTCACTCGAAAATCACTTATCCGATTTACGTGTTTTTTTTTTTTTTTTTTTTTAATTCATACATTTGTTTTTTGGCCAGGTTATCTATTATAATCTTCATAAAATATATAAAATGCAACGTCTCTCTGTCTGTCTGTCCGTTAGTGCGCTTATCACTCGAGAACCATTTATCCCATTTAAGTTTTTTTTTTTTTAATTCATACATTTCTTCTCTGGCCAGGTTATCTATAATCTTCTTTAATATATATACTACTGTGATAAAAAAAAATAATAAGATTTTAAATTTAAATCGCCCGGACATTTCCAAATCGGATTAATTGTTTTTTTTGGTTAGGTTGGTAGGACCTTAACTGCCAACTGTGTCAAATTTTAAGACCAAAGCGTCAGTAGTGAATAAGATTCGCTTACATTCGTTCAACAACAAACGTGCATTTTTCGATTTTTAACATGAGTGAAAAAATTCAGCAAAGAGGTTGCATTAAATTTTGCTTAAAAAATGGTTTTTTTTTCTGCTTCCTAAATGTTCGAAATGATAAAAAAGTCATTTGGTGATGATGCTCTATCCAGAGCAAGTGTCTTTGATTGGTATAAATTGTTTAAAGAAGTCAGAGAACGTGTGGAGGACGATGAACATTCTGGTCGTCCTTCAACATTTACCAATGAGAACCACGTCAAGCAAAGCAAGCAAATCAAGGATTTGGTGCTCAAAAATTGTCGAGTGACAATTAGAAACCTTGTTGACATCACCAACTTATCATCTGGGTCAATTCAATCAATTTTAAAAAGCAACTTGGGCATCAAACGCGTCTTCTCTCGTTTGGTACCAAAAACACTCAATTTTTTCGATAAAGAGCAATCTTGCTAATGTCTGTGAAACCATGATTTCTGACTATCAAAACATTATCAAGCGCATCATTAAGGGAGATGAGACATGGATTTACGCATACGATTCGGAAACTGCGACCAATTAAGCGAATATCGTGCTAGAGGTGAGCCCAGACCGAAGAAACCACGCCAAATCAAGTCGAAAATCAAGGTGATGTTAACAGTTTTCTTCGATTATCGTGGTATTGTTCATTATGAATTCCTTCCTCGGGCCAAACTGTCAACAAGGAATATTATTTGAGTGTTATGCGTCGTTTGCGTGCGTCTCAAGAGGCCGGAATTATGGGCCGATAACTCTTGGGTTTTTCATCACGATAATGCGCCTTCTCATACAGCATTGGTTCTTTGCTACTTTTTCGTCAAAAATTCAACTCACATCATTCCGCAATCGCCCTATTTGCCTGATTTAGCTCCGTCGGACTTCTGGCTATTCCCTAAACTCAAAAAACCGCTTCAAGGACATGGTTTTTGAGTCGATTGAGGAAATTAAAACTGAATCGAAGAAGGCTTTAAAGGCCATTCCAGAAATAGAATTCAACAGCTGTTTCGAAGACTAGAAAAAACGTTGGCATAAATGCATTGTATCAAAGGGGAATTACTTTGAAGGGGATGAAATAAATTTGAAAAAATAAATAACCGTTTGCGTTTTATTTCAAAAGTCTTACTATTTTTTGATCACAGTAGTATATATACATATATATATATATATATATATATATATATATATATATATATATATATATATTTATTTTTTTTTTTTTTTTTTTTGTTGAGTGTAAGGTTCTTTGATCTTGGTATATATATATTTTTATATATTTACGTGTTCTTGGAATTAGATCATTAAAACTATTCTTGGATCTGTTATATATATTTATTGACGTTTCGACGTTCGGAAGAGGTCTTCTTTAAAATTTGCTCTAAAAGATGATATTAGAAGAATTAATTAATTATAGATAAGTAATCAATCAGTTTGTTGTGTAATTCGGGGTTAAAATATTTGTAGCTTTTCGTAGTTTTTAATTTAAGACACTTAACTGTATACATTAATGAGGGCCTTACCTTAGAAAGTAGTTCATTGTTTGGGGTATTAATTTTAAATCGCTGTCAAAATCACATTTTTACTACAGACAAACCACTTAACTTGAAAGACTTTATATGACTGGTAGGTAGATATGGTTTAGGTTATTTACATCTGTTTTTTCGTTTATTGCAGTGGGCGTCAATTGAATGTGTACGGATTCGAGTATTTCTCTTTTTTTTTGTATTTATTTCGGTGCTTGATAAGTTTGATGTTTTTTAAATCAAAGGTATGACTTTTATTTATTTCATGATTCGTAAGAGCTGTACTGTTTTTTTTTTGTCGTATTTATGGCTTTTGATTCTATTTTCTAGATATTGGCTTGTTTGCCCGACGTATATTCCTTCGCAGTTATTACATTTGATTTCGTAGACTGTGTTATCTTTTTTATTATTTGGGGTTTTGGTGTTAAGCCTGGAAAAATTGGATGAAAGCAGATTATGATTTGTGACATAACCGAATTTTGTAGTTTTTGAAAAGTTTTTTGATCAGTTGGGATAGTCCGTTTATAAACGGTAAAGCAATATATGTTTTATGGTAGTTGTTGGTTGGTTTTTTACTTATTATGGTATTGTAAAAGTTATGTATTCGTTGTTTGAAGATTTTGTTTATAAGGTACATCGGATATTTATTAAGTGTTAATGCTTCTTTAGCTTTGGTTATTGCACTCTCTGTATTCTGTGTCAGAAAGCTTGATTGCTTTATCTGCTAGACCTATGATTACAGATTCTTTTTGGGAATTCGGGTGGTGTGATTCATAATTAAGGTATCTAGAAGACCATGTATTTTTAGTATACCATTCAGTTTTTATATTTTCAATATTGTGGTGTAAAGTTACATCTAAGAAATTTATCATATTGTTGTCTTCTGTTTCGAATGTGATTTGAATATTTTTGTGGTATCCGTTGAATTTTTGTAGGATATAGTTAATTTGATTTTTAGGTATAGCGGTCAAACAATCATCAACGTATCTGTAAAAAAATGGAATGTTGAAGTTTAATTTTGGTATGACATCAGTTTCTAAGTCTGCCATTACTAATTGTGCAATCACGCTAGAAATAGATGCTTCTATTGCACACCCATCTATTTGTTCGTAAATTTTATTTTCGTATTGGAAATACATCGATTTTAGAATGAGTTCTGTTGCGTTAATAAATTTACTCATAGGAATGTCGGTGAATTGTTTAATTTTATTCCAGTTTTTTTAAATATATATATATATATATATATATATATATATATATATATATATATATACATATATGTATATGTATATATATATATATATATATATATATATATATATATATATATATATATACATATATATATATATATATATATATATATATATATATATATATATATATTTATATATATATATATATATATATATATATATATATATATATATATAAATTTTTTTGATATATCTTGGGTTTTGGTTCATCAAATGAATATCTTTGAGTTAGTGTTAAGACTTAACACTAACCATCGACTGAAATATATCAATCACGGTCGCTTATTTTCGAGACATGGCAAAATAAGACTGTTTTTTGAAAATGCCCAATACTAGGGGCGAAACGTCAAAATAGAACTCAAAAATATTAATTTGATGAACCAAAACCCAAGATATATCAAAAAGATTTATTTACATAAAGGTTCAAGAAATCAAATCTATATATATTATATGTATATATATATATATATATATATATATATATATATATATATATATATATATATATATGTCTCTCTGTCTATCTGCCTGTCCGTTAGTGCGTTTATCACTCGAAAATCACTTATCCGGTTTAAGCGCTTTTTTTTAAATATACATATGTTCCCTGCGAGGTTATAGGATATATTTTATTACATTAGGTATCATAAGAAATAAGAAGCGACGATAATAGTGAATCAAGTTGGAAAAAAGTTAGCCGCTAGCGCACTCTCTTGCAATACGCTGCCTAAACCATTAAAAATGGAACAATATAATGTAACAAGGAATACAATATATATAAAATGCATTGTCTCTCTCTGTCTGTCTGTCTGTCCGTTAGTGCGCTTATCACTTGAGAACCACTTATCCGATTTACGTATGTGTTGTTTTTAATTTATACATACGTTCTTTGGCCAGGTTATATAATAATAATAATAATCTATATAATATATGGTATATAAAAAACGCAATGTCTCTCTGTTTGTCTGTCTGTCCGTTAGTGCGCTTAGCAGTCAAGAACCACTTATACGATTTATGTGTTTTTTTATAAAATACAAATGTTTTCTGGCCAGGTTATAGGATATATTTTATTACATTAGGTAACATAAGGAATAAACAGTGATGATAATAGTGAATTAAGTCCATGCGAGCGGATCCGCTGGCATGGCTAGTTATATATTATATTGCATAATAGAAATAAAGAATTATGAATAAATTACCTTTTAGGATCTTTGGAAAATCTAAAAAAACTAACTCCTTTGGAGATACCATATATATTTTTACAAGCACTAACCACACAACACAAAACGTCCTCTTGACATTTTTTTTATAATTATTTTCAATTATAACGTCAAACGAGTTATTTACTTATTGGAAAATTATTAATAATGAATTTCGAAGCACGTTATAAAAAAATTTTCCTTGAAATCCAGATGTAAATACAACCCGCAACCGCGCTGGCAGCCATACTGTTGGCATGATGGGGGACGCATGCGTGATAAAAACAGGACCTAAATATTTTCTTGAGCGTCGCTACTGTGTTTTATATTTACTCTCAGGTAGTGTAGTTTCGAGATTTACATTTTGTTTTAAGGGGTTGATTTTGGGGGGTGAAATCGGAAGTGAAATTTTTTTTTACGAGGTCATTGAATGGGATGTCAAATGACAGCTTGTGAAAACACGAGTTCAAAAATATATATGATATCATATTTGCGCACACTTTTCTTTGTATTATTTTTAAAAAAATGGTAAAAAATCTGTCCCCCACCTATCTCGAAAAGTACTGAACGAAAAATTTTGAAAAATTTCTGGAATAGTCTAAATAAATTGTAGATTGAGCAAAAATTATCACGAGTGCATTACGTTTAATAATTTTTCTGGTATAAAAAAAATATGTGGCATGAGAGAAGGTTTGGAAAGTTAGGAATTCAAGCGGGACTAAGAGCCACGAAATATTAATACGTAACCTGGCAATCAGTAATATCAAGATATCTGGTGACCAACGGATAGGTACCGAAGACAAAATAATTTTGTTTTATTTGTTGATAATTAAACAAATATTTAGCTAGTAAATATTTGTTTTGACCTTTTCCTATGAGATTCTAGATTGAGCTAGAATTATTTGGTTATTAGGTTGCTAATTTTTATATTAGAGGTAATAAAGGTATTTTTTTTATGGGTCTAGCACCCGTGCTGTGGAGAAGCCCCTAAGGCGCTCCAGGAGCGGCGAAAAAAGCGATTCGCGTTGTTTTTTGAATTGCTGTAAATTGTACTCGGGAAACATAGCCCTGGGCAAATTATTCCAAAGGGATGATGTTCTCTATATAAAAGACTGCTTGAAAAGCGTTGTATGCGGAGTAATAAGCTGAACCTCATACGGATGTGAAGTATTAGCGCGACGAACATTTTCCATGAAAATACTTGTAGAACAGATTCAAGTCGCCAACCGTTCTTCGATTTTCCAGCGAATCAAGACTGCGGTCAGTTTCGGATCTCCAATCAGACGAACAGCTCTTCTCTGAATAGAATCCAACAAATGCAGTGTGTGTTTGGGAGCGGAGCCCCAAATATGGGAGCAGTATTCCATAGTTGGCCGAATTTGAGCTCTGGAAAGAATTAAGAGTTGTGGAGTGTAAAGCTTTCTGGTTCGAATAATATTCCCAACTTTTGAGAAGCTCTCCTTACTATGCCTGCAACATGTTCATGCCAGGACATATTTGCTCCCAAATTAACGCCCAACAAATTGAGTGACGATGCTAGGGGAATGGAGTGCCCCGACATGACTATGTTGGGTTCAGCAACGTTAACTTTTTTAGAAAAAACTGCCGCCTGGGTTTTTGTAGCGTTAAATTCCACTTGGTTACTGTCACTCCAAGATAGAATTTCTTCCAGGTCTTTGTTAAGTTGAACGACCTCCTGCTGTCTGCGAATATTCGCCTGAGCAGCCGATGTCCGAGTTTTCAAGGTGAATAAAGAGACAAGCGTACTGTCATCTACAAAGTTGTAGATTGGATTCCCGGTCTTTTCTAGCAGATCGTTAATGTAAATGAGAAAGAGAGTAGGAGACAGTATGGAGCCCTGGGGCACACCAGCGTTGATAGTGCAGGTGTTAGAAAGAAATCCGTCGACCGCCACTCGTAAAGAACGCTGTCTGAGGAAACATGAGAGCCACAAACAGAACTTTTCAGACATATCATAAAAGCGTAGTTTAGCCAACAGTTTACCGTGCCAAACACGATCGAATGCCTTGGATATGTCAAGAGCAACCGCTTGAGATTCTCCAAAGTGTTCAATTGCATTGTTCCAAATATATGTCACACAAGTCAGAAGATCTCCTATTGGTCTATGTTGACGAAAGCCATATTGGTGATCGCTAATAATGTTGAATCCTTCAAGATATTCAAGGTAAGAATCATTAATTGCGCAAGTCCAATTTGCATTAGGCCTGAGTTTTTTTATACATTAGGCAAGATGTCACGGTTTTGTGAGTATTTTTATGTGCTTCTCGCATTTGTAATTTGTTTATTTTTGTGTTATTTCAAGTAGTATTCTTTGGTTGAGAGGTTCTATACACGAGTACATTACAAGTTAATATAAATTAAACAAATACATGTATTTTAGTCTGTTTTAGTTTATTTCCATTTTATTTGTTTTGATGTTCTCTGAAAACCTTTAATTAAGTACCATATACACGAAATTCATTAATTACACAGAAATAAACAATACGTAATAAATTAATATATTTTATATATACGCTAAAATATAATTATGTATGGAAATAATAATACCAGATTAAAATTTGACTAATTATTGTTTTTACTAAATATTCGTTTTGTACGAGTTTAGTATTTAAATGATGAACGATCAAAATCAGTAGGGTCAATAGAGTATTGTTTTCATATTCAACTCTAAGTTAAAAAAGATTGGGTCCGATAAAAAAAATTGGAAAGATGACAATATTGATAGGTAGATTATTGATTGATTTGTCCCTTATTTCTCGATAAAATATTATAATTATTAGAGATTTTGCAAGGCTTATTTTTCACATGCCTTTGTCCTTATCGTTATCTCAAGCATGCGCAGTATTAACGCGAAGGAATTGCAAGGTTAGGGTAGTATTTATCTTCTATAAACTTAGGGGATGTTTTCTTCTTCATTTCTAAGCTGAGTCTAGCAGGTTTATATCATTTCCTTCAATATTTTCAAGATAATACGAATGTAAAATAAAAAAAATTTCATTTGAAATTAGCACTTCACACACTGTAATGCCATTGTGAAGAAGATTGCAAAATCCCAACATAGTCTGAACACTAATTAACTGTTGTAAGTGTTATCTATAATATATAAAAAAATGCAACGTCTCTCTGCCTGTCTGTCTGTCGTTAGTGCGCTTATCATTGGAGAACCACTTATCCGATTTGCGTACTTCTTTTTTAAAAAAACATACATATGTTCTCTGGCCAGGTTATAGCCTATATTTTATTACTATAGGTAGAATAAGGAATGAGCAGTGACGTAAAATAGAGAATGAAGTCGGAAAAAAAGTTTGCCGCTAGCGCGTTCCCCTGCAATACACAGTCTAAACCATTAAATATGGAACAACATTATGTAGCAGAGAATATCTATAATCTATAATCTATATAAAATGCAAGGGCTCTCTGTCTGTCCGTCCATTAGTGCGTTTATCACGCGAGAACCACTTATCCGATTTACCTGTCTTTTTTTAAATTCATACGTATATTCTTTGGCCAGGTTATATAATAATAATAATAATCTATATCTATAATATCTATCAAATGCAACGTCTCTCTGTCTGTCTGTCTGTCCGTTAGTGCGCTTATCCCTCGAGAACCACTTATCCGATTTACGTGATTTTTTAAATTCATACATATGTTCTCTGACCAGGTTATAGATATATAATATATATAAAATGCAACGTACCTCTGCCTGTCCGTCTGTTTGTCTGTCTGTCCGTCCGTTAGTACGGTTATCACTGGAGAACCACTTATCCGATTTACGTGTTTTTGTAAATTTATATATATGTTCTATATAATTCGATATAAGCCTAGATAATGGGAGATAAGGTGAGATAATGGGAGATAAGCAGAGATAAGTCTAGATAATGGGTGTTATGGTGAGATAATGGGGATGAAGAGAAATAATGGAAATATTGCGAGATAAGTCGAGATAAGCCTCGATAATAGGAGATAAGGTGAGATAATGGGAGATAAATATAAATAATGGGAGATAAGCAGAGATAAGTCTAGATAATGGGAAATATGGTGAGATAATGGGAGATAAGGAGAAATAATGGGAGATAAGGAGAAATATTGCGAGATAAGTCGAGATAAGCTAGATAATGGGAAATAAGGTGAGATAATGGGAGATAAGGAGAAATAATGGGAGATAAGCAGAAATAATGGGAGATGAGCAGAGATAAGCCCAGATAATGGAAAATTATGTAGAGATAATGGGAGGTAAGGAGAAATATTAGGAGATAAGGGGAAATAATAGGAGATATTTTATTAGGTTGGGTAACATAAGGAATAAGCAGTGACAATAGTAGTGAATTAAGTCCACGCGAGCGGAGCCGCGGGCCCAGCTAGTTTACAATAAAAGAGAATCATTTCAATTTTAATGTATTTTCTGTGGTTTGTGGAAAAAAAACAGGCCCTATCATAATAGCTATAAGAATAACGAATTTCAAATAACCTCTCTTATAAGTTCCTAAATAAGGGAAATCGTACTTAATAAAGGTTTTTCTTATTTTGTTTCAATACTGCGCAAGCTCCAAATGGTGGGCGCATGCTTCAAATAACGATAACAGCTGAGTCCTTCTATATTTAATTTCTTCCCTTTACTACTGCGTGAGCTCCAAACGGTGGGCACATGCCCCAAATAAAGATAAAGACAGTGGCCTACCAAAATAAGTGTGTTGCAAAAGCGATCTATTAAATACGAATGTCACTTTGTTTGTTGTTTAAATCCGATTTTTTACAATAGGTCAAACAGTGGAAAATTCTGAAGTGCTAATTTTTCGTTGAGGTGTGGTATATTACTATACTTTTTTACCACACAACAGTTATCGTCACTAGACCAAACATTTTATTTTTACGCTCGACACGAGTTTCGCTACCAATGTTAGAATCACCAGCAGCGATGATTGACTCAAACCTTTTATTAATACTTAGGCTGAAAAGTTTTTGGTCTGACACATAGATGTCGTCCTTTTAAAAAAATCCATATAATTTTTAAGAAGTACCAACCTACAAACGATATGTGTCAAAATTTCAGGATAATTCGACGATTAGTTTACAAGTTACAGTGTGTAGTGACGCTACTTTTAATATTTTCAAAATAATGCAAAAAATTAAATTTCGTGTATTGATTAAACATTGTGTTTTGATGGGAAAAAATATGTGTTACGGGGACTCTGCCTTTGGAAAATCACTCATCATTTATTGGTATGCCGAATTTAAACGCGGTGGTACAGACACAATGATGCTGAACGCTCTGGACGCCCAAATGAGATAGTTACACGGAAAACATAAAAAATTCCACAAAATTGATTTGGATGACCGTAAGGTGAAATTGCGTGAGAGAGCTGACACCCTAAAGATATCTAAGGGAAGTGTTGGTCATATTTTGCATGAACATTAGGGCATGAGAAAGCTCTGTTCGAAATGGGTACCGCGTTTGCTCACAGTGGACCAAAAACAACAATGTGTTGATGATTCTAAGCGCTGATTTTTTCATGCGATATGTGACAATGGATGAAACATGGATCCACCACTACGCACTGGAATTAAATCGGCAGTCAGCTGAGTGGACTGCAGCCGGTGAAAGCCGCTCGACACGACCAAAGACACAACAGTCGGCTGGGAAGGTTTCGGCCTCTGTATTTTGGAATGCACAAAAAAATTTTCATCGACTATGCTGAAACGGAAAAACCATCAATATCGAATATTATATAAAGTTATTGGTGCGTTTGAAAGCAGAAGCAGCAAAGCAGCAAAAGAACGGCCTAAAATAAACAAGACAATGCACCATGAAATGAAGTTAGAATTGCTTTCTCATCCACCGTATTCTCCAGATTTGACCCCCAGCGACTATTATCTATTCGCAAACCTCAAAAAATGCTCGCGGGAAAGAGATTTGGCTCCAGTGAAGACAAATCCTTCTACAAGAAAGGTATGGAAAGGCTAGAAAGGCATTGGACAGATTGCATCGCTCTTGAAGGAGACTATATTGATGAACAAGAGTCGAATTTTGTTAGCTTTATTTCTTTTGTTGATCGTCCATGTTTCTGACCCGTATGTCATTATGCCTTGTATTAGTGATTTCTGTATGCGTGTTTTGTTTCTCTTTGTAATGTGCTTGTCCCACAGGATCGAATTTAATTATCTTATGCAAGTCCGCGTTTGTCCTAATCTAGCTTTAATCTTTTCTTCTGATGTTGCGTTTTTTGAAATGATGGTTCCTAAATATTTAAATTTATCGGTTCCTTTGATTATTGTTTCGTTGTCAACTTCTAGATTCTCCACGTTTCCCTCCTTTGTTGTTAGATATTTCGTTTTATCAAAGTTTATTGCTAATCCTGATTTAGTGTTTTCTTCTTTCAGTTTTCTTACCATATAACTGAGATCTTCCTCATCTTGCGCTATGATTACTTGGTTGTCTGCGAAACTTAGAGTATATAAGTAATCTTCTCGTATTGGGACTCCCATTCCACCACATTTTTGCTTCCATTTTTTTTAATGTTTATTCGAGGTATATTTTGAATAGTGTGGGGGATGTAGAGCATCCTTGTAATAGGCCTTTTGATGTTTGGTGTCTCTTCCCTATTTTATGTCCTATTTTTATGTTCACTGTGTTGTTTTCGTAGAGAGCTTTTACTGCGTATATTAGTTCTTTATCAATGCCTATTTCTTTCATTTACCTTTGACAAAGTAAGCCACGAAAAACTTCTAGAGATTTTAAAAACGACTGGTATAGACGACAAAGATATTTGTATCATCGTTAATTTGTACTGACAACAGACAGCTGAAGTACGGTTAGAGCAGGGATGCTCAAACTTGAACTGCTGGCGATCTACCTCAATATTGTTAGACAACGATCGATCGACTCTGAGAGGCTGCAAGTAAGTGTGATGCAGGATTGTCGTCTAGGTAGGGTGTATCGTGGCATAGATATTAGTTTTCCGCACAATATGCATTTTTTTAGTCAAGGTAAGTGTAGGTCTGCTCTAAAATGTCAGTGAAAAAAACTCATAATTATTCAAAATTGCCAGTTTATTGGTTCTTACAAAACAAACGAGTTCTATTTCTAAACTTAACTAAAGAGTGACTTTGGATGTTGAAGCGTGGCACTGCATGTCCTCAGCATACTTTTCATAAGATGGTACGTAATTACCGAGTGCTGATCGCAAGCATGATGACATATGTTCGTCAGTTAGTCGATTGCGATATTTTGACTTAATTATCTTCATTTCAGAAAATGCAGACTCGCACAAGTAAGTTGACCCAAACATTGCCGTCAGTTGAAGGGCGATTTTCTTTAGATTCGAATATTTATCTTCAGATATAAAACACCAGAATTTTGTATCAGATGCTGTGGCTTTGAGATGTATATCTAATATAATCTGCACTAACTCATTTTCAACAGAACATGAGTCCATGTTAATTGACTTGCTATTTCAGTAGCTAATTCCTCAATGTTTTTACACGAAAAAGGATAACTTATAAAGATGCGATATTTGCCAATTTACTGAAATCATAAAAAAGTATTTCGAATTGGCCCAAAATATTTGATTAATTCTGCCTCATAAATATCATAATTCAACTGAGGAATCCTTGCTTTCAAAGACGGAAAATTTTTCAGATCCTTTCTTTTCAGTTGATCTATCATTTTACTTTTGAATGCGTTTATTGCGCTAATCATCTCAATAATAGTTTTTCCTTTACCTTGAAGTTCCAAATTAATGGTGTTTAAATGCATTGTGATGTCTGTCAAAAATGCCAAATCAGTCAGCCATTTTCCGTTTTTCAGCATCTGAGTGTCATCACCTCTTTCGTCCAGAAAAGCTGTTATTTCGGGCAATAATTCTTAAAACCTTTCTAGGAATTTTCCGCGACTCAACCACCTGACGTCCGTGTGAAGAACTAAATCAGTGTGTTCAGCTGACTCACTATCTTCCAACTGCAATTTAAAGAGCAGTCGTTGCAAGCTACGTGCACGGATAGAATTCACAATTTTTATTGCAATGCCCCATAATCTCCTCCATGTTTAGAATTTTTGAACACAAAACTTGTTGATGTATAATGCAATGGAAGGAGAAAAATGAAGGGAAATCATCATTAGCTCGACACAATGCCACAAAAAAACCGTTTTTGTTTCCAGTCATTGCTGGTGCTCCATCGGTTGTAATGCACATTAGTTTATATATTGGTAGCTTGTAGTTTGTTACAAAATTGAAGAAAACGTCATATATATCTTCGCCACGGGTCTTTCCTTTCAGAGGAATCATTGTCAAAAAACTCTTCCTTAGTCGACATGTCATTGAATACCATTCGAATAAAAATACACAGCTGGGCAGTGTCTGTCATATCGGTGGATTAGTCGAACTGTAAAGAAAAGTATGTACATTCCATGATATCATGTTTTAGTTTATCTGCCATGTCCTGACTCATAACTTCAACACGCCTTGTGACAGTCGGACGAGATAACTGAAGTTCTCTAATAGCAGACATAATCTCTGTTTTATTTTTAAAATCTCCAAATAAAGTCTCACCCGCTTCAATAAATGCTTCCTTCACAACCAATCCATCATCAAATGGTTTCTTGTGTTTCGCCAATATATGAGATATTTTAAATGACGCGATCGTTGCAGCTTTTGATTGTTTGGCTGGTCTTGTGAACATGGTTTGTTCTTTTTTCAAACAAGTTATCAAATCACGTACTTTTCGTTTTCTTAATTCACTCTGTGACGGAAAATCCTTTTCATAGTTTTTATGAACCGTTTTATGATGCCTCTCTAAGTTCCCACGCTTAGGTATTGCAACTGACGCACGGCAAATGAGACAAATGCACTTATCCTTTACCATACAAAAGAAAAATTCTTCCTCCCAGTCGTTATTAAAATGATAAGTTTTACTTTTCTTCGCCGCACTCATTTTGGACTATTTATTAATAAACTTTGTATCGATGTATCGCCTTCAAGTTACAACTCAGACTGACTCCTATTCCTGCAGGCGCAACATTTATATCGGCGCGAACGAAGTCTCGAATGTTCCCGTCAAACACGCCGCCCGAAGTTTCTAGAAAAATCGGCGGGAATCAAAAACGCGGCTTTTCTTTAACAAGTACCGCGCGCTCCTTTGATAAAGCCGCCTTTTGCCGCTAGCAGGGGGTTATTACGATAAAAGAAAGTGATGAGGGGGTTATTCTGGCCTAATTGGGGATCGAATAAATTTTAGTAGTTTATTCATTACATTTTGTTTTAGTTACCTAAAACAAAATCTGTGAATAGTTCTATATTGGAATTTTTTTCTCGAGATCGACTCAAAAAGCACTCGCGATCGACCGTTTGAGCATCCCTGGGTTAGAGCATCAACTATCGGACAAAATTAAAATCAAACGGAAAGTGCGTCAGGGTTGTATTCTATCGCCCTTGTTGTTCAACCTCTATTCGGAGGTGATTTTCAATGAAGGTGGTCAATGGTACGATAATTTTAGTATAAGTAGTCCACTTATATTTAAGTAATTAAGTTTTTCATGAATGCGAGCATGAAAAGATCCTTGTCGTACGTTGTTTAATGCTAAAAAAATTAGTTTACTTGAGGACGCTTTTAAGTATTTTATTCTTTAAAATAAATAAAGCATTCGTAAGTTCTTCTGGAATCTTACAATACTATCCTATTTGTAAAAAAAACAAAACTAAAAAAATTTAATGCATCCGCATTATAAGCCATTTATCTCGTACTATTTTTATTTTTCTTTCAGTCAAAGCCGTGAAAGGCAATAGCTGTCACATTTTATTGAATCTACTTTGTATCAATAAAAGTCTTTCTTGGCTTCCTCTTAGACTTCGGATTGTGTAAAATAAATATTGCTTGTTTTAGAGAAATATCGTCAAGTTTTATTTTGTCGTTACCGTAAATAATGTGTCAAAATTTAACATTATTAAGGTCTTCGAACATTAACGCAACTTTATAGTGCCATAAGTTGCATGTATTTAGTGGTTTAAATAATGCATTGTTTTTGCGGATATGTAGTGGCTTTCTTTTGAACCTCAAATTGTGTAATTACTTATTTTAGAGACCTACAGTAAAGTATCAGAGTAACATTACGGCAAATGAATTGTCAGAAATGTGTCAGAAATGTGTCAGAAAAGTCATATTTTAAAATTTTTAATGCGATAAGTAGTGTGCATTTAATAGCATCTAGATGTGTTCAAAAGTTAATTAATTAATATAAAACGATGAACCATAGTGTTCATCATCATCATAAGGCTAACAAGGGACTTGAATCCCTACAACACTCAGGCTTCTTCAGAGCCTGTTGTATACCTATCCTATTTTAGGGTTGTGAAAATCTAATAGCTTTAAGAAGGAATGCAGCCTTCGAGATTAAATCTTTTTTATAGGTCCTTAGTCCAAAATGATTGGGGTCCCAGGTAGGTTTGTTTTGCTCGTGGATTAAGACATAATTCGAGGACGAGGTGTCTTCTTCTTCTGCAAGTACCATCTGCAATCTGAATAGTCTTTAACATCGATGCGAGTTACGTATTGATGCAGAAGGCATCATCTAAGAATCCCATCATTGAGATTTACCTGTTTAGTTTCAGTAGAGAGCTTGTATAGTCAGGGCTAGGGCCCCTTACGAGACCTTTAGACTTTCGGATTGCTGACGCCTCGCTCCAAAGATTTTTAAAAAAAGTTAAGATATCATCAGTTAGAGCTCTCTTTTTAGCCAGTATGCCATTAAGTACTCAAATGAGAAACGGTTCGGTTAGGTGTGTCAGACTGGTCTGAAAATTTTTACACTCGCTTATTGCTCGCAAGCTCACAGATAATGTTTTTTATAATTTATAAAATAATTTAAAATTTTACAATACTCGTATTATTACAGGATGTCCCATAAATAAGTGACTATTTTTTTTTTATGGGTCTAGCACACGTGCTGCAGGGAAGAAGTCCCTAAAGCGCTACAGGAGCGACACGTGTGCAGAAAAAGCGATTCACGTTGTTCTTGACTCGCTGTAAATTGTACTCGGTGGGAAACACAGTCCTGGGTAAATTATTCCAAAGGGATGATGTTCTCCATATAAAAGACTGCTTGAAAAGCGTTGTACGAGGAGTAACAAGCTGAACCTCATACGGATGTGAAGTATTAGCGCGACGTGTACTTCTAACATGCACCGCTCTGGGAGAAATTAAGCGGGCCACATCCTTCGAACACTTTCCATAAAAATACTTGTAGAATAGGCTCAAGTCGCTAACCGTTCTTCGATGTTTCAGCGAATCAAGGCCGCCGGTCAGTTCCGGGTCTCCGATCAGACGAACAGCTCTTCTCTGAATAGAATCCAACAAATGCAGTGTATGTTTGGGAGCGGAGCCCCAAACATGGGAGCAGTATTCCATAGTTGGTCGAATTTGAGCTTTGTAAAGGATTAACAGTTGTTGTGGAGTGTAAAGCTTTCTGGTTCGAAATAATATTCCCAACTTTTGAGAAGCTCGCCTTGCTATGCCTGCAACATGTTCATGCCAGGACATATTTGCTCCCAAATTAACGCCCAACAAATTTAGTGACGATGTTAGAGGAATGGAGTGCCCCGACATAACTATGTCGGGTTCAGCAACGTTAGCTTTTTTAGAAAAAAACTGCCGCCTGGGTTTTTGTAGCGTTAAATTCCACTTGGTTACTGTCACCCCAGGATAAAATTTCTTCCAGGTCTTTGTTAAGTTGAATGACTTCCTGCTGTCTGCAGATATTCGTCTGAGTAGCCGATGTCCGAGGGTTCAAAGTGAATGAAGAGATAAGCGTACTGTCATCTGCAAAGCTGTAGATTGGATTCTCGGTCTTTTCCAGTAGATCGTTAATGTATTTGTTTAACTTATTATGCAAAATGGAATGGCTGGAAGGGACAATACTCAGTATATATCACTACTACATCAAACACTTTATTTTTGCACTCGACGCGCGTTTCGCTAACCATGTTAGCGTAATTAAGTGTTTGGTGTAGTGGTGATATATACTGAGTAGTGTCATTGTGTGAAAGATTCCACATTCCCAACTTAGTGGAAGGAACAAATTAGAGTGATAGAGTGGAACATGCACTGTTTGTGTCGAAGTTTGAAAAAACGGGTTAGACTTTAAGTCAACCTCAAATGGAGCAACCAAGAAGCGATACTAGCATTGTATTCGAGTGTTAGTTCGCGAGAAATCTGATCTCTCCATACGCAATTGACTAAGTACTGCAAGAGTTAATATCTATGTACTGCTTAAGGGCCTTAACTTCGTTAGTTAAGTTAGTGTATTTCAACACTGAAGCATCAACAGAACTTACATTTCAGTAAAATGGCTGACTGGACAGCGATATTGGCAGCTAGAATAATGAGTTCTCACTGTTTGTAGGTTGCCAGAGGCATCTATCTATCTAATAAAAAAATACACAGTTCTACAGCGTCAACATGGAGATGTGATCGTGATGTCAGTTTCGTTTTCCTTAAGTAGGTTTTAAATGTTCACAATATATTACTTTTACCATTTGATTAACTAACTATTAACTTATTTACTGTTTTTATTGGTATAATTGGCCAAAAACCCCTGTTCCCCCTTGAAAAGTACTGGTCAAAAAATTTTGAAAATATTCCAGAATATTCTCCATAAATTGTAGATTGAGCGAAAATTATCACGAATGTATTACGTTTGATAATTTATCCGGTATATAAAAAAAAAACCTTTCGGATTGTGGTAGCTTTTCCTTGGTGAAAATTCATTATAAATATATAATAAAATACTGTTTTTAGTTAATTTCCACTTTTTCACGCTTTCCACTAAGCTAGTGGAAATTGACTAAAAACAGTCTTTAATAATATATAAAAAACTATTTGACGGATAAAATGGTGAAGGTGAATATAACCAGGACTAAGAGATCCCATCAAAAACATAAAATGTAAAAAAAAATGTCAAATCTCGCAAGGCAGTCCTTCCACCACAAAAAGTTGTGAGATCTCATGTAAAACCAAGTCAGTTATTTTAGTTAGTATCTATGGAAGCACCTATTCAACAACTTTGTCATAAATTGTTATCTATTTAGTTACCTACCAACATTTATAGTGACCGTATCAATATTAGACATCTTTATTTCTAATCACATAAGAATAATCTACTATTGCTATTGCTAAGTAAGTCTAAACAGTGCACTTAAGAATAAAGTATTTTAAATAGTAGATTATTCTTATGTGATTATGGTGCCGTGCGATTGCCAAATATTTATTATAGAAATTTGATGGGATTTCATTTCTTTTTGTAGGTAGTCCTCTTTTTTTTCTTCTAGGGTACTATTTCTTGTACGTTAGCTATGGATTTTCTTAAAGCCCACTCCCTATCTCTACTGGTTTTTCTCAAAGGCTATGATGTAACAATTTTTGACAAGTCTGGACGATAAGTGCTTCTAAGTCGATTATATTCAACGATTACGGACTCCTGAGCTTTGATACTACCGAAGTCGACATTAATTAGATGTAATCCGCCCAGATTTGTCACTCCCGAAAGTGCCACGTATGCTTGACCGCGTGTGAACACTGAAGAACCGATGTCCCTCAGTGCACTGTTTAGACTTAGCCCCTGACTTTTGTGTATGGTAATAGCATAGGCTATACATATCGGAAACTGTTTCCTAGGAACATAAGCTCTATTAATAACTTCAAATTTAGTTTTGACTGGACCAAGCACGTAAAGATGTTCATTATTAAATGTAATATGTATTTTTTTTATTTTATTTGTATTTCCAGGATCAACCTTTACTCCTTGTACTACACCGATAGAACCGTTGACTAAGCAAAGACTCACATCAATATTTCGTCTTAACATGACTTTTGCTCCTATTTTAATAACTATATTCTCTCTGCTGTCATCATGGAAGCATCATCTTCATACTAACTAAATTCAAAATTTGAAGTTTGTGTGTCTGCTAGAAGTACTTTAGAATTTTGATGATCGATGAGTGTGTCAGTGACAAAATTAAAGAACTTCAACTGGCGATAGTTCGTAAACTATAAGGTATAAATAGTAGGTAATTTAAGAATATAGCTGGTATAGTATGTCTTCTTGGGCACTGAAAATTCAGACTTCTAGCTTTATCCACAATGAAGTTACAAGGGGGTCGAAAGTGCCGTGAGTGGCTTCGAGAAAAGGATGGTACGGCTGTGCTTTTTGCTCGACTTGGCGGGGGCACTACCGTGCCCCCAGATACTGCTTTAAGAATTTGGCGACCAACTACTAGGTGTCGAGAAAAAATGATTTTATTTTATTTGTTTATAATTAAACAAATAATTAGGTAGTAAATATTTGTTTTTCACCTTTATTACTAGATTCTAGATTGAACTAAATTGATTTATTGGCTAGTAGGTACCTAAGATGCCATAACTATTATTAGCCCAGTCGTCGAAGGCAAATTTTGACGAAAAGCTTTTATTAAATGTTCACAGGCTGTATTTTGGTATACAGGTAGTTTTTCGGACATAGAATATGATAAAAAAAAGTTTGCTGCTCTAAAGTGTCCGCTAAGCCTGAAAATCAAAAATAAAATGAAAAATTATATCGAAAAACTAATCACGTGAAAGAACCCAAAATTTTACAAAAAATATAATACATAGATTATTTTTTTTTAGTTTTACCGCAATTTGAAAAAATTATTTAAAATTAAATGGCTGATTTAACGCCTTAATTTGTAGTTGGAATCATGCTTCCAACCTCATTTATGATTAAATTAACGTTTCTGTATAACGCTAAACATCTTATAATTGGCTATTAAGGGGTTTGCCGGGGTGCTGATTACGAATCCGATGAGAGATTTGAAAAATCCAAAATGGCAGATCTAATATGACGGCCAGAGAGTACGTAATTCATTTAATTTCTTCGAGTAATTTAGAATTTTTGTGTGTTCAATAACTGTTGTCTTTATATCTGGATGTTCAAATGAAATAGAAATATTTTATACTTAAAACTTAGACTTTTATCTTTTATTTCCTACCTTTAAATATTTTTTTTTATTTTAAGTTTAAGTTGTATGATTAATAATAAGCAAAAAATACGTTCATCATGAACACTTTTTAAAGAGCAAAATTACAAAAAAACGTTTTTTTTAAGTTTTTAATGATTTTCTAATATCAAATATATTTTTAACTGTAACTAAAAAAAAAAAAAATTGTCCGACTTTTTTTAACCATGTCGTACTGCTCTGACCGTAAAATTGCTGGCGGCACATTACAGCAGGAAAATTTTCATATTTTAAAACTCAATTTTTTAAATAATACAGACAATGTGGGTATTTTTAACTATCTTTTCCAATACTACATTTTATTAAATATTTGTAGTTTACTGTATGCCCCTTAAGACATGCAAACAAAAATTCCGTTTTAAGTTTTACAAATTATAAAGCAATAAAAATAAAAACTATTAGTATCATCAAAAAACTGAAAGTCTCCTTTTCAAAAAGCGATCTTTTAATTTTTTTTTACATTCTGAAAATAAGTAATTTTTTTACCTTCAAGCGGCGCACGTAGATTTTCAAATTTACCTGTTTGGCGCGCTACCCTTTTTGAATCACCTATCCGAATTTTTAATAAATTCTCAAGCCAATAAAAAAAGTCTGGAAAAAAATCTATATGCTGTTTTTTTTGTAAAATTTTCCGCTCTTTCATGCGGTGATATTAGTTTTTCGATATTTTTTTAATTTTTCGAAATATTAATGAAAACTTTTTGAATCACCTATTCATATATTTTTTATATTCATAGATTTATTCACCTATATGTATTTTTAATAAATTCTTACGCTAATAAAAATGATCTGGAAAATTTATTTTTTTGTAGTATTTTCCGCTCTTTCACGTGGTACTATTAGTTTTTCGATATCTTTTTTATTTTTCGAGATATTAGCGAAAAACCAAATTTTTGATTTTATTTTGGGTTTTGTTGGCTTAGCGTACATCAAATTTTATCGTATTCTATGTCCAAAAAACTACCTGTGTGCTAAAATGCAGCCTATTAACATTTAATGAGAGCTCAAAACCCCTGGCGACTGGGCTATGTACATTATTGACTAAGAAAAACCGTGAAAATACATATTGGATCTTAGGATGTCAAGGACCTAATTAACTTAGCCTAGATAAAGATTTTATTTTATTTTAAAAGCATCACCGTATGGAACACCAATTGCGCAAGTCCGACTTGCACTTGGAGGGTTCTTTACTATTTAAGATACATAATAGGGTTTTATTATTACTGGATTTTACTTATTTATTAGTGTTTGCTAATATACGTTTTTCTATTGTGGAACAGAAGCTTTCAGCGCTTTTATTAGATGAGAAATCATTGCTCTTGGAAATATACTATATTAAATTAGAGCGAGATCCCGATGTTTCGCCTATGATTCGACAAGATATCTTCAATGATCTTTATACCTCGAGAGTAAAACGCCGAATTTCATTATTCTAATGTCGATGAATGACGATCCCTGACGTTGCATTTACAAGCAAGTTATATCTTAGGTAAAACGTCGAAAAGTTACTTTAATTTGACACGGTATATTTCGGAGATTCAGCATTTCTTATCTTTCTAATGTTCCGTACGGAACAGTTCGGTGTCTGTCCGTCTGCCATACCCGATTTTCTCTAGAACTATTTGACATAAAAAGTTCAAATTTGGCACTAATTGATGGCCCCCATCATAGCCGTGTGTGTAGTTTTGAAAGTTAAATTTGAAATCGAAAGTAAAAAAAAAACCAGGTCATCGAGTGGGATGTGAAGTGAAAGCTTATAAAAACACGAGTTCAAAAATATATATGATGTAATACTAGCGCATCCTTTTCTTTGTATTATTTTAAAAAAAATCGAAAGTACTGACCAAAAAATTTGGAAAAAATTCTGGAATATTCTCCATATGGTGTAGATTGAATGAAAATTATCACCAATTCATTTAAGGTAGTACTGTGGATACCACAAGATTCAAATGTGTGCTTTGGCTCAATTGACTTCCGTAGTATTTAGACTTGGCAACGCCGCGTAAAGCAAAAGAGATAGAGATATGCTTAGAGTAACTCTGTTTCACTCAAAATATTCAATATTTAAATCTGGAGCGAGACACTAGCGCTTGATCTTGCGCAAACATCAACAAGTTATAGGCTATGTACGTAAAAATTTGAAGCAAATTGCATTAGCAAATAAATTAAGAGATGAACATGGCAAGTTTGTGACACTCAACCTTATAACCGACGTGAACACTCCGGTAAATATACGTTAAATAATGATAAATTGGATGATGTCGCTGGTCGCAGAATAATTCACCTCAAAATACTTGGAAAAAAAATATGTTTTGTAAGCATTGTGAGTTTTTATTGTCGTTGACTGATATTGTAACCGAAAAAACGTTCTGGTTTGGCATCAATTTTATATATGAAGTGTAAATAAATTACTGGGGCTAATACTGACATCCAACATGAGGTTTCTAACGGCAGCAGTCATTACGACTCTAATACTCAAGTTGTAATCGGTAGGTATCAAATTTTAATAAGAATAATATTCAATATTTTTATATAACCACCCATTTATAATAGTCAATTTCAACGCAAGTAGGTAACGTTTTCATTTATACATTTAAGGTGCTATGAACGGCGGAATAGGAAATACACATATAAACAAGGTATTTGCTGCGATGGATATCCCAGAAATTAATTGGCATACCTTTCAAACACATGAAAATGAAGTTATTAGAGGTGCTGAAAATATAGCTCGTGAAAATTGTCTGATTTACTTGGTTCTTTCCTGAGTTGGATCGATGCTTGCAATAAAATAAAGCTTTTACAAAATTTGCCTAATGCAATTAAAGAATTAAAATTATTAAAAGATTGCGTATCTATAAGTATGACGAAAAAAATGGTTGCTGCAAACGTGACTTATAAAATGCTTGAAGAAGCATATAAAAAAAAATAAATATCCTGGTATAGTCCAAATTTTAGGCCAAAGACAAGAACGGTGCTGTTAAAGTTACCAAGAGGAAAAAAATACTGGGAAAATTTTTTATTCATTTCGAATCTAAAGAAGACAACTAAGAAATCGTTAATATTTAATTTGATTTTATTTTGTGATTTGTTCATTTATTCGATAAAACATAATTGTATTAAGAAGTTGTTCATATTTTATAATAAAAAAATTTTATATTACTGATATTCTCACTTACCAACATATCCCATTCCATGCATGTTTAAATTTCGCACGTGCCCTAACCTCTTTTACGACGTTGCCATATCTAATTAACAACGAGACAAACCGTAAGTTTTTTTCTAATTATTTGATAACTAGCCGGGCCCGCGGTTCCACTCGCGTGGACTTGATTCACTACTATCGTCACTGCTTATTCCTTATGTTACCCAACGTAATAAAATATCTCCCATTATTTCTCCTTATCTCCCAATATTTCTCCTTATTTCTCATTATCTCTACATAATTTCCATTATCTAGGCTTATCTCTGCTCATCTCCCGCTATTTCTCCTTATCTCCCATTATTTCTCCTTATCTCCCATTATCTCACCTTATTTCCCATTATCTAGGCTTATCTCTACTTATCTCCCATTATTTCTCCTTATCTCCCATTATCTCACCATAACGCCCATTATCTAGACTTATCTCTGCTTATCTCCCATTATCTCTCCTTATCTCCCATTATTTATACTTATATCCCATTATCTCACCTTATCTCCCATTATCGAGGCTTATCTCGACTTATCTCCCATTATTTCTCCTTATCTCCCATTTTGTCACCTTATCTCCCATTCTCTAGGCTTATATCGAATTATATAGAACATATGTATAAATTTATAAAAACACGTAAATCGGATAAGTGGTACTCGAGTGGTAAGCGCACTAACGTATAGACAGACAGACAGAGAGACGTTGCATTTTATATATATTGTATTCTTTGCTACATGATATTGTTCCATATTTAATGCTTTAGGGAGTGTATTGCAAGAGAACGCGCTAGCAGCAAACTTTTCTCCGACTTAATTCACTATTATCGTCAATGCTTATTCCTTATGTCACCTAATAAAATATATCCTATAACCTGGCCAGAGAACATACGTATGGTTAAAAAAAAAGCACATAAATCGGATAAGTAGTTCTCCAGTGATAAGCACACTAACGGACGGACAGACAGACAGACGGACAGAGAGACATTGCATTTTATATATATTATAGATATTCTCTGCTACATAATATTGTTCCATATTTAATGGTTTGGACTGTGTATTGCAAGAGAACGCGCTAGCGGCAAACTTTGTCCGACTTCATTTACTATTATTGTCACTGCTCATTCCTTATGCTACCTATCGTAATAAAATATAGCCTATAACCTGGCCGGAGAACATATGTATGTTTAAAAAAAAAAAGTACGAAAATCGGATAAGTGGTTCTCCAGTAATAAGCGCACTAACGAACAGACAGACAGACAGAATACGTTGCATTTTATATATATTATAGATGTAATAAAATATATACCTATAACCTGATTAGAGAACATATGTGTGAATTTAAAAAATCACGTAAATCGGATAAGTGGTTCTCGAGGGATAAGCGCATTAACGGACAGACAGACAGACAGAAAAACATTGCATTTTATATATATTATAGATATAGATTATTATTATTATATAACTTGGCCAAAGAATATATGCATGAATTTAAAAAAAGACAGATTAATCGGATAGGTGGTTCCCGCGTGATAAACGCACTAATGGACACACAGACAGAGAGAGACATTGCATTTTATATATATTATAGATTATACATTACAGGTATTCTTTGCTACATAATAGTGTTCCATATTTAATGGTTTAGGCTGTGTATTGCAAAGGCACGCGCTAGCGACAAACTTATTTCCGACATCATTCACTATTTTACGTCACTGCTCATTCCTTATGCTACCTATCGTAACAAAATATAGCCTATAACCTGGCTAGAGAACATATGTATGTTTAAAAAAAAAGTCCGAAAATCGGATAAGTGGTTTTTCAGTTATAGGCGCACTAACGGACAGACAGACAGACAGGCAGACAGAGAGACGTTGCATTTTATATATATTATAGATACGATTATCACATGCTTTGAACATCGATTTTTAAATAACTATAATATTCAAAAAAAAATTCTTTTTCAATTGATACCATTATTATCGTAATCTGAACGGTACTTTTTGTGAAAAAAAAAATAAAATTTTAATATTAATAACTTTTTTCGGCTTCTCTGTAGCCCTTTAAAAATTTAACTGGTACATTATCTTATTATAATCTACCACTATGCCAAGTTTCATTGAGTTCTGAACGGTAATTCTGCGACCGACAGTACTCCCTTAAGGTAACAATTTTTTTTATTTTAAAAGCGTACGGAACACTAATTGCGCATGTCCGACTTGCACTTGGCGGGTTTTTTCTATTGTTAGGATTAATTCGTAACCAATATATTAGAACAAATATAGAATTTACCAACCTTGAATGCAAAATATAATCCTGCCTTAGAATCAATATTTCCAGTTAAAATTATGGTTATAAGCTTAAAAATACAATTTACCATCAATTACTGACTTGTAAGTTAAACAATGTTTCAAAACATCACCGATAAATTTATACAATAAAGTGTTTCGTCTTAGTCTAACTTACACGTATAACTTTCCTAATGGAACTAAAGGCTAAACTTAAAGTTACAGTTAAAGTTAAACTTAGTTGACAACGTGATATAGGCAGCTTTCCAATACTGTATGTGTCGTTTCTCGAAGTTGTTTGTTTTCCCACAAGCTCTTATCATTTCTCCGTCCAGTTGTTAAAAGTACACAGGGCTGGAGAATGAGAGCCAGTTTCTCACCGAAGATGGAGACTGGTAATTTTTGGTGCAAATAAGCTATATATTATTAAAATACCTACATAAATCGGCTGGTTTTAAGACAAATATGTTTAACAATCTACTAAGCGGTGAAAATGTAACAAACTCTTATATTCTGTTGAACTACCTTTGTGGGATGTAGAGTAAAAGGAAAATTAACAGAAATATTTTGCTATGTGAAAGCGTAGACTATTTTTATTCTTCAAAAGTTTCTTGTTACATGAAAAAACGTTTTCGTACGGGTTTTAGTTAAAATTTAAATTTAGCGTTAGCTGCTGCTTTTATGGAAATTACACAGGCCAACGTTTTTGAAATCCTGAGATCAGAAGAAGATTTGGAAGGTTTTTGGTGTACTGAATCTAAATCCGACCTCAGAATTGCTCCATCACATCAGGTTTTCGAGATATCCTAACCTAGAAATGCAAAAAAACAGTTTCTGGCTATATTCAGGATGCAAATTATTTTTTCTCTACCAAACTCATTACGGCATCTGAAAGTACTACTCTTCCCCTTCAAAATGCATTTTGAATTTTCAGATATTTTATTTCTTCTCGGAGAAATCGTCCGCTGAAAGTAATTGGTTTGGCGTTTTTATTACAACCACACCAAAAAAAAAAGTTGATCAGCGAACGTTTTTATAAGAAGTAAGAAGGAAGTAATTTCATTCTAATTAGTTCTAAAGTGTCAGAAAAAATTCATAGAAAAAAAATCATAAAAAAAGAAAAATGGAGTTAATATCTCGTTTCGTGACTTTGAGTTCCGCTGAGAGCGGTAATATGCGATCGTTCATACAAAGAAATTTGTCAAAATTACTTTACTTGAGGGAAAAAATATAACAAATATCAAGTTTTAGTAATTTAGACTTTTCAGAATTCCGATTCGTCATATCGAATCCGCCATTTTGAATTTCTTAAGGTTAGGGACAAATCCTGATTCGATGGGATTAAACCAACAACGAGTTTGGATTCAGCGTCTCAAAAATCATACAATTACACTACACTCGCCTGCCGGAACAACTTTTTTTTTGGTATGGTTGTAACGAACACGCCAAACTAATTAATTTCAACGACGATTTCTTCGAAAAGAAATAAAATATCTTAAAAATTCCAAATGCATTTTGAAAGCGAAATAAAGTACTTTCAGATGAAGCAACAAGTTTTGAAGAGAAAAATTAATTCAGGGTATAATATAATCCTGAATATAGCGAAAACTGTGTTTTGGATTCAGATTGAGCGCACCAAAAACCTTAGGGAACGTATACTCTGATCTCAGGGTCTATAGTTTCGCCCAATTTTGTCGGCCTGTGTTACCTTCTTGACTGTCAAATTTTTCAAAAAATCGCCAAAAATGGATGGTTAAAGTTTTGAAAAATCTTGTCAGAACTGTTACTATATCAATTTTATGTAAGGATGCAAACTTTGGAGTTCAATTTAACCTTTTATTTTTTAATATTTGCGAAATGTTTAAAAATTTCTAAAAAACATTTTTTTTTTCGACAACTTCATCACAATATCATCATTTAACTAGATGTTACCTAAAATGACTTTTTTCAATGAAAATAAGAGTAGTACTTTAAAATGCTGTTAAATTTGATGCAAAGTTAACATAGCGTAAAAAGTTAAATATACCGAAAGGCCTCGATACTAACCACGGCGTCCGAAATTAACAGCTTTAGATAGCAAAACGAAATTTAGTCTACTAGTTCAAGTAAACACCCATATTAGATAGATAAACCATTGCTCATCACAATTTTGCTACAATTTGAACAAAACAGAAATATTTTATTCTTTATTTATATATTGTTTACAAGATTTAGTGATTTATCCAAATTATTATCCACAATTTTTTTCTTTTAACTTACAATTTGACAACGATTTTCCAACGGTACCTGTAAACTGACAAGAACTAAGCAAAATAGATTCATTTATTTCACTTTCTAATTGAAGATGTAATTACCGTTGGATGACTTCTGGAATGTCTAGAAATACATTAGTTGCACACTCGACTTGATAAAAAAATGTTTTTGTGTCTATAACATAGACACGAAAACAATTACTGTAATTGAAAGTTGTGGTTATTTCAAGCTTTTAATTTGATTTATTTTAGTGAAATAATTTTATTATTATTATTTAATTGGCCCTTCAGTTCCTGGGGAATAAATACGGAAACACTTCGGATATTTCTCAGAGGTCGAGAAAATCAGATTCGTCGGTGCTAAACTTGTGTGAGCAGCGTATATTTTAAGCATTTGTTTAAATGTTTATTAACGTTGCGACAACATTATCGACATACTTGTTTGAAAAACGCATTTTCGTATCTAAAAAATGCCCACTGGTCAAAATTAGAAGTAGTAAATTATACTTGGATATACTAGTTATTTTCAATCCCAATAAACTCCCTTTTAAAATCATAACAATACCATTTAGAAACTTTCGTATACAGGGTGGTCATGTTGTCAAAGCGAGTGTGTGAGAGTTTTGTAGAGAGAAAAACTAATAAAAGATATAATAAATTATTGTAAGGAAATACCTAAGCCAAACTTCCCTAAATAACTTCAGTCAGTTCCTTCCAGTGAAACATTTCAGACCCAACGTAACTTTGAAAAGTGACTATAGCGACTTCAATGTGTCGAAATTTAATGAAAAAAATAGTTCGATTATGGTTTCAGGGGCAAACACATTTTATTAGAATAAAATTAATATTTTGTAGTTCCGACCTCAGCCTAGAATTGAAGGCAAAGTCAGTGTAAATGTAGTCTTAGTGTTATTTTATGGTCCGGGGGGCATGAGATACGTTATGAGGAGAGGAAAATACATACAGTAAAAAAATAAAAAATTGGCAAGTGTATAAAAAAACGACATTTATGTTCGTAGAATTTACGAAACTGGATTAACTGCAGAAGAAGAATATAAAAATATCGAGGACTACCATCGTAGCATCTAATTCAATAAATTTTATCTCTATACGCAGATCGAGTTCTAGAAGTTTATCCTACATCATTTTTTACAAAGTTAGTTCCAGCATTAAACCCTGTATAACGCAGCTATTGATCTTCTTTATTTGCATTTTCACTTCATCCACTACAATTATTTCTCTCTAAGAGAGATAAGAACTACTTTATAGAAGTTTCGTCTGTTTATCTGCTTCTTAGATCTTTTAGGATAACTTGCCATTTTATTGAAAACAAATGAGTTTGGTATGAATCTTACTATCCCTTCTCACTAAATTTGTTACTTTGTTAAACATACAAACATTCAAAAAGCATATTAACTCCAACTAGATTTTTATTCAAATAGGTTTATTAACTACGCCATGTTTCCTACAGAATGCGCAGTAATTTTAGAATTTTTTTTAATGCTGTAGAGTTTCTTTCGGTCTAATTATTGTGGTAATACTGTTTGTTTTTATTCGCCCTCATAAACAGAAATATGTCTTTGGCTAACAATTATTTTCATTAAGTTATCATACTCATTTTATGGATTAGATTAAAAATAACATATATTACCATAAATATAAATAAAGTAATTTAATTGAATGTAACAATTATTCACAAAATTTACGCTGTACATCCGTTGTTGATCGGTTTCCCACAAGCCCTTATCAGTTCTCCGTCCAGTCGTTAAATTACACAGGGCGAGAGAATGACAAGGGTCTGGAAGAAAACGCTTCTGCATACTAACTTCATTTCCTTGAATATCCAACTCTATTTCCTTTTCACACTATGAAGTATCGTTTTTCCTCTCCTCTTCGCTTTGTTCTAGTTCTACTACCGTAACTAGTAAAACATGAATTAAAGGCCCTATTAAAGTAAAGGTACTTTGGAATTTTTAAGCTAATTTAATAATTTTTCAGTTATACGTAGAGACAATATTTTTATCTAAAATTATGCTGTAGCCATATAAAGAGTAAAACATATATTTAGATGTAGCTCTGTTTCACTAAAAGAATTCTCCAATTAGAACATGCGCAACTAGTACGAAAAAGTTTAAATTTTAAAAATAACTAAATTTCCTTGATCTGTATATTTCAAATATACACATATTTTTAATTTATTTCGATTCTTCCATGGATCTAAGACATAATTTCTTTTCTGATGTATAACTAAGAGTTACTAAAATTGGTTCAAAAATTCCGGTACAATAGTACTGAAGTAAGTATCTCAACTATAAATTACAAAGCAAGAACTAACGATATCTTTAACATATATGTGGAAATATTTAATAAATACAAATAGTAATTAATGCAGCATTAATAACCATTCAGGTATATTGCAATTCTAACTCTAATAATATATATATATATATATATATATATATAAATATATATATATATATATATATATATATATATATATATATATATATATATATATATATAAATATATATATATATATATATATATATATATATATATATATATATTATATATATATATATAATATAATATATATATATATATATATATATATATATATATATATATATATGTATATATATATATATATATATATATATATATATATATATAAATATATATATATATATATATATATATATATATATATATATATATATATATAAATATATATATATATATAAATATATATATATATATATATATATATATATATTTATATATATATATATATATATATATATATATATATATATTTATTTTGACGAATGTTCTCACGGGTGTGAAATGTAGTAGTGGTTTTTTCGGGTATCCCGTGTTAGCTTAAAGTCCCTTGATGGACGGTTTCACTGACGTTTCGATGGAATCTCATCCATCTTTTTCAAAGCGTTGATCATTGGACGGTATCTTGGCGTCGAATTCAAAAAACCTTATGTAAAAAATATAAAATTTCTTTATCATTTTTATGCTGTTCGTTTTTAAATGAAATATAAAAGTTTTACTTTGTATGTTGTAATGACTATTTACTTTGTGATATTTGTTTGATACATCTTTTTATTTTGACAATGTCATAATACATTGTACTTTGTATTTTGTACTAAGTTGAAATAATAATGAATAAATAAATAAAAATGAATTTATTTGTATTAATCAAGATTATACTAACTCTTAAATATGAACTGTAAAAAAAAAGAATTGAAAAACCATAAACAATATTGTTTGCGTATTTTAGTAATTATGATTCGCTTTTTATTATTAATACTTTCAGGGTATAACTAAGCATAAAGCAACGCTGCACGTTCTCTGTTAACTGTGTGCCCAATTAGTGAGTTCGGCATGGCATTAAGGCGTTGGAATAGTGCTAGTGCGGATAAATTGTCATTTGGTCACAGAGTGAATGGTGTCAGCTAAAAAAAGTCGGAGACAAAAGGAGTGAATTTTAACCGTAATCTTATTTCATGAAATAAAGAAGATATGGTTATATGTATACGTATATATTTATATTTATATTTATATATTTATATATATATAGATATATAGATATATATATATATATATATATATATATATATATATATATATATATATATATATATATATATATATATATATATACATATATACCAGGTGAACAAGTATGAAATGTGGATTTTTTTTTAAAAAAAAACATGTTAAATTCGGAAGAATGATAAAAAATGCTTTATTCAAAGTATGCTCCATCGCTTGTTATACATTTTTCCCATCTTTCGGGCCATTTGTGAATACTACGCCAGTAAAAATTTTCCTCTTTTGCTGCGAACCATTCATCGAGTCATTTTTTTCACATCTTCGTACTAACCAAAGCGCTGCTCAGCAAGTGCGTGACCCATCGATGCAAACAAGGGGTAATCGGAAGGAGCCAAGTCTGGTGAGTAAGCCACATGGGGTAGAACTTCCTAGCTGAGTGCTTCCAACGTGTCGCGAACTGGTGTTGCCGTATGAGATGGAGCATTGTAATGAAGAAAAATGACTTTGGGTTGCCTCTTTCGGTATTCTGGCCTTTTTTTTCAAGCAGCGAACGGTTCAAATCGGTCAATTATTGTCGGTAACGTTTAGTATTAACCATTTCCCCAGGTTTTAATAGCTCATAATAGACCACGCCCCTCTGGTCCCACCAAACACAGAGCATCGTCTTTCTGCCAAGGCGAAATCCACTTTTCATCCCCTGTAACTATACGATGCAAAAACGACTTCCTTTTGTCTCGAGCGAGCAAAATGTCACACGTGTTTTTGCGCTTTTCCATTTGCCTGTCGTTCAACTCATGTGGTACCCACGTACCGGTCTTCTGAATCTTTCCCATCTCTCGTAGCCGATTGGAAACAGCTTGTTGACTAACGCTCAATCGCTCGGCGAGTTGTTTTCATGTTTGCGAATGATCTTCGTCCAAAAATGCTTGCAATACCACATCTTCGTATTTTTTTGGGCGGTTTTCCACGTTCCTTGTCTGCAACACCACTTTTGAAACGCCGAGACCATCGTTCACACGAATCTTGCGACGGGGCATGTTCACCATAAGCTTCTCGAAGTAATCGGTATGATTCAACAGCAGTTTTCTTCAAATGAAAACAAAAAATTAATGCTGTCCGCGAATGCTCTTTGTTCGGTATAAAGTTCGACATATTGAACATAACAACACAACACTATGCACACACTTTTCCAATTTACCACTCGTGTGCGTCTGACACTTGTTGATAACACAACAAAATGGCGCAGTGCCAAATCTTTATAGCACAAAGTGCATTGGTGCATCATCTGTTGTCTGAAATTCGCATTTCATACTTGTACACCTGGTATATATATATATATATATATATATATATATATATATATATAACGATTAACGAAAAAGCAATCATACGTTTTTAAAATTGTGTGAAGTAATTCATCTCGAAGGAACTGCGAATCATATATTAAAGATAATTTAACCATTTAAATATAACACTTTTTAAAGATGTCATCTTTTCGTATTTATTTTTACAAAATGTATTTTAATACACGAGAAAATTCAATTTCCGCTAACTATATCGAATAGGGGAAAGTTGGGCGAAACCGCCCATGCCTGTTTCCTGGTGATGTAATTTCTCAGCATTATAATAAATACAAGCCCTCTGCAGCAATAATGTATAATTTAAACTGGCATATATGCTAGTGGATTTTTATCACTTAACTTAAAAATAAACTGAATGGATAATATCTATTTTTTATGGAGTAATTAACTGTTACTTATGCTAGTTAAATAATCTTGTCGATAAAACAAAGCTTTATAAAGCCCTACAGAAAAGTGTGAATCTACGACCAAAATAGCCTGTAAATTTGCATTACACATATTAAGTCAAAATTCAAAGATGAATAGACACAGTAATTTGGTGCTGAAGATGAGCTCGGAAGGTTTACTCCGATACAGTACTTTGGTGTTGGAGAGGAGCTCATAAAGCTTGCACTAATCCTGAAGAAAATGTAAATTTATATAAGACTTCGTTTAGAATCGGTTTGTCAGTGGTTGTATATTAAAATGGATTTACGAGTATTGAAATAAAATATTAAACAAATCCATATAGTTTTAAACAAGTGCTTAATTTCATCTCAGCAATAGAATATAATCGATTATTTTGATATTTTTAAAAGCTTAATACTTTGTGATATCTTCATATAAATTATGTATCTAATTTTCTCTTACTATCTTTTTCTAACAGCTGTCAGCATATATAATATATGTGTATATATATATATATATATATATATATATATATATATATATATATATATATATATAATAATTAATAGAGTCTTTAATTGTGTTCCGTAAGGGACACTTATGGATCACTTCTGTGTCCGTCTGTCTCTCACACCCGAATATAGAAATTACTGGTCCAATCAGAGCTGGGTAGTTTTGAAAGTTAAATTTTGAGTTAAGGGGTTAGTTTTGGGGGTGAAATTAGGAGTGAAAATAAAATTTTACCAGGTCATTGAGTGGGGTGTTAAATGAAAGCTTGTGAAAACACGAGTTCAAAAATATATATGATGTAATACTTGCGCACGCCTTTCTTTGTATTATTTTTAAAAATTGCCAGATATCGATATCCCCCCTTATCTTGAAAAGTATTGCTCGAAAACTTTTGAAAAAATTCTGGAATAGTCGTCATAAAGTGTAGATCGAGCGAAAATTATCACGAGTGATAATTTGATGATTTATCTGGTAAAAAAAACTGAGAACTATGTTACGTGGAGGTTTTTGTAATATACTTTTAAGTACATTACTGTAACCGAGCGGCGAGTTACTCTTGTACCGAGACCTAATTTTATTTGTTTTATAATTAAACAAATATTTAAGTAGTAAATATTTGATTTACACTTTTAGTACTAGATTCTAGATTGAGCTAGATTGAATTATTGACTACTAGATAGCTAAGATGCTATAACTATTATATACTATTAAAAAAACGTGAAGCTCTTAAGATGTCAGGGACCTTATTAACTTAGCCTAGGTATTTTATTTTGAAAGCAATCACGGTACGGGACACTAATTGCGCAAGTCCAACTTACATTTGTCTGTTTTTTTTAATAAATTATTTTAATTTTTTATGCAATTTTGACGATCTATTATTGGTTTTATTCATGTGGTACATTAGTTTACTAAATAAACAAAATTTAAAAAAGAAAAGAGGACTCTAACATAATTATAGATCAGTATTAGAAAAAGCAAATGTATGCTTTTTCTTTTTTTTTGAGGACTGATGAAAATATATAAAGTTATCTTTTCATAATGTGTTTGTTTTCAATGAACAAAGACATTTTCGATACTCGATTTCGTCCTACTTTCTCCTACTTCAATTTCATTACTTTCTCCGTATTATTTAGAAGCAACAAGCTGTTTTTGCATGTAGCGGTAAAATCAAAGCCAAGGGGTTAAAAGGGCTAAAAAGGTATTTTGTTTACATCAGAGGAAATGTTATACTATTACCTGATTATTTACGGACTTGACAGAGTGTTTCACTTAAACATTGTATTATCGAGAATTTACCAGAACATTGTTTTTATTATTTCGTATTATTTTTAGTTTTTAATAATTGAGAGCGCAATTGTAATAAATAAATACATATAACATATATATATATATATATATATATATATATATATATATATATATATATATATATATATATATATATAATATATATATTATATATATATATATATATATATATATATATATATATATATATATATATATATATATATATATATATATATATAAAAGCATGTTAAGTCGTAGTGGTTCACGGATAGAGAAATGTGAGAAATCTTACTTAGTAAGACACTACACTCCGACGGATCGATGAGTAAGACAGATGAGTGAGACCTTGACGAAATGTCTGCAAAATTCCACCCGGAATGTAACAAATAGATGGATGGGTTCCCGGATTAGCTCTTCTCTCCCCCCCCCCCCTCTCTCTCTCATTAGACAAAAAATGAGCTATTATGGAGATTTCGCAGTGAGAAAGCACTTTTTCTGACCGGAGTAATTTTCGGTTTTGGGCGCCATATTGGTATTACATAAAATTATGTTGGTTACTCTAATTATAACATCAATATTGCATTTTGTCTCAGTTTTGAAGTACAGTTAACTTAATTCCTTTTAGAAATCATGATTTCTTTTTTTTTCAAAAGGGCCAAGTTGCATTTCAAAGCTTACGTTTCAATGAAGAAATGGTCTCCCTTGAATTTTTTTTCGTTAATTCTATTTTTGGGTATTGGAGTGGCCCCGTTGATGCGAAACGTCCCACATGTATATATATATATATATATATATATATATATATATATATATATATATATATATATATATATATATATATATATATAGCTAAGGAACGTTTTTCCGTAATATTTACCTTAAATTCGCTTAATAATAACAATTAAAAATATACTTATAAAAACACACCGAAATGAAAGTAACATTCTATTCGGCTCAAATTTATGAAATTTTGATTATTAAATCATAATTTTTCCATTCGAACTCCACGGAGATATTTTTTGAAGTACTATCTATCTAGATTTTTGCATTAGCTTATACTGTTTTAAAAACTGTTACATAACTGTGTTTACATGAAGATTAGTAGTTCTCAGTTTGATCTGTTTCATATATTGGTTTCTTTTGATAAGATAATTTCTAAATTTAAATTCAATACGTAGTCAAGTTTCGGTGTTAAAATTACCGTTTGAATGTAACGAATTATGCTGATTGACAGTTGGCGATCGTATTTTTGAGCTCTATCGAAAATATGACACAATTATTATATCTATAACCAATATTATTGTTGAAATTTGAAAATAAAACCCAAAATTACAATTTTTGAACTCTATCGAAAATATGACACAATTATTATATCTATAACCAATATTATTGTTGAAATTTGAAAATAAAACCCAAAATTACAATTTTTGAACTCTATCGAAAATATGACACAATTATTATATCTGTAACCATTATTATTGTTGAAATTTAAAAACAAAACCAAAATTACAATTTTCCAAGAAAGGTTTACTGAAAACAAAAGAAGATGCATTTGTTATTGTATTATGTGTAATATAATTGTGGCACAGAACTTTGCTTCTCTAGACAGATTACCACTTTAGTATCTAGGTTACTGTAGGTAACGGTTATCACGGTCACAGTTTTCCATGGAGATGATATTTATATTATATATTAGCTATAAAACCACTATGGAAGGCATAAAAAGCTAGTATCTATGCAAAAGTGAGATGAAGAGAAAAAAACAAGAAAAGAAGATGATTTTTTAAAGATATTACAAGCTGGGTTCTAGTTATTGGTAGTAGTAAAGGTAGTTAGCAACTGGATTAGCAAGGGATTTTTAGAAGTAGTTTCTTAATCTAGTCTGTGAAGTTAGAGTTATTTATTCTGTTTCTGTGTTATATCTGATACAAAACCAACGTTTAACAATATGAAGGTAAATGAATTTGTTTACTCTTTGGAATTTTGTATGAAATACGAGTCATCGCTTCTACCACCATTACGAGTTGTATAATAAATAAACTAGATAATATGAATATTATGCTGCTTAATAGGGCGTAATAATTGCGTGGAGGTTCTAGTTTCGCTCCTGTTATCTTGTCAGTTATGTACATCATCAATACTGAAGATTGATTCTTAATTTTTTTTTTATGAAGCAACAAACTGTTCTTGCGCGTTATGGTAATAACCACAGAATTGAGCAGCGTGCATACCCGAAAACTGTTTCCTGATTAAATACATAAAAAAGCTTATATATTTTTTTGCGCATCTGTCTTTTATCGGCATTTGCATTGTTTTCTGTAGCATTCGTTATTTCCAAGTTGGGCGCCAACGTCCGTTATTTCGGGTGTTCTAATTAAGTACGGTGGAGGAGAAATGGTAATGCCATTTTAGGTAAAGGGTATGAAACTGATGGGGAGATAAATTTTGCATGACTTTAGTAGGATTCTATGCTATTTCGCCCTTTTGGTCGGGAAACTAAGTTACTTTTAGGCAGAGTTAGTAACATAAGCGAATAAGAAGTAATGGAGGAAGCGAATCTAAAAATATCTTGTTATATGTCTTTTTCAGTGTTCTTGGGGTCAAGGGATGCATATTATATTATATCCAAGTCTAAATGAAATAGTTAGTAGAAGTAGAAGGGATGGATTTGTAATAATGATCCAAAAAGATTTGTACTTCCCTTTCCTAGGCCAAGGAATAATTTCCACACAAAATGAAATAGTGATTGAAGTATAGAAAACTTATAGTAAAACTTAACAGGAACTCTCTAGATTTTGAAAGACTTTAGGAAAAAGGAAAATCGATAAATTTGGTAAGATATTATTGTACATTTTTTCCCTTATTTTGGTTGGGAATGTAAATCAAACTTTAGCATTACTGTTATTTAATGCATAAGAGGGATAAGAGAGGATTAATTACAAGTATATTTTGTCCTAAGTAATTTTCAGGTTTCTAAGGTGGAAAATTTCGAAAATCATGTTAATAACTTCGTTTGTTAAAAAACTCATTCTCTGAAATTTCTGCATTTCCTCACGTGAGTTCCTGGATTACGAAAAATAGATTTTTTCATAATCCAGGGTCTGTCTGTCTAACTATAGTTATCTTGCCGCGAGAAACAAATGCCCCACTAAATGTACTTACAATTAGAGAGAAAGCTAGTTCTACAGGGATATCGCTTAAGGGACAGGATATGACAGAAAGGGCTTCTTTCCATCATTATTTCAAAAATTTTCTTGTTTTTTGTTGCCAAATGAGGAAATATTCCGGTAGTAAGGTATCTACAAATGTTGTCATTATTTGATCAAAAATATATTTCTGTTATTTTCAATCTGAACTAAACTAGTTAGTAAAAGGTGATGAAATGTGATTAAAATTTGAAATATCGATTAAATTCATAAATTTCAACTGCAAGAAAAGCAAAGAAAATAATTTTACTACTTATGATTTTGAATAAATAAATACAACATTTAAAAACAAAAATTTTAATTATGTAGTCTAAATGTAATTTAATATGGGTCGAATGCGACTGTGAAGTATATTAAAACTGGGGAACATTATGAAACTGAGCTGCCGCCATCCGCCTTTCGCATTATCGGGATATTAACGCCAAAACACATTTCACTTCCTGCAACTTTCTAATGAGTCATTTCCCCAGTGGAACTTTATTCAGCACTTAAATAACTGTCGTAAAATCCAAATGCCACGAGACGTTGGCGCGGCCCAGGCTCGATTAGCGTGTATGGCATGGCAACCCTTTCGTTTGACATTTTTAAAGAAATTCTCTTCTAATATTTAATACAATAAAACTGTGAAAAGTCCTAATATTTAAAGAATAATATTTTGAAGACAAAATTTAATACTAAGATAAGAAGACAGTAGTCCTTCCTAAAAAGTCTGTATGTACAAAACTCAGTAAATTTTTTTATTATTTCCTTTTTTACTTACAGAGTCTGCCTATGAATGTTGTTTTTTTGAGTTCCACCGGCTTTTTTAGCAGGATTTTCTACATACTGGGTTTCGATTAGTATCTTTATTTGTAGCATATTCCTAGATTTTTTTAGGGAAAAATAAAGAATTAAAGTAAAAAGTAAATTTATTGTTCTAATTGTTTTAAATTTCCACCCTGGTGGCCAGAGATTTTATTTTTTATGGGCATAGTACATGTGCTGCAGAAAAAAATCTCTAAAGCGGTATAGATGCGACGCGTATGCGGAAATACAATTCACGTTGATCTTGAATCGCTGCAAACGTTACTCTTTGGAAAATGCAGTACTCGGCAAATCAGTCCAGAGGGATGAAGTTTTCCATATAAAATAATTTTTGGAAAGAATTGTACAAGGAGTGAAAAGCTCAACCTCATACGAAAGTGATGAATTAGTGCGATGTGTATTTCTAGCATGCACCTTTCTGGGAGGAATTAAGCGGGCCACATTCATCGAACACTTTCCGTGTATTGTTGACGTTATGTTTTCATATAAGATTTGCAATATACGTGTAATTCTCTTTTTTTTTTGGAGTATCTTCAATAGTTTTTGACTTTAAGCTATGTTAAAAAGAATGAAATAGAATTATTGATATATGTAATAATATTGACTGATAAAATAAACATATGGATATGTACCAATACAAAATTTTCAGAGATTTTTGTTAGGCTTAACAAGGTGGGTATCCGTTTTTCTTAAAAATTTTAACACAAATAAAACGGACCTTAGATATGAATCTGGACCACGGACCTATGTAAGGAATGGACTGCAATAGCATTGTTGAATTATATAAGTATACAGTTGATTTTGTAAAATTTGGACCACCTCAGCAACTCACTAAAAAGACACTAGGAGAAGGTAGGAGAAGGAGCAATCTCTGGTAAGTACGACGGGTGAGGTAGGATATCGTATTCAAGCGCTTCTAGGGTTTCCGGGTTTTGCAACCTGTGACCGAGCTTTGTCATGCTGAAAAATCACTCTGTCGTGTCTTTTGGCATATTGCGATCGTTTTTGATTCAACGCTTGGCTCAATTGCATCAATTGTTGTCGGGTAACATTCCCCAGTAATAGTTTTGGCTGGGTTGGAGCCGCTCATAATACACTACACCCTAGCTGATCGCACCATATCCACAGCATAAACTTGGAGTCATGAATATTCGGCTTTGGCGAGGTTCACCGGGCTTCACTCATGATTTTTTGTATTTTGGATTATCGCAGTGTATCCATTTTTTGATCACCACTTTCAAGCGTCGAAACCAGTACTCAGATATTTTTATAAATGAAATATAATCACCATAGGTTTCCTACAGTAATCGATGACTTTCAGCAGCGCTTTTCTTCGAATTAAACAAGATAAATAACGCTTCCCGCAAATGGTGTTTTGTTGACACCTAATTCAACATATTCAATGCTCCAAAATATATGTTGTTTACACTTCGGCAAAATAATACGCCATCTTTTAGAAATCTCTCAAAATTAATTCACACTCTTTATATTTAAGTACGCTGGATCCAGTAACTCAAATTTTTAGAAAAAATGTTTTCGGTCTTTTTTAGATATTTCAATAGTATTTTAATACGACGAGTGTATATTGATAAGTTTCTAGCTTAGAAGAGAAATAACAAGCTAATCTCAAAAACAAAAAATTTTCATTCACTACAATATTCTTTTTAACTTTATTCACTCAGTACAGCGGTTATAAAGTAAGTCTTAGACTTTTCCAAGAAAAAAATCTTTGACAATAAAATTACTTTGTTGACACTAAATATATTTTTGTAAAGATTTACAAATGCGTTATCGCGATTTCATAATACAACTACATTTTCAAGCGCTTGACTTTTTGAAAATGTAGTTGTACTGCGAAATCGATAATGCATTTCTAAATCTTTACAAAAAATCTAACTAGTGTCAGTTAACAAAGTAATTAAGCATTTTTATTGTTAAAATGTATTGTCATAAAGTAACGGACCTATCAATCAGCTCTTTAAAAAAATCTTTGCTTTGGCTTGCAAACCAGTCTTCGACAATATTTATTACTTCTTTATTTGAATGAAATTTATATTTTCTTAAATATTTTTTCAATTCTGAAAATAGGTAATAGCTTGATTGAACTAAACTTGGGAAAAGTTAATCAGTTCAAAGCCTAATTAATTTGTTTCTTGCAAAACTAACACCAATTTGTGAGCAAGCGCCTTATTTTAGAGAATCAACCCTTTAGACAGTTTTCGTTAGCGTTTAGTTAATAATGAAGACCAATACTCTTCAGTAACAGTTTCGTCGTGCCTCAAGTAATCTGTAAGAAGTTCCTTCTTTCTTCTTCTGATTTCTCTAAGCGACACTTCTTGGATCGAAGTAAGCCAACATGTTTCCACTCTCTCGACTCTCCTGTTGTTTTTGAATAGTATGGATTTACTCACGTTTTATCCATAGTTACTATTAGATCCAAAAACGGCTACAAATTAACTTGGATGTTGTGAGTAGTTTTTAATCGGAGTTCAGATATTTAGGAATCAATTGAGCTGATAACGTTCTCATTTTCAAATCAGAATGGGCGTTGTGAAAAACACGCTAGTGTAAAATATTCAGAGTATCTGCCATACGTTTCAGCCCAATTCATCGATTCTCCAAATTCATGTACCTCCTCAACATTCCCTCAAGTAGACACAGAAACAGGTTTTTAAGGACGGTGGTTGTCACTGATGTCGGTTCGTCCACTCTTGAAATCCGCAACCCAATTTTTGATAGTGGCGTAGGAAAGACAATGTTCCGAGAATATATTAAGCGCGTCGTCGCAAATTTTTTTAGCGACAGTCCTTTCAAAAAGAAGTACTTTATCACCGATCCTAAATTCACAATTATTGTCGGTCATCTCCAAAAATTTATTTTAAATAGCACAATGAAATTAGGACCACCAAACTTTGTGTACATACGAGGGTGGAATGAAAAGTCATGTAAAAAACAAGGTAAATAACATTTTCTTTACAGAAGCAAAAATTTATTTGTCAATATAATCTTCATTGTGCTCAGTACATTTGGTCCGGCGAGATTTCAAGTTTTTTTTATTCATAATACTCGTTTACAGCTTATCTGAGGCTCTTCACTCGACAAAAATTTCTTTCTCCAAGCCAATTTTTTACGGTTAGAGAATGAAAAAGTCACTTGGGTCAAATGTGGGAAATATGGCTGGTAGAAAACAATATAGAAGCCCGGCTAGTGTAATTTTGCCATGGCAACGGCCGATCTGGAAGCAGGCGCCTTGTCCTGGTGAAGGAGCACTTTTCTGTGCGCTAATCTTGGTCTATTCTGCTTCAATTTGCTAATGCAAATGGCCCAATAACGTTGCGTAATAAGAGACAGTCCCTAGTTAACCTCTTTTCAATAGTCAATCGTAGCCTGGGGGCCCCAAAAAAACAGTTGCTTTTTCCCACCGATAACTGTTCTCGCTTCTTTAGGTGCACTTTCACTTTCGCCCCCTTACTATTTTGACTGCTATTTTGTCTTCGGGGTGTACTGATGGATCAATGTTTAGTCTAGAATCACAAAAGAATGCCAGAAGTCTTTCGGATTACGCTGCAATCTTTCCAAACATGATTTTTGCAATGCCCTTTCTCGTACGTTTTGGTCTGAAGTCAACAAACGCGGTACTCACCGCGCACTAAGCTTTTTCATCTTTAGAGCTTCATGCAGTATATTAGGCACCCGTTTAAATGAGATGCCTACCATCTCACGAAGCTTAATGCGACTTGTGTCACGATATCATTAATTTTATAGGCCATTTCCTTAGGAGAAATCTTAATCGTCATATTTACTACATAAACTACTATCTCTAGCAACCGCATTTGATTTTGACAATATGAAGTAGTTTTGGCTACCTAGTTATCAATACTAGTAGTAAAAGTTAGATGTTTAATTTAGAAACATTCCATCATTATCTCATTTTCTCATATGCTTTTACGAAAAAATCGATTTTAAATAAAAAATATCTTCCCGGTAATACGTTTTTAGCTTTTGTTAAAAAAAGTGAACGATTTCTCTTTAGTTTCCATTTAGAAGTGGAAAAATCACAGAGAACTAAAGTTAAAGTATATAAAACGAAACTTTATCTGAGGATTAACGTTCAGATGCTGTAAGTCATTTACGCTTTGTTAAGCAGAAATATCGTAAATTTTCTTGTGACTTTTTATTGGTTTTGGACGCATCCAAGAATATTAAAGTGAAAGATGCGGTAATATGTTGCTATTTAAGAGTAACCGTCTTCATAAAATACTTCCGATATTTTATTTGTTGTTTTTTAAATGAATTTAAATCGACTCATTTACTAAAAAGGTTCAATTCTACAACTGACTTGATTTAATATGGAATGCCGGCTCTCACGGTTTTGCTTAGATGAGAAATAGTGGTTCTTGTAATTAGATTATGTTAAATTGAAGTAACTTTCCGATAATATACAATAATTTGCATTTCTGGCTGCCCTCAGCCTGGTTTTAAAAGTATACCTGCCCCATGCTGGGGGTTGTTTAAGGCTACAGACCAATTTTTTATGGATATAGCACACGTGCTGCAGGGAAATCCCTGAAGCACTACAGGAGTTATGCATGTGCGGAAAAAGCGATTTACATTGGTGTGATGTTGAATCGCTGTAAATTGTACTCGGTGGGAAATACAGTCATGGGTAAATCATTCCAAGGGGATGAAGTTCTCCATATAAAAGAGCTGAAAAGAGATGTATGAGGAGTGACAAGTTGAACTACATACGGATGTGATGTATTAGCGCGACGATCCCTAACATGGACTGGTTTGCGAGGAATTATGCGGGATACATCCTTCGAACACTTCTCAAGAAAATACTTGTAGAATACGGTAGACTCAAGTTGCCAACCGTTCTTCGATGTTCTAATGAATCAAGGTTGCTGGCCAGTTCCGAGTCTTCAATCAGGCTAACAGCTCTCGTCTGAATAGAATCCAACAAATGCAGTGTATGTTTGGGAGCAGGGCCCCAAACAATGAAGTAGTATTCCGTCGTTTTCGAATTTGAGCTTTATACAAAATTAACAATTGTGGAGTGTAAAGCTTTCTAGTTTCATATAATATTCCCAGTTTTTGAGAAGTTCTCTTTGCTATGCTTGCAACATGTTCATGTTAAGACAAATTTGCTCCCAAATTAACACCCAGCAAATTGAGTGACGATACTAGAAGAATGGAATGCTCCGTCATAACTATGTCGGCTACAGCAACGTTTTTATAAATATGTCTCAACACCAAATTTTTCGAGATTTTTCAATAGGCCTGATAGGACTGTTATCAGTCACCTTGACCTTGATTTGGAACACAGATAAAACAGACTTCAGATGTGAATCTGGACTTCGAGGCTCCGTAAAAAATCTCAAAAAAAATCCGCCACTGCATTACAAAATGGTAGAACAAAACGACTTTCGGGCCTTTTGATCTTCCTCCGTTTATCACATTGAAATGTGAAGCTAAGAGTACAGTCAACGAATTGACTTTTTCAGTAATATATTGCTGCAATAATATTGTCTCAATTGCTAACAATTATCGCTAGGCGGCGCTCGTGTCAAGGTTCTACATTACATATATAGAAGTCAATATCAACAATTAAAATTAAACAAAATCCATACCTTAGCAGTTATTCACTGTTATAGCATATGTCAATCCATCCCGGGACGCGTTTCGCTGTATCATGTAAATTACTGTGTCTTACTCATTCTTTGCCATAGTACTTTGATAAATACTTTGAATTCATTCTCTTGTGCTGCCGATCCTAGTTCGGCTAATAAGCCGTGATATGACCAAATGCGTCAAAAGATGAATTGGCATATGAGAAAACACTGAATGACTGCTAAAATATGAACTCTGTTCAATTTTAGTAGTTGATATTGATGAGTTTCCGATATTTTTCTTATAATTGTAAGCGGCATATTCAGCAATTTTTTTACTTTTCGAGATCAAACCAGTGAACGGGCCCGTGAGGGCGTATGAATGTTTATATCTGATTAGTGTTCATCAAATCAATGCCCAGTATAATAATCGGTTTCCACATGTGATGCAAACCGTACCCATATTTCTATAAAGTTTGTAATTTTTGATTGATTCGTAATTGAAATCTGAAGATATCGACTGTGTGCCCTGTAGAGTGTTGATGTGTAGGTACAGCTTTTTGTTCTGGAGTGGCATGTTGTTGGATTTTTTCTGCTTGTTTATTGGTGAACTTATCTTCTAGTTCAATAGTACCGAAATCAACAATAAAAGCTTACCGACAGTGGTATCTAAATGACAAGGTCTAATAATGTATTGTTCTTAAAAAATATCGCTAAGGACGATATTTTATCTGTAGTATAAAACTCTAAGGAAACATTCGCTGCTATGACAAAATTGTAAAAAGGTTTTTTGCCGCAGCTGATCACATCAACTTGCATTAATGTTTGAAATCTTTAAAAATTAACTAGTCGGTTTTTTACCTGTTTTAGAGCGAATTAGAAGACATAGATATATCTCTAGGATAATCGTAGGAGGAACGGTATTCTTATTTGAGATAGTTTAGGTCCGTGTCGATTTCTTTAAAATTCTTTAAATTTCAATAAAAATTAATTAAAAATTGATTGAAGTTGGAAAAAGATGGATGAGATTCCATCGAAAACCTCAGCAAAACTGTTCCATCAAGGGACTTTAAGCTAACACGGGATACCCGAAAAACTACTATATATATATATATATATATATATATATATATATATATATATATATATATATATATATATATATAGGGTGCCCCATATGTATGGAATAATGATTTCACAGCATTTATTAATCAGTTTATCAAAAAAAAAATGTTTAAATATAAAGTTATAGGATGTTATATGGCGCAGACGTTGATGTTAACAATAAAATGTTTTGAACTGTCAGTTAGAAGGAAATTACGCCATCTTAATTTTTTTTTATAGAAAGCCTTGTATATTATTTTATTTTGAGTCCTACTGAAAATTCTAGATATTATTTGTCTAATATACCATATGTCTAAATTAAACTGTTTTGGGAATTATTGTCATTTGAAATTTAAAATAAAAAAAAGGCAAAAAAAAACTATTAATAAATACTCTAGTATTTGAAATGAAGGATACAAATTAACAAACACAATTTTTAAGCTAGCTTTTGTCAAACCTTTACAGTCAGGTAACGACTTAATGAATCAAAAAAAAATGATTTATTGACGAAAACATTTATTGTGAAACTGCAATTTGAGCGTAATATCATAATGGTACATTTAACAGAAATGGAAAGAATCACTTTGTTAATGATGGCTGGTTAAGGAGACCGTAGGAGAACACAACAGGAGGTGTGTGATCTTTTTAAATCAGAATATCCGAATCGAGAACCTATTACCCAATCCGTAGTCAGCAGAACATTACAACGAAAAAAATGGTAAAAAGTTAGACGTTTTATTGGAAATTACAGAAAATCTCCATACAACCACTCATCAGCTTTGCCTAGACCACAACATAAGTAAAGGAACCTTAAGTTGTATACTGAATGAAGAAAAATTGTATCCAATTACAAGAATTATCTGAAGATGACTACGATAGACGCGTTGAATTTTGCGAGGTCATGATGGAACGAATCAATAATGATCCTAACCTAATTCATAATATTGTTTTTTCTGACGAGGCCATATTTTGTCTTAACGGAAGAGTTAACAGGCATAACTGCCGGTAATGTCCTACTGAGAATCCCCACTGTATAATCAACGGTCATTCTCAAAGACCACAAAAGATAAACGTGTTGGCAAGGATTTGTGGACGTCATATCATTGGTCCCTTTTTTATCGATGGAAATCTTACAGAATAGCGGTATTTACAGTTACTCCAAGAGCAAGTTATTCCAATTTGCGTAGGTCTTTTTCCCGATGAAAATAATTTGGATACCCCTAACAGGAATCTGTGGTATCAACTGCTCAGACTGTTTATGACAGGGACGGGGGGTCATTGCCTCGCTGTTAACTGTAGACATTTTTGAGCAATTGTTACCTTAAAAATAAACCTAGAGTATTTATTAATAATTTTTTTTTGTCTTTTTTTTTATTTTAAATTTCAAATGACAATAATTCCAAAACAGTTCAATTTAGACATACAGTATGTTAGGAAAATAATATCTAGAATTTTTAGTAGGACTCAAAATAAAAAAATATATAGGGCTTTCAAGTTTAAAAAATCAAGATGACATAATTTCTTCGAACTGACAGTTCAAAACATTTTATTGTCGACGTCAGCACATGCTCCGTAGAATACCCTACAACTTTTATTTAAACATTTTTTTGATATGCTGATTAATAAATAGCCGTGAAATTATTATTCCATACATATGGGATACCCTGTATATATAATGTACTACATTCGGCTTATTTTTATAATTTTTTACGAGCTAATTGTAACATGGCGGTAAAGTAAGGCTAAAAAAACCAATTTTAACAACAAATGATTGGACTTGCTTCACTAGCAGCACCTGTCGCTAGGTGCCAGCTCATTGTGTCCAAAACATAAAAATGTAACCTCAAATGAAAACACGTTTTCCGTTCTCCAGTTTTTTAATACAGCAAAATCACTGAAGTATTAAATTAAGTCAAAACGAAAAGGATATTTTGTAACAATTAACAAAATATGTTATTTTATGATCAACTGTCAAACACACTGTCGAACCCACTGTCAATCATAATATATCTATTTTTTAGATTACTAGGAATAGCTATCGCTTTGATACTTCCTTGTCATAATTTTAAGTGGTCAAAGGCTCACCGCCTTGGTGGTCATTAAAGAATTACTGCTAAAAAAAAATTCAAAACAAGGAGGCCTCCCAATACTTTCCTAAAGAAACAAAAACTCTTGTCGAATAGTACACTACAGTCCCTGTAAAATTATTTCCTAAAAATATCACCTACAAGAAAACCCTTACATTCCCGGCACTCTTTTAAGCACACGGTAAAATTATTGATTACTACTCGGCAGGTTGTATTTCTGATTGACGCGCTTTATTGCAGAATATTTTTAGTTGTTACAGAAAGCAAGAATCGTTATAGTAAGTAAACCTTAAATTCCATTATCTTTAAATACGTGGAGATCAAATTATTACCTATTTGGAAATCATTTTGTTAGGAAAATTTTTCGGTAGTTTTAGCATAAGGTTTACTTAAAGGAGAACTATTTTCTTTACACACATTCATTGTTTAGTAAGTGAAACACCCGCTGTGTAAATGATGTTAAAAGTATAGTTTTCGAAAAACGTTATTCGTAGCACTCACTATTGTTTTTGTAATATTTCCGATATGCTCCGGTTAAAAGTTTCTTCACAACCAAATTTCCAAGGACCGGAAGTACCACTCTGTGCCCCTACTTTGCCCTACCGATCTGTTGCGTTCACGTAATAAGCCATACAAATATGAACCTATTTATGCCACCTCGTGTATCATATTAGTCCGCCGTTAGACGCATACGAAATTACTTAGCCGTAATACATTTTACGTTCACTTAGCCCTTACAGATGACATCAAAGTATTATGAAATAATTCATAAAATGTTTATTTATTTGCCTATCTTATTTATTGTTCAAATTTCTTCGACAACGCGATTTGCAACATTAAGATTTACAGATATACAAAAACACTGACAAAATCTCAGTCACCTGAAGGATGTTTAACTACAATATACAAATTTTCAAATAACAGGGATCGAATAAATTTCCTCTTTTAAATTCTCATTTTATATTTAACAATAAATATTTCAATATCTATGCAGAATCAAGAATGATACACATACGTGAAGAGTGATACAAAACAGATCAATAATAGAGATTTTCTTTTCACGGTTGGAAGGATAAACCCCTTAATGTAGGTTATTTTTAGCTCTGATACAATTTAAAAATCTTCCCCCTTGTAAAAAGTATTTTTGGGGGGGGGGGGGGGGGGGGGGGGGGGGGGGGGGGGGGGGGGGGGGGGGGGGGGGGGGGGGGGGGGGGGGGGGGGGGGGGGGGGGGGGGGGGGGGGGGGGGGGGGGGGGGGGGGGGGGGGGGGGGGGGGGGGGGGGGGGGGGGGGGGGGGGGGGGGGGGGGGGGGGGGGGGGGGGGGGGGGGGGGGGGGGGGGGGGGGGGGGGGGGGGGGGGGGGGGGGGGGGGGGGGGGGGGGGGGGGGGGGGGGGGGGGGGGGGGGGGGGGGGGGGGGGGGGGGGGGGGGGGGGGGGGGGGGGGGGGGGGGGGGGTGGGGGGGGGGGGGGGGGGGGGGGGGGGGGGGGGGGGGGGGGGGGGGGGGGGGGGGGGGGGGGGGGGGGGGGGGGGGGGGGGGGGGGGGGGGGGGGGGGGGGGGGGGGGGGGGGGGGGGGGGGGGGGGGGGGGGGGGGGGGGGGGGGGGGGGGGGGGGGGGGGGGGGGGGGGGGGGGGGGGGGGGGGGGGGGGGGGGGGGGGGGGGGGGGGGGGGGGGGGGGGGGGGGGGGGGGGGGGGGGGGGGGGGGGGGGGGGGGGGGGGGGGGGGGGGGGGGGGGGGGGGGGGGGGGGGGGGGGGGGGGGGGGGGGGGGGGGGGGGGGGGGGGGGGGGGGGGGGGGGGGGGGGGGGGGGGGGGGGGGGGGGGGGGGGGGGGGGGGGGGGGGGGGGGGGGGGGGGGGGGGGGGGGGGGGGGGGGGGGGGGGGGGGGGGGGGGGGGGGGGGGGGGGGGGGGGGGGGGGGGGGGGGGGGGGGGGGGGGGGGGGGGGGGGGGGGGGGGGGGGGGGGGGGGGGGGGGGGGGGGGGGGGGGGGGGGGGGGGGGGGGGGGGGGGGGGGGGGGGGGGGGGGGGGGGGGGGGGGGGGGGGGGGGGGGGGGGGGGGGGGGGGGGGGGGGGGGGGGGGGGGGGGGGGGGGGGGGGGGGGGGGGGGGGGGGGGGGGGGGGGGGGGGGGGGGGGGGGGGGGGGGGGGGGGGGGGGGGGGGGGGGGGGGGGGGGGGGGGGGGGGGGGGGGGGGGGGGGGGGGGGGGGGGGGGGGGGGGGGGGGGGGGGGGGGGGGGGGGGGGGGGGGGGGGGGGGGGGGGGGGGGGGGGGGGGGGGGGGGGGGGGGGGGGGGGGGGGGGGGGGGGGGTTATGGGGGGGGGGGGGGGGGGGGGGGGGGGGGGGGGGGGGGGGGGGGGGGGGGGGGGGGGGGGGGGGGGGGGGGGGGGGGGGGGGGGGGGGGGGGGGGGGGGGGGGGGGGGGGGGGGGGGGGGGGGGGGGGGACGTGTGCAGGGAAGTCCCTAAAGCGCTCCAGGAGCGGCCACGAGTGCGGAAAAAAAAAAAAAAGCGATTCACGTTGTTCTTCAATCGCTGTAAATTGTACTCGGTGGGAAACACAGCGTGGGCAAAATATTCCAAAGGGATGACGTTCTCCATATAAAAGATTGCTTGAAAAGCGTTGTACGCGGAGAGAAGTAACAAGCTGAACCTCATACGGATGCGAAGCACCAGCGCGACGTGTATTTCTAACATGCACCGCTTTGGAAGGAATTAAGCGGGCTACATCATTCGAACACTTTCCATGAAAATACTTGTAGAACAGACTCAAGTCGCCAATCGTTCTTCGATGTTCCAGCGAATCAAGGCCGCCGGTCAATTCCGGGTCCCCAATCAGACGGACCGCTCTTCTCTGAACAGAATCCAACAAAATGCGGTCTATGTTTGGGAGCGGAGCCCCAAAAACGTGGGAGCAGTATTTCCATAGTTGGTCGAATTTGGGCTTTGTAAAGAATTAACAGTTGCTGTGGGGTGTAAAGCTTTCTGGTTCTAAATAATATTCCCAACTTTTGAGAAGCTCTCCTTGCTATGCCTGCAACATATTCATGCCCAGACATATTTGCTCCCAAACTAACGCCCAACAAATTGAGCGACGATGCTAGGGGGGAATGGAGTGCCCCGACATAACTATGTCGGGTTCAGCAACGTTAACTTTTTTAGAAAAAACTGCCGCTTGGGTTTTTGTAGCGTTAAATTCCACTTGGTTACTGTCACCCCAAGATAGAATTTCTTCCAGGTCTTTGTTAAGTTGAACGACCTCCTGCTGTCTGCGGATATTCGTCTGAGCAGTCGATGTCCGAGCGTTCAAGGTGAATGAAGAGACAAGCGTACTGTCATCTGCAAAGCTATAGATTGGATTCCCGGTCTTTTCCAGCAGATCGTTAATGTAAATGAGAAAGAGAGTAGGAGACAGTATGGAGCCCTGGGGTACACCGGCGTTGATAGTGAGGGTGTTAGAAAGAAATCCGTCGACCGCCTCTCGTAAAGAACGCTCTCTGAGGAAACATGAGAGCCACAAACAGAACCTTTCAGACATACCATAAGAGCGTAACTTAGCCAACAGTCCATCGTGCCAAACACGGTCGAATGCCTTGGATATGTCAAGAGCAACCGCTCGAGATTCTCCAAAATGTTCAATTGCGTTGTTCCAAACATGTGTTACATAAGTCAGAAGATCTCCTGTTGATCTATGTTTACGAAAAACCATATTGGTGATCGCTAATAATATTGAATCGTTCAAGATATTTTAGAAGATACTCATTGATAACCTTTTCCATGACTTTCGATATTATTGAAAGCAGTGCAACTGGTCGGTAGTTATTTGGCAAGGTCTTCTTACCTTTTTTAGGTATCGGCTGAACCGTGGCACATTTCCAGCAGGACGGAAATATTCCCTTTCTGTAGGATAGGTTAAAAAGTCTACAGAAAAACTGGTGTTAGTTCCCTTGCACAGTTTTTTGAGAACTATGGCAGGTATTCCGTCAGCGCCAGAAGCCTTCTTGGTGTCTAGCTTCATTAAAATACGCTTTATGATGCGCTGTCTGAAGACAACATCGGGCATCCTTGACTGCAATATGGGAATAGTAGGTGGTGTTTTTCCTTGGAAATCGACAGTAGAATGTGAAGCAAAGAGTTCAGCCAACAAGTTCGCTCTCTCAACAGTTGTGGTTGCAATGGAATTATCTAGCCGTGTGAGTGGTGGTATGGTGGATTTGGTAAAATTTTGACTAACTGCCTTAGCGACTGCCCAAAAGGACCTGGAATTGTTGGGACAAGCGAGAAGTTTTGTTTCTAATTCGTTGATTGTGTGCCTCCTGGTTTCGTCGATAATTCCCTTGCATCTGTTCCGGGCATGAACAAAGATGTTACGATTTACGGTGTTAGGATTTTCACGCCATTGTCGATAGGCAATATGTTTAGAAGCAACAGCTTCTTTGCATTTTCGGTCGAACCAAGGCTTGCCGTTGGAGGAGCATTTCTTCGAAAAAGGGATGTAAGCTTCCATACCAGCCAAAATAACAACGGAGACCTCCCTGGCGCAGTCAGATGGGTTATCGGATCGAAAACAAATGTCCATCCAAGGGAAAGTTCGAAAGTATTCCATAAGATCTTCCCATTTAGCAGATTTGTAGTGCCAAATCTTGCGCGGCCTAGGCGCCTCTCTGTCAGGAATACTCGATGTCGAAAGCAGTTTATGGTCGGAAGAACCTAACGGCGGATTTACGGTAACCGTGTAAATCTCCGGATTGGAGGTTAAAAACAGATCAAGAAGACTGGCGAACTCCCCGTCTCGATCAGGGATCCGTGTTGGTTCGTCAATAAGCTGAGTTAAGCCATAACTGATTGAGAATGATTCCCAAGTGCCCAAGTATTATATTATATTTATTTTTGAACTCATATTTTTACGGGCTTTCATTTAGCACCCCATTCGATAACCTGGTATTTTTTTTCACTTCCGATTTCACCCCTCAAAACTAACCCCTTAAGTAAAAAATTTAACTTTCAAAACTAAACGGTTCTAATGAGGCCGTCAATTCCTATATTAGTGCCAAATTTTAACTTTCTATATCAACTAGTTTCGGAGAAAATCGGGTGTGACAGATGAATAGACACCGAAGTGATCTTAAAAGTGTACCATACGAAACACTAAAAATTGTTTATTCAACGGAATCTCTTTTCGACTTCATACATTTACCGCAACGGTTAAAAAGGAACTCACGGTTGTCTGTCTTTGTTTGTAAACCAGCCTTCGACGACATTTATTACTTCTTCATTTGTGTCCTTTCAGATGTTTTTTTTTTCAATTTAGCGAATAGGTAATAGTTCGAGGTACCTAAATCAGAGAAATATGCGGGTTGAACAATCAGTTTAAAGCCTGATTTGTTTATTTTTTGTAAAACTAACTTAAAATATCAAGCATAGCCTCAGCACTCTTACGGATAGACCCAGAAACGAGACTTTCAGTACAATGTCCATCAAGGACATCAGTTCTTCTTGAAATCCGTAACCCAATTTTTGATAGTGGCGTAGGAAGGACATTGTTCCTTCAATGTATGAAGCATGTGATCGTAAATTTATTTAGCTGTTAGTCCATTTAAAACGAGATATTTTAGATTTTACTAAACTTATAATTTTTGTTGGTCGTAACTTCTTGAAAAATTCACAATAAAATCTGGACCAGCAAACATTGCGTAGTATTTACTGAATGTGAAATTATTATTCATAACAATCGCATTGGTTTTGGATGACAGGAAGTAGTCTAGGCTAGCTCTTAGTAGTTCGTAGTAAATATTCATAAATTTATTATACTCGTATATATAACTGACTAGCCGGGCCCGCGGCTCCGCTCGCGTGGACTTGATTCACCACTATCGTCACTGCTTATTCCTTATGTTACCCAACGTAATAAAATATCTCCCATTTTTTCCCCTTATCTCTCAATATTTCTCAATATTTCTCCTTATATCCCATTATCTCTACATAATTTCCATTATCTAGGCTTATCTCGGCTCATCTCCAATTATTTCTCCTTATCTCCCATTATCTCACCTTATCTTCCATTATTCAGGCTTATCTCGACTTACCTCTCAATATTTCTCCTTATCTCCCATTATCTCACCATAACTCCCATTATCTAGACTTATCTCTGCTTATCTCCCATTATTTCTCCTTATCCCTAATTATTTATATTTATCTCCCATTATCTCACCTTATCTCCCATTACCGAGGCTTATCTCGACTTATCTCTATTAATTCTCCTTATCTTCCATTTATCTCACCTTATCTCCCATTATCTAGGCTTTTATCGAATTATATAGAACATATGTATTATAAAAACACATAAATCGGATAAGTGATTCTCAAGTGATAAGCGCATTAACGGACAGACAGACAGACAGAGAGACGTTGCATTTTATATATGTTCTAGATAGAAGATTATAGATAAGCTGGCCAGAGAATGAATTAAAAAAAAAAACACGTAAATCAGATAAGGGGTTCTCGAGTGATAAGCGCACTAACGGACAGACACACAGACAGAGAGACGTTGCATTTTATATATTATATTCTTGGCTACCTGATATTGTTCCATATTTAATGCTTTAGGCAGTGTATTGCAAGAGAACGCGCTAGCGGCAAACTTTTCTCCGACTTGATTCACTATTATCGTCACTGCTTATTCCTTATGTCACCTAACGTAATAAAATATATCCTATATCCTGGCCAGAGAACATATGTATGTTTAACAAAAAAGCACGTAAATAGGATAAGTGGTTCTCCAGTGATAAGTGCACTAACGGACAGACAGACAGACAGAGAGACGTTGCATTTTATATATATTATAGATATTCTTAGCTACATGATATTGTTCCATATTTAATGGTTTAGCATGTTTAAAAAAAAAGCACGTAATTCGGATAAGTGGTTCTCCAGTGATAAGTGCACAAACGGACAAACAGACAGAAATACGTTGCATTTTATATATATTTTAGATGTAATAAAATATATATCTATAACCTGGTAAGAGAACATATGTATGAATTTAAAAAAATCACGTAAATCGGATAAGTAGAACCCGAGGGATAAGCGCACTAACGGACAGACAGACAGACAGAGAGACATTGCATTTTATATATATTATAGATATAGATTATCATTATTATTATATAACCTGACCAAAGAATATGTGTATGAATTAAAAAAAAAACCACATAAATCGGATATGTGGTTTTCGCGTGATAAACGCACAAATGGACAGACAGACAGACAGAGAGACATTGCATTTCTATACATACTATAGATTATAGATATTCTCTGCTACATAATATTGTTCCATATTTAATGGTTTAGGCTGTGTATTGCAAGGGAACTCGCTAGCGGTAAACTTTTTTCCGACTTCATTCACTATTTTACGTCACTACTCATTCCTTATGCTACCTATCGTAATAAAATATAGCCTATAACCTGGCCAGAGAACATATGTATGTTTTAAAAAAAAAAGTACGTGAATCGGATATAAGTGGTTCTCCAGTGATAAGCGCACTAACGGACAGACAGACAGATAGATAGACAGACAGACAGAGAGACGTTGCATTTTATATATATTATAGATGTAATAAAATATATATCTGAAACCTGGTCAGAGAACATATGTACGAATTTAAACAATCACGTAAATCGGATAAGTGGTTCTCGAGGGATAAAACGCGCTAACGGACAGACAGACAGACAGACAGAGAGAGGTTGCAATTTGTTTATATTATAGGTATAGATTATTATTATTATTATATAAAACCTGGCCAAAGAATATATGTATGAATTTAAAAAAAGACGTAAATCGGATAAGTGGTTCTCGCGTGATAAACGCACCAGTGGACAGACAGACAGACAGACAGAGAGACATTGCATTTTATATATATTATAGATTCTAGATATTCTCTACTACATAATATTGTTCCATATTTAATGGTTTAGATTGTGTATTGCAAGGGAACGCGCTAGCGATAAACTTTTTTCCGACTTCATTCACTATTATCGTCACTGCTCATTCCTTATGCTACCTATCGTAATAAAATATAGCCTACAACCTGGCCAGAGAACATATGTATGTTTTAAAAAAAAAGTACGTAAATCGGATAAGTGCTTCTCCAGTGATAAGGTCACTAACGGACAGACAGACAGACAGACAGGCAGACAGACAGACATACAGACAGAGAGACGTTGCATTTTATATATATTATAGATGAAGGTAATTAAGGAATATCGAGTATATCAGCGTGATTCACAAAGAAGCTTAAACATTTAAACCATAAGTTTAAATCTCAAACCCCCTTAAAACTTTATTCACTAAATGGGCTTAGACCCCTTTAGAGATTTTAATTTAAACTCATGCTAAAACTGGTATTAAGCAAGTTAAACTGGATGAATTATAACAAAAAGCAAGATAAAAATGAATTTAATCAATATTTTAATTATAAATAAAAATCGAGCAGAAAAACCTTAAAAAGAACTTAACATCCTCTTACCTTTACCTGTGGTTGGTGCTTTTTTTAAATGTTCCGCAGACAAAGGGGACCTACAATCTAATGCATGTTCCGAACAGCCGAAGTGACAGGGCTTTACTAGGCATGATACTACGTATGGTTTGTTATCCCTTTCTCAAGAGGGGAGACGCCACGTTGTAAAGTTTTTTTTTTGTTAATTTATATTTTTCGAGCTGAGATTCGAACTCGGCTCTCTAGTATAGAAAGTAGACACCTTACCCACTACGCTATGACCGCCTCTAATTAAAGAACCAGCAATTAATAGGAACTTTTTCCTTGTGTGTAAGTGATAGAATTTATTTAAAGGGTTCTAAACGATAGAAATTTTCACTTACGGTAACACACCAGTTTAGTCAATTTATCATTTTATGTATTACGATGGGGAAGATGGAGAAATTTCCAATACGCTGTCAAGAATGTTTAATAAATTCAATATCACTATTACCTTTAAGCCAAGTAATTTTATTAAAAAAGATTGGTTGTCTCTAAAGATAAAAT